>JAMXBB010000001.1:45822634-46422634 GCA_024138015.1 Lumnitzera littorea | reverse complement strand
CCGACGTACCATGAACATCAAGAGAGATAAGCCCCAACTTATAGTGGAGAGTGCTAGTGAAGGAGAGGAAGAAGAGGTAGATGTTAATCACCAATTAGACGAGTTTTAGGAAGATTCTGATGCCTAGATCTAACTTAAACTAGGAGAATACTACATAGTCATATGTCGATCACTTAGTAACTTTACTGCTAATGAGACAAAACAAAGAGAGAACCTCTTTCACATAAATTGCTGTGTGAATCGTAACCTATGTGTGTAATCATCAATGGAGGATACTAATGTAATAGCACATGGTATGGTGAAGGCTCTGAAATTACCGATCTATCCTCACCCTAAGCCTTACAAGATTCACTAGCTTAATGATAAGGGAGGTTTGCTTATTGCTAAGCAAGTTAGAGTGCCGATCACTATTGATGACAAATATAAGGATGAGGTGTTATGTGATGTCCTAATTATGTGTGCTTCACACATACTACTAAGCTTACCATGGCTCTTTAATCTTAAGGTATTCCATGATGGGCATAGGAACACTTATATGTTCCAAAAGGATGGGAATAAGGTTATATAGACCCTAATGAGCCCTAAAGAGGTACAAGAGGTACAAGAGTCACAAGAGAAGATTACTAGATTATTATAGAGGAAGTCCTTAGTGATTTTCCAAGCCCAATTTTCCAAAGATGTTAAAAAGGAAGAGTATATACTCCTATTGGTTAGAAGACTACTAGAGTTAAAGGAAGTTGAAGTATTACCTGTTTGAGGTATAGACATTGCTTCAAGAATAAGCCAACTTGTTTCCTACTAAGTTGCCAAGAGGATTACCCCCTATCAAAAGTACAAAGCATTACATCAACCTCTAGCTTGGAGCTACTTTACCAAACAAACCTACCTAGAGGCTCAATCATGAGTAGGCAACTGAGCTAAAGAAACAAGTTGATGAGTTTATTAAGTGAGGTTATGCTCGAGAAAGCATGAGCTCCTATGCCATGCTGTGTTGTACTAACCGTCCTAGTGCTGAAGAAGGATGGCTTATGGAGAATATGCAATGATAGCTAAGCTATCAATAAGATTACTATTAAGTACCAATATTCAATCTCGTGATTAGATGATATGCTTAATGGGTTGCATGGTGCGTGAATATTTTTGAAGGTTGATCTAAAGAGTAGCAACCACCAGATCCAAACAAGATTAGGAGATGAGTGGAAGACAACTTCCAAAATGAATGATGGTTTATTCGAGTGGATAGTGATGCTGTTTGGGCTTACAAATGTGCTACGCACCTTTATGTGACTTATAAATCATGTTTTGAGTTCCTTGATAAGAAAGTGTGTTGTGGTTTATTTTGATGACATTTTGTTGTATAGTACCAACCTCAACTCTCATGTCGAGCACTTGAAGCCAGTATTTGGTATCCTTCAAGGTAAACGATTGTTCAACAATTTGAAGTAATGCATGTTATGTTAGAGCAAGGTAGTATTCTTCAAATATGTTGTCTGTAAAGGAGGAATCAGAATTGTTGATAAAAAGATCTAAGCTATTCTCGAATGGCCAACACCAACTAGTGCTGTCAAAGTAAAGAGTTTTCATGGTCTAACTTCATTTTATTAAAGATTCATTCGAAACTTTAGTTCCATAATTACCTCACTAATCGAGTTAACTAGGAAGAACTCCAAATTCAAATGGTCTAAGAAAGCTTAGAAGAGTTTTAAATAGATCAAATCCAAGTTAACTTCTGCCCTAAGGCTAGTACTACCTAACTTTAGTAAGGTTTTTGAGCTAGAATGTGATGCATCTAAAGTTGGCATTGGAATTGTTCTCACGTAAGAGCACCGACCAGTTGCATATTTCAATGAGAAGCTCAGAGATGCCACCCTGAATTATTCGGCATATGACAAGGAATTCTATGCTCTTATCCGAGCACTTTAGAACTGGCAACAATACCTACTATCAAGAGAATTCATTATCTATACAAACCATAAATCTCTTATGCATCTTAAAAGATAGCAAAAACTAGCATACTAAATGGCTGGAATTTCTAGAAACCTTTTGCTATGTCATCAAATACAAGAAGGGAAATACAAACATTGTAACCGTCACCTTTTCTTGTCAGCATGTGCTTATTAGATCATTACAAGCTAAAGTACTAGGATTTGGTATATTACCTAATCAATATGAGCATGACCCATACTTTGAATGCCAAATGCAATGTAAGAGGAGTAATAGATCAGTTTTACTTGAGTTAAGGATTTTTTATGAAGGGCTAACAAGCGTATATGCTAAGTAGCTCGAGTAGAGAATTACTTGTCTTAGAAGCCCATGCCGAACGATTAGCTGGCCATTTTGGTGAAAAAAGGCCATTCAACCAATTAAGAGAGCATTTTGTATTGGCTAAGAATGATGAAAGATCTATTCAAGGTTCTTAAACATTGTGAGGTGTACAAATGAGCTAAAGAAAGAAAGGAGCCCTATGGATAATATACACCTCTACCTATACCAAATTATCCCTAGACTAACCTTAGCATAGATTTCATGTTCAATCTACCATGAATACCTCTGAAGAATGACTCCATCATGATATTAGTTAATCGACTCAGTAAGATGAGTCACTTCATTCATTGCCATAAAATAAATTCTGCTTTATATATTGCTAATCTCTTTTTGTAGGAGATCATGTGACTACATGGGATTCCAAGAAGCATTGTATCTAATCATGACCCAAAGTTTACAAGCTTCTTTTAGTAAGCTTGGTAGAAGAAGTTCCACCCGTCTTCAAATAGATGGTCAGATTGAAGTCGTGAATAGAATAATTAGAAGTTTACTTCGAGCCATAGTTAGGCTTCATAATTGGGATTTATGTCTACCAATCATCGAATTTGTTTACAATTGCTCAACCTATAACCCTACATGCAAATCTCCCTTTGAGATTGTCTACGGCATCAACCCTAACTTACCATTGGATATAGTTAACAATTCAACCCTTAGAGGGGACAATTAAACTTATCTCAATCTCCAATGCATTGAAGAATTTCAAAAACTACATAAGAAGGCTGCCAAACAATTAACCAAGACAGTAGCCCAACAACAAGAGCAATGAACTGAAGAAGAAAGCGAATTATCTACAATCTAAGAGACCTTATTTGGATTCACCTCAGCAAAGAATAATTCTTAAGGAAGAGAACAAACAAGTTATCCCCCAAGTCAGATAGCCCTTTTAAGATTCTTTAATGCATCAATGACAATGCTTATGAACTAGAGCTACCCAAAGGATATGATATGTCTCTAACTTTCAACATAGCCAACCCAACACCCTATGTACCCGAAGAGGAAGCCGACCATGATTTGAGAGAAAATCTTCAACACCCTTAAGGAGTTGATGGATTATTGACCTCCAAACCTCTCACTCATGCACACTTCTAAGGCTTATAATCTCTTACGAAGAGGATCCTATCTTCTCAACTTGTTAAGGATAAGCTCTAATATATGGAAGAGTTAGGATATACTCTATTCCCCTCAGACTCCTACCTAGTTGTCGACCTACTAAGTATTGATGCCGAGGTCCTTGACCCCTACCTACAAGACTTGCCCTGCTGAACTAAAGAACCTTTTGTTGCAAACCTAAAATAGCACCAGACCAGCTCGATTATAGACCAAAGTATGGATGCAATAGCTATATAACCTTCAATTTTCCTAACATTGTACTATATTCTATTTACAGTAATTGTCTCATTTACCCTTTTTAGCAATGTACTAGGCTATTATTCTTGTATTACCCTTATTTGTAATTGCACATATTTCTTTATTTCCCTATGGACTTACTATAAATAGTCCCTCGTCTTTTGTAACTGAAATCATCTTATCTTACACCATATTATTAATAAATATTATTGTTCTTGCAAAACGCTATTCTCCAAGTACATCATTTTCGCACTTTTATCTAATCTTGTAGCTTAAGATTAGTGGCGAGTAGACATTAATATTAGCTTATGTGTCATATCAAGTAAAATATTAAGTTGTGTTGTGTTCCTCAATATGTCATATCCAAAGAGCAGCTTCACAAAAGCTACTGTGTTTGCCGACGCATTTCCTTTTCCTTCAATATCTATCTGCCTAGTTACTATCCTTTATGATAAGTCCTAATAATTAACTCAACTCCTAGGCACATCATATCAACTATACTATGATTGAGTCGTCAAAACATTAGTTACAAATCGTTACACATCATAACTATTGCTAAATTAATCTTTATTTACATATATACCAATATAAACATTATTTATGTAATAGTAAGCATATTAACTCAAATAACTTCATAAAAATTATTGCAAGAAAACAAAATTATGCTTTATATTTTTCTCATTTTGATATTAAACTAAACCATTGCACAAGTTTGCCATATTACAACCTTTTCCTTAATTTACTACAAATAACGTAAAAGGTTAAACCTACATGTAAAACCATGATCAAATACTTCTTACATCATATTTACACATCAAAAGTCATAATGCATCGAATTTAATCAAATATCTCAATAGAAACTTATTATTTAAATTGTTTTGAAAAATGGCGATTTATTGAAAATAATTATAATAAACATAAAACTTACAATTATTTTAAATTTCTTTTATAACTTAATAAAATTTGGTATTAAGCAAGATATGACCAAATTTTGACCTTAAAAGAACAACATTTAGTATTTCAAAAATTTGAAACTATTTTCATAAGAACATGCAACCTAAAGAAGAAACCATATAAATTCGTAACAAATTTATATTGAAAAAAATATTACATGAAGCTACTAAAATAATATTAACCTTAATTCTTTTAGAGTTAATCCTGAAGTTTTAATATCTATATATATATATTAAAAGAAACTCTGAGTGGAGAATATTAGAGGTTGCTTCACTAATCTTTGTTGCTCCAACGATGAGGGGTTGTCAATAGAACTTCCACAAAGATCTTCCTTTAAATTCTAGGCAATCATAGTAGTAGCTTATAGTTTAATATTCAAATGACTTTCAATCAAATTTATTTTAAATTTTCTAAAGAACTTCTTATCTTTTCATATTCGTTTCTTTTAGTTTCTGTTAAACTTCCTTTCCTCCATAGTGTACTAACTAAATATTACTAAATAAGGAAAGTATTAAGTTGACTTATTCCTCTTGCAACACTAAAATTGCTTATATAGAAAAGTTACAAGCATAGATGTGTTCTTTTGTTTACACCATATAGATAATTCATCATTTTGAGCCTCTCTATGTTGCCAATGTGATTTTTATATAGACAAAGAAAAAAATAATAATTTTTAAAACACAACCACCTAAAAAAAATTTCAAAAATGTGTTACTTAAAATCATGAGTTTAAGTCACAATTTCAAATCCTAAAGAAATCAAGACATGTAGACATGATATTATTGGCCTATGGTGTTTGTTGCTTCACCCCTACTCTTTCTCTTCATTTGCTCCTACACCTTTGTTTAGGAAACACACATACATACATACCCACACTTAGAAGAGGAAAACCCTAAACCTACAACGTATACTTGTTAAACTTGCAAAACCCAACAAATTAGCACATCAAAACTTGATTTTGTTATCTCAGTATAATTGTCTTCACTAGACCTAGTAACCATTAGAGTAATCCATATTTACATCATAGCTATCATTTGCTTGAGAAAAATCTAGAGAGGTTTCCTCCATTCTTTGCTCTATTGGTGCAATGTTCATTGTAGGCTCCTCTTAGTCTCACCGTCTCTTTTTGTTCACTATAAATATAAGCACCATTAGTTCAAAACTCCTTTACTTACTCCACTAATAATAACTATATGCATACACTTCCATTTCACACATCAAGCTTAATGTACTTTGTTCTCATTTCAAGATCATAAAACTTGTGATCCTATCCTACTATCCCATATAAGTTCACTCACATCTTTATTGATTAGTCTATTAAACATTCTATAATAACATTCTATAATGCCTCGCCTCCCCTCCTAAAGTTTATGCTTAACTTAGACTAAGACCCAAGTGCCTAAGATATGGCTTGTTGTTCCATCTCTATGTTAAGGATAAGGCTTACCTATAACTAAGCATTTAACAAAGCTCCACAAAATATCGATATCTTTTGCACTTCCTTTCATCAATATAGAACATCACAAGGAAATTCGTATAAATCATTACTTTCATTAATAACGTCATAAGACACTTCTTATTCATATCTCACATTACAATTTTAAACATGCTTTACAGCCATCCACTTGGCTTATATTTCATATAATGTAACATAACAATCTACTAGAAAACCATGACAAAAACTTTGCTCTAAATGTTCTCGTTACTTATACCTTACATTGAACTCCTTCTATGCTTAATCTTCAAAACTTATGGTTATAAAAACTAACTCAACTTATCTTTGAGCTAATGAGTAAAGCTAAAACAACAAGTAACATCATATATATATATATATATATCATCACCAACACTAGTTGGAACAATCCCTTTTAATCAGAGATCAAAATATTTTATAAAACCTGTTTCTAGATATGTTTTCTCAGTTAAAGAAAGCTTATCAGAAAAGGACCCTTTTGATTTTGCAAATAAAATATTTACAAAAGATTTTTATTAAATACCATATGATCAATACAAAACAATCCAGTTTTATAAGAAAATTTTGACTGAAACTGGATCGATTAGGTTTAAACATTTTGAAAATGAAGGAATAATCAGCTATTCTACAACCAGAATACTGAAAGTAATCAGCTTGAAAGAATGGCGAGTTCATCCAATCACTGCAACCAAACTCAATATAGAACCATTTTCTGCACAACCAAGTCATCGAGCTACTTATAATTATTTTGATTATAAGCAAGCCTGGTGGAATGTGTTTTATCAAATGAATCCAAAAAGAACACATACTTGGTTAATATTTTTTTATAATTGTTCTTCTTTCAATCTTCCTACTTGGTTTAATCACTGGTAGGAACAATTTGGTTCTACATCAGAAATCATTCATCAGAATGCCAAAGAAGGATTTGATACTTTCCTAAATCATTATAATCCTACACCTCATGAAAAGAATTTTTCCAAAAGAGATGCTGTATTTAATACATCTTAGAATATCATGGGTCATGGCTTGGTGGTTTGAATACAAGCTAAATCGAGCGTCAAACACAATCAATTTGGTTAGAATGTACACGGAGAACCTTCACTCTCAGAATTAGGTGATCCAGAATTAAATGTTTTAGAAGAACCCTTTGTACCAAATAAAATACTTTTGAATCAAGAATTTAATTCTCCAAAAAATGAAAAAATCAGAAAATGGAATTTTGAAACATTTGGTCATATAAAAATGGAAATAAAAGATGAATATTATAATTTCATAGAAGAAATAGGTGCTCAGATATATTTCTTCGAATGGTTCGAGAATTATTATCTGAAACCTAAAGAAATCAATGTGATCAATAATTGTTTTAAATGGAAACTTAGTGATGGACAAATGGACAAATCATAGAATCAAATCATCCACCACTAAGTAATATAAAAATGATTCATAAGAATATAGAAATCAGTCTTACCCCATTTAAAAATACTACAGAAGAAGAAGGATCAGGAATAAAGAAAATAATAAATCAAAATAATTGTACTAATCAACATTTACACACCATAGGAAAACAATTAAATAGAATGGAGGATACAATTAATATTGAAATCAATAAAATAAGTGAAAAACTTTTAATTAATAAAAATACTCCTTTGTTCCAACCTTTTGAAATGCCCAAGAATCCCAGTCATGAATTTTTAAAAGCATTAGAAGATAGAAAAAGAATACTTTCCTAAATCATTATAATCCTACACCTCATGAAAAGAATTTTCTAAAAGAGATGCTGTATTTTATACATCTTGGAATATCATGGGTCATGGCTTGGTGGTTTGAATACAAGCCAGATCGAGCGTCAAACACAATCAATTTGGTCAGAATGTACAAGATCAAATAGTGGGACAGCTTCATAAAAGAAATTTTAGCCATTGTCTTAACAATTTCAAAATTCCAAGGAGATTTATTAAATCAAAAATTTCTTTTAAGAATTGATTGTAAGGCAGCTAAAAATGTTTTATTAAAAGATATTCAAAACATTGCATTAAAACAGATTTTTGCTAGATGGCAATCTATTCTTTCTGTATTTGATTTCGAAATCGAGCATATAAATGGATCTTCTAATTCCCTTCCTAACTTCCTTATTCGTAAATTCTTACAGGGAGATGCCTCCCAAAAAAGACAAGGATAAAGGTAAGGAAAAAATTTTCTCATCATCAGGAAAAGGATTAACCAATATTAAAACATGGTTGGATGTTTGTAAATCATCCAACTCTCCATTAACAATCAAAGAAGAATCCTTGTCAAAATCATCAAAACCAATGTCTTCAAACCCTCAATCAATTTCTGAAAATCAAACCAAAGAAGCCCTTGCCAAATTAATTGATATGTATCCAACCCCTGGATTGCTTAATGCAATTTCAATGGTCTTACAATCACAATCAAAATATAAAATCCCAGCATTACCAGAAGTTTCTCAATCAATTCCTCAATCAAGAGAAACCCAAAGAAGAAATCAGAATTTTCAGATCACAGAAATATCATCACCAACACCAGTTGGAACAATCTCTTTTAATCAGAGATCAAAATTTTTTATAAAACCTGTTTCTAAATATGTTTTCTCAGTTGGAGAAAGCCTATCAGAAAAGGACCCTTTTGATTTTGCAAATAAAATATTTACAAAAGATTTTTATTATGTACCATATGATCAATACAAAACAATCCAGTTTTATGAGAAAATTTTGACTGAAACTGGATCGATCAGGTTTAAACATTTTGAAAAAGAAGGAATGATCAGCTATTCTACAGCTAAAATATTGAAAGTAATGCCATTTGGATTGAAAAATGTTTCTTCAGAATTCCAAAAAATCATGAATGAAAACTTTAATGATTATATCGGTTTCATAATTACATATATAGATGATGTTTTAATATATTCATCTAATATTGATCAACNTAATTCAAGTAATTCTTGTTGGAATTTTATTTGCATTAATTTCAATTCTTTTATTTCTTATTTTTGAATGTTAATCTCTTTTTGTAAATCACTTATTGTTATTGATTCCTTATTTTTTCTTTTACCTTTTTCAAGGATTTCATTAAGGTTATATGGTAATTTAAGAGCGGGATTTGTGTTAATTTTAAAATTGTTAATATATTTGAATTTTTCACTATCACTTGACATTTGATCAATTTTTTTAAGAATTGCTTCTTCATTATCATTTAGTACATTGATTTCTTCTCTTTCTGATTCTGATGAAGTGAAGTCTATATCATTGACTTGGATTCCATCATTATAATTGCTTTTTGATGATGATTCATTTTCACAAAATATTTGTAAAATTTTTTCCATTGTCTTCTCATCCAATTCTAATTCATTAAGCTTATTATTTATTTTACAAAAATTTGTTGTATGAGTAATTTTTTTACATTTATAACATCTTAATTGTTTATATGGCCTTTTTTTATATTTTTTATCTTTAGATTTTTCATGATTTTGTTTATTTTGAAATTTTTTAAATGATTTTTTCTTAAAATTTTTTTGTGGTTTTTTATTTATACATTTAGGACAATTTTGTGATTTATGAGATAATTTCTTATGATTTTTTTATTTTTTACTAATAAAAGAGGGATCATATTAAGCACAAAAATCATCAAGACTCTGGTGTTTTAAGCGCTGTTCATTTTTTAATTGTTTTTGTAACCTGATTATGTTACACAAATTGGTTCCAATTTTATTGACATATGATGCTAATTCTCCGTATGATAAAAACTTGATTGATCGAGTTTCAGTCAAAATTTTCTCATAAAACTGGATTGTTTTGTATAACCTGATTGTGTTACACAAATTGGTTCCAATTTTATTGACATATGATGCTAATTCTCCATATGATAAATTATCATAGGGAATTTCACCATATATATATATATATATACATGAACACAACTAATAAACAAATCATAATATCAAACATTAAAGTAAATAGAATTGTATACCACATTTCATGCATTGGACTAGCTACGTAAAGAAAGGTTTTAATAGTAATAACACACTATGTAGATCCATGAATGGCTTGCAAATATCAATAAAAATTTGATACTTAAAAACATAACTAGTACTTTTTAAAAAGGTATGTTCTATTATCACATGTCAAATCTTTATTAGTACTTCTACGTCACTCATCAATCTACATAATATGTTAATACCATTAAATTTTTTTCATAGCTACCTAAATGAGCAGTGCTCAAAAGCTAAATTGAGATATAACTGATTTAACCTTAGAAGTAGAGAAAAGCACTACATTATTCAATATGAGAAATCAAGAATTAGTCAAATTATAAAACCAAGTTATTTAGACTAAGCATTTATTTTTTTTTTTCCAAGAATCAAGTTTCTAAAATTATAATCCTAAGTCATTATATACCATACCTAAAAGCAACCGAACATATTATTAATCACATATTTAAAGTGATCAAGAGATATCATAACATTAGCTAAGTAATTATTTATATAGTCAAACGTGCTAATCAAAGTTCTTTTTGGACTTTAAATAAGTGAGATTCCTTTAGAGAAAAACATATAAAAATCCTTATATAATAAATGAATAAATAAGCTCCATTAACTCAGGTTTAAAACCATTCACTCACAAACAACCACTAAGTCGAGTACAAGCCTTAATAAAATGTCAATCAATACAAATTAAATTATAATGCTAATTAATCAAGTTTAGATAAAAAGAAATACTTGGTTACTCACCTAAACCAAGGTCATCTCACTACTCAATGTCTTTTTCACTTACACTTCTTCATAAAAAGACTAATCAAATTATGGTTACATTTATGCAGGCTACTACATGTTGTTATTGGTTTACAATAACTTCTTCCAACCCATAATTTATTCATTTATCATCTGTATTAATGCTTTTTGCATTGTTTTGATTGTTAAAATAACTATTATATTTGTTAAATTACCATCCTTGTCAAATCACTTATGAAATTGGCCTTTTCTATTATTATTTCAATCCTTAGTTTTTGTAGTTACACAATTAGATTAGATTATGCATAATACTCAATTAATTACCACTATATATCATACTATGATTGAAAACTTATCAACAAAGATATTTCATCAAAATATTAGTTTCAAATCATGTAAATATTATGAATATTGCTAAATTAATCTTCAATTATCCATTAGGCCATTGTGTAACTATATATATGTTATTTATATAATGATTATCATACTAACTTGAATAACTCCAAAAAAAATTACTATAATTATATACTTTTTTTATTTGGCTCATTTTCAATGTTAGATTAAAACATTGCCCAGTTTCATTAAATTATGATTTTAGCCTCTAATTTACTATAAGTTACATAAAGAATCAAATTTGCATATCAAATCACAATCAAAATTTATTACATCATATTTAAGCTTGAAAAGACATAATCTATCATATTTAATCTAATATCTAAAGAAAAACTGATTATCCTAATTATTCCATAAAACTAACAATTTGTTGAAAATAATTATAATATACATTAAACTAGCATTTTTTAATATTTCTTTTCATCATAGTGAGATTTCAGTATTAAGTAAGTTATAAGCAATTTTTGAGCTATGAAAACAACATCAAAGATTTCTTAAGTTTGAAGGAATTTCCATCAAAACACTAAACATAGAGAAGGAACTATCAAGATTCAAATCAATTTTGTAATTACAAAAATATTATCTGAAATTATATTTAAAAAAATGTTCACCTTAAAATTTCTAAGAATTCTTCTCAAAGATTTAATACTTATATAGAAATTAAAACAAATTATTGATGGAGAGCGAAGGAAACTAATCCAGTTGTAATGTCCCAAGTCAAAAGTAGTGAATAACTTAGCCAACAAAAACTGATGAGCCCATTTCAACTACTTAACCTAAAAATTTTAAGCTTATATTGACAAGATGTTCACAATCATAGCCTTATAAACCAGCGCTACAACCTCTCACAATTCATGTAGGATACTTAACCATGTGGTCACATAATCTCTTCCCGTTAAACACATGTTGCCTTATCATGAGACCTTATAATTGGGCTCATATCTTCCCCCCTTTTCTGTGTACGATTTAA
This sequence comes from Lumnitzera littorea, assembly GCA_024138015.1. Classification (NCBI taxonomy): domain Eukaryota; kingdom Viridiplantae; phylum Streptophyta; class Magnoliopsida; order Myrtales; family Combretaceae; genus Lumnitzera; species Lumnitzera littorea. The sequence continues at coordinate 46,410,427 of JAMXBB010000001.1, read as the reverse complement.
GTTACCCACTACTTATAGGTCATCCTAAAAGCATACACGGAGTCATACCCTAGTGATACTCCTAACCTTCCTTAGACATCTTCTCTAAATTGGAACTAGACCCGAATCATCCACCTACTAGCAAAATATTCGATCCGATACCATTTGTAATGCTCCAAGCCAAAAACAGTAAATAACCAAGTCAACAAACATTAATGGTCTCATTTCAATCACTTGACCTAAAAATTTTAAGCTTATGTTGATAAGGTATTCGTAACCATGACCTTATAAACTAATACCATAACTTCCTACAAATCTATGTAGAACACTTAACTATAGGATCTTACACCAGTGATCTCATATGCTTTAACAACAATGAGGGGCTATTAGCTAAACATCCTCAATAGTCTTCCTTTAAACTCTAGGTGATCATACTACTAGCTTTGAGTTTTATACTCTAACCAATTTTAATTAGATTTATATCAAATTTTCTAGAGAAATTCTAATCTTTCTAGATTTTGTTTCATTTGGTTTCTTTTAAATTTCCTCTGCTTCACCATTATGCTAGTTAAATATGACCAAATAAAAGAAGTGTTCCTCTTACAACACCAAAATTACCTATATGTCCAATTTGCAGGTATGTATGCATTCTTTTGCTTACACCATGTAGATGATTTATCATTTTGAGGATCTTTCTAACTACCAACATGGTTTTATGATAATGCTAAGGTAGTTATTTAATTCATTTGCTAATTTAACATTTTATATGCATTTCTCACCTAAGAGTAAGCGAATGTAGGGTGAATAAGATTTGGGGTCTTACTTTTTACCTTGTGGATATAGATTCCTAAATTTTTTAAATTAAAACCTATTTTCTAATACCCTAAAACTACCTTAAAACCTAGTACACTATAAAACTTATAGGGTATTAGCTAGAGGTATACAAGTGGGTTAAACAAGCTAAGCCAACCCGGCCTACTTTGGCCCGCGGGTTAAATGGGTTGAGCTCATTTTGCTCACATTTTAAACGAGTAAAAAAATCTCAGCCCTAACCCGTTTAAAAAGCGGGTTAAACGGGTTGGCTCATGGGTCAAAGGTATAAATTGGTTAAATAAGTCGACCCAAACCAGTCCATTTTGGCTCATGGTTTAAACAAGCTGAACTCATTTGATCAGCTTTTAAACCAGCTAAAAAACCTTGGCCCAAACATGTTTTAAAAATGAGTTAAACAGGCTAACCTACGAGCCAAAACCCACTTGCATACCTCTAGTGCTAGTTTGTGGAACTAGTAAATAATGATCAACTCAAATTTAGAAATAACGAGAAATAATAGGAAGAACACTTTCCTTTTAGGCTATCAATATATCCAAGCCCATCTTCGAAGGTCTTATGCTTAGTGAATACCCTTACTTTTGTTCATAACTTTCTATTTTTTCTATCTTTCCATAAATTTCAACTTTACATGTTTTTCTAATGGCATATTTTGGTTATATTTTATCTTTTTCATCCCAAAAGATTGCTTTTCAAGAACTACATAGAACCTCAATGTCAAGGCAACCTACATTATCACAACAATTAAAAGACAAACATATGTGCATGCATGCCTAAAATAAACGAAAATATAAATTCTTTAAAGCTAAAAACAAACATTGTCTCTTGATGTTAAAAGAAATTATGTTCAGCTTTCAATTATTAGCTTGAAATTTAATATTTATCATTTCTTTCATTTTTCTTGGTTAAAGAAAATGTAATTTTTTCTTCATTAATATATAATATATTGTTGAATAAGTTCTAAAGGGTAGGCATCAGATGCCTAAAATCTGTATCCTATATATCTTAAAATATAGATTGCAATATGAGTATAAGGTATGAAGATATCAATACCCATACCTTATTTTGTAAAAACAAGTTTTCGAATGTTACTACTTGAAACTCATCATGTAACCCTTAATACGACTTTGAAACCTAGCTGATCGAGTAAAGTTCAAGAGAGTACCTTGTACAGTAAGGTTACTTACTCACCTTTACTTTTACCTATTTATTTAGTAATTTTGTTATTACATGTGCAATTGTCCTATTTTCCGTGTGTACCTAATGGATAATTACACTACCTAGGTGTATTTTCAATCAAAAACTGTTGGTGCTCGATCAATAACATATTATATTGATAAAGTTATGTTTATATGTAAATTAAAACTTTTGTGAACTTTATTTAGAGAAAATATATATAAGATTGTTTCATCTAATTTTTATTATATAGTATAGATTAAAATGAATAAGATTTTCAAAAACCCTAAATTTAATGGTTTGCAAAATTTAAAAGGTGACAAGAATAAGCTTATGAACCAAATTGCATGGCTTTAATCATGTATTTGGAGAACAAGGAGATCCGAGAAACATGAAATAATAGATTAGTGGGAAATTTTGAGGTTAAAAATAGTAAAAGGCATCCAATATCCAATTGGAATATTGCAAAAAAATAAGGAACATTGTATACGATATATTCTATTGAGAATGACCGCCGTCACCTTCACTAAAAAAATTTAAACCTAAAGCATATCAGAAAACGTTAAAATATTAAAGTCATCGATGATCGAGGCCCAACAATCATGAGGATTCGCTATATGCCGATTAAAAAAAAGACATCCGTTTTAGATTAGTTTATATGTGACCCAAGACTGGTCAAGTAAGATATACCTCAATATCCATGTATCAAGGTTGTTGTATTCAGAAAGGTGGTTTTGTTGATTCGCGCTTGTACAAAAAAGTTTGAGGAGGACATATGGACGTTTTATCTTTGGTGCCACTGCCCGAGATGGAGCCGACCCGAGGAGCCAGAGGACGGCGGTACTGGTTGGACTACAAATGATGATTAGAAAACATAAACCATCGAGTAGTCTTCTAAGAAGTCAAATAAAATAAGTTTTTGCACTTTCATGCATTTACTTTTTCGTTAAGCATACAATCAATATTAGAACATCTATATTATTTTTATTTTAGGTTTTTAATAAGTATCTGAAAAACAGATTTATGTATCCGTAGCAATAATCTACGCCATGGCCATAGTGTGCTAGTGTTTCTCTTTGCCTAGTAACTCTATGGTATATAATATCAATACGGATGTACAAATAATTTGTTTCTTTTCCATACTGACGGAAGCTAGTCATAGAGGTTATGGATAGACGGGGGCCAGTAGAAGAGGGTAACAAAGTAGGAGGCAAAATACCCTAAGCTCGGGACAAGTGCCCTTGTCTTCGAGGGCAGAAAAAAATTAGACAGCGAAAAGAACTTCGTTTTCATGATTGAGTGGATTCCCAACCCACCTCTATGAAATTCAATCTATAGTCAGTTATTTATCAGATTTTTCTACGATTTATTATTTTATTGTTTAATATTATTTATCAACTAGTTTTTTTTTTTTATTTATAAAATCTATTAACCTGTTACTCAAATAACATGTTATGTTAACTAACGATGTAAATTAAATTTTAGTAAATAAATAGTTTAGATTGATCAATGTTATAATAACACTATTTTACCAAATTATAATAAAAATTCCTATCATTTACTATATTGAATATTCATTAATTTCATTCGAAGGATAAGTTTTTTTCCAAAATTCATCTCTCAATTATGACAATATCTGTCATAATGTGAGCCACTTTACACACCTTGGATGCGCACAAATCCAATCAACAAGTGAAAGTAACCATAACTCAACTTCAACTTCAACTTCGTAATATATGTATATCACATATGTAAACATTTTAAAGTTAATATTCATATTTATTATCAATTATATTAACAGAAAAAATTAATGAAAAAGATCAATATAAAACCCAGTAAATGAAAATATTTTATAAGGGAAACGGAATAAACAAAACTTTATTAGGAAGTTGATTTATAAGTTAGCCTTCCAATATGGTCCTTAACAAAAATTAATTTATTTTTAATCGCCGGGGTCATGGAGAGCGAAATATTCATATCATGATCACATGATAGGTGGGGCGCATTTTTACCGTTTAATTTGCCCCTATCAAATGATGCCTTACCCCATTTTTATTTTATTTAGGCATAAAATCATGGATTTTGGCCTTTCCTACCCCATGAATGTCTCAATACACCATGGACAGTGGTGGTCTTGTTGACGATGCCAATGATAGTCGTACTGGTGGTGGTGAGAAATACAGCGTTGGTGGTGGTCATCTTGTTTGTGACAACAATGGAGGGCATGCGGAAGCGAGTTCATTTCATTTTTATTATTTTATTTATTTATTCTTCAGATTCATATTCTCTTGTTATTTTCATTGGGAATAGGTGAAGTGGACGTCTAGAAGCATAATTTCCTTTTTTTTTTTTTCTCTTTCCTATTTTTAAGTTTGGGAGTTTCGTGTTCTTGTTTGTAGAGTAAATGAGGCAAGCTATATAAGTCGAAAAAGTGGAATTTGCGGTAATTTAAAAGTAGGAAACGAATTGAGAAAAAAATAAAAGCTAAGTAAGTTGCCATAAAATTCCAAGCAATAAATGATAGGGTCAAAATCTGCTATTCTACTCAACATCCAAAAATGGCAAAATTATTAGTTATAAGCTAACGAATTCATGAAAATACTTTGTTATATCTCGTGCTTGTTGCCATGGATACTAATACGTGTGATTTTTATAAAAACGTAGTTGGTAAAAGAAAAAAATAAATAAATCCAACGAAAAGAAAAAAAAAAACATTTAATAACATGCCGAAGTAAGTAGTTTCACTAAATGGTAAAAATATCCATAAAAAAATTTACAACTATTAAAATCAAGCTAACTCGCTCTACAAAAAATGTAAAATGGAAGATTGAAAAAAAAAAAAAAAAAACACCATATTACTATACAATGAAAATGAACACAAGGATTTGAAGGAGAGGAGGAGACATCAGACACGAGAGAAAGGGGGGGTGGGGGGCGGCTGGGGGTGGTGGTGGTGGGGGGAGAAAGAGAGAGAGAATCACGGTACTATGACAACCCTGCAAACATATATCCTCTTTATCTTTTCAATTTCTTCTTTAAATAGCTTTTTCACCTTGATGGGAGACAAAGAAAAGGGAAGAAGAAGGAGGCAATAATATCAGCTTCAGCTCTCACGGCAGTGTACCATACCAACACAATGCCACCGAAGGCCAGATCTTCATTTACCGGACCACATGGCCAGGTCTCTTTCCTCTCTGTTCCAATTAAATGTTGTTATCTCCGTTATGATCCACATATATCGCCTTGAACAATTTAAAAGAAAAATAAAAACACATTTGGAATATAATATATCAAGGATAAATTACGCTCGACACCACCTCGGAAGTACTGGAATAACATAAACATCCTTAGTTCAAAAATATGCAAGATTACATCAAAGTTCTCGAATAGAACTAGAATAGCATACTTAAATAACAACTACCCATCAATAATTCCATGAGGAAGTTACACTGTTGCAATTTTTTTTTTTTTTTTTAATTTAGGTAGTCTAGATTTTGTTATTAATAATAGGTGTTCACGTTATTTACCATGATATCATTATTTCTAAAGCAGAGCAGTAATTCGTTCGTCCATGATTTCACTTTTATAGATTCTTGGCTCGAAAGAAATGACAATCAATTTTATTTATATTAGTATGTGCAATTTTATGACACTCCTTGAGCTAACCCACGGAAGATTGAAATATTTACCGTGAACCATTGATTTAACTAATATACAATAATTTCACTATTATAATTTTTATCTTGAGATTAAGATTGATTAATTTTGAAATCAAAGATTTGGAGGGTAAGGACTAGAATAAAATTTCCTTCTTCTCATATAGACATTTACATATGTGTTATTTTTAAGGTTAATACTTCTTAAAATGGATATAAATTAAACTGTGGGCAATCACTTAAATCATGCAATTGCTATCTAGCCTTCTCTTATTTTCCAACATTCAACCTTGAATTCCCCCACCAACCCAACTTCTCTTCTTCTCTTAGAACTCTTTAATAACAAACCCTAACTATAGGGTATCCTCATAGCAAATCCTTCCTTCTAATCCCTCTTCCCTTCTTATATTATAGCTAAATACTATAGAAATTTAGATGTCTGAACTTGTTGAAACCGAAAATTTATCAGAATCCTGTATTGTAAGGTATGTTTCAAATATTAAGTATTATCAAATACGTTCTATTTCTAAATTTTTAGAATAGCTTCCACGTGGTTAGATACATAGTATAGCTATTTACCTTTCGTAGGTATATTATACTTCATTGTTATCTCCTATAACCGTAAAATATCCCTAATGAAGCAAATATTTAAGTATGTGACCCACTGTAAATTGAGAAGCCACTTAACTTAGAAACATAACAAAAATATCCTTTTTCTCTTTTCTTTCTATCAAGGTTGTTAAATTCGTGAGTCTATCTAAAATCACTAAAGGGTTTATAAAATCAAAACATAAATGTTGAAAATAAAAAAATTTAAAATTTAGTCTTTCTTTTTTCTATAAAAAAAAAACTCTAAATCTATAATCTAATATTTGCAAGCAAAATCGAAACTAACTTCTTTTTTCTTTCATTTTGTTAGAAAAAAAAAAGTTATTAATCGAAGATAACCAAATGTTTTAACTTATTTTAAATTATTAAAAATTTAAAATTAAATATATAATTTTTTTTTTATTGAAGCTAGAACTCCAATAAAGGTTATGAATATCAAATAAGAAACTAAGAGAAAGAGAAGGAGAAAGAGAAAGAGAAAGGGAGAAAAAGTTAGAATAGGATAGTGAAAACGATTCATTGTCTTAATAGTCATTGGGTCAATAAAAACCTAATTATATTTTTCTTATTTTTTGCCATTCAACTCATATATAGAGAATCGGTTAAAAATGTAGTTTTCTATTAAATTTTATATGTAAAATATTTTAAAAACGTAAATTTTTATAAAAAAATGATTTTATACATAAATTAACTCGATAAAACCTTTTAAAATCATAAACTCATACAATTATACGTGTAAAATCATGATTTTAATAATTATGATTCTCTTCCAATTTGCATCTCATCTGAATTGAACCAAACCATTACACACCCATTCTTATATTAAGCTACTTCGTTTTCATTTTACTATTTTACAGGCTATATATTTCGTAGGAATTGAGGTAATGGAGATTTGAATTTACTCAATCCTATACTAATAATATTTATGTCATATGGGGCGGTAAGGGAGATTCGATTGCTTAGTTAGTGGTCAAAAAAGAAAAAAGAAGTTAATTCACTTTAACCACCCGCTCTATCAGACAATCAACATATATAAAACTATGGCTATTAAAATTGAAGTTATAATTTATTTTTAGGTATTGTTGGACTTATACTTTGGAGATTTTAAATTTTGGTGGAGGTATGGTAAATTGTGGCTTGGGTTGCAAAGCCTTCTTGAATGAAACTAATTTAAAGTGGTTATGCCCTATTGGAAAGATTTAAGCTACACTCCTTTTCTTTTTCTTTCTTTTTTATTTTTTTTCGTTCATCTCTATAAGGACAGGCTAGTTTAGCTTGGATGAAAATAATGTAAAGAAAATAGACAAAATTCCAAAATTTGACTAAGGTACAATACACAAAGCATAGATTCTTTCCTTTTTTAGCATAAGATTAAGGGGGTTTTCTTTTTTCTTTTTTTTTTAATATCCTTTTCTCTTAGCATAATGGCTAAGTTTATGGAGCAAAATAAACTGGAAAATAATTAGACCTACCTTAATTTGAATCACAAACCGAACAAATAACCATATTTTGCCTTTTTGTTGGATTTATTATTCCATTTGCATTAAAGAGAAAACCATTAAACTTTCGCTACAACCAATTTTCCTTTTTAAGCGAAAATTCATAAAGTAATATTTTCATATCATAAAATATGTATAAGGATACAAGTTTCATTGAGTTCATTCAACTAGTATTTCTTGTTTCAAAGTGTGTCATGTGGTAGATTCTACTTCTAAGTTTTTTCAACTCTAATAACTCTATGGCAAAGTCTTAGACCTCACTTATCTTGTACCTTGGTGCCCATGATTTTGCTCTTAAGAATGAATATTTGATATTTTCATGAAGTACCAAAAAAGAAGAATAACATAACACACCTTTTGTTTCATAGTATAGGACATACAAAGTGGTATCTTACAAAGAGTTGTATAACTTAAAAAGAATTTGAAGAAAATCCCTCTACTTGTTTAGCTTTATAAATTCACTAACATTAACATTACCACTATCATCATCACCACTATTACAACTAGCATAATAACATCACCACTACCATAATTGCTACTAAAATCATCGTCAACACCACTACTTCACATTATCATACCATCTCCTTTATTACAAGAAACATCAAAATTGCACCTTTATCATGCAATCACCCCTCACACATCTATTACTACTATTACCACCATTGTTTTTTCCGAAGTATAACAATGTTAAAAAGATAAGTAAGACCATTCATATCCCTTAATGCCTTTGTTCTCTAATTAACATACAACCTTGGTGTAGTTAGTTGTCATAATGATGATGGCATGTGTGTATATGCATGTTAAGTAAAGATAAGGGATGTTTGAGGTAGAGATAGTGGTGATAATGCTAAGGTGGTTGCCAGAAATAGTGTTGAGAGGTAATTGTACAGATAAGTAAGGAAATGGTATTAGTGGATGGTGGTGATAATGATGATGATGATGATATGACAATAATGATGGTTCTATGTGGTGGTAACCTCAATATTATTGGTTAGATATAGTTAGATGGAGATGGTTGTGTTGGGGACATAATTGTCAAAATTGTGAATTTGCCTATGCGATTTTACAAGTTTACGATTTTATATAATTTTTTCGAGTTAACTCGAATATAAAATCTTTTTTTGTATAAAAAGTTATGCTTTGAATCGATTTTACATATAAACTTATGTTTTTGATCGGTTTAACAATTTTGTATATCTGAGTTGAATGGACTAAAAAATTAAAGTAAAAAGAATAACTAGTTTTTTATAAGTCATCAACTATTAAGGCATTACAACATTTATCCTATTATATTCCAATTTTTTTTTCTTTCTTTCTCTTCTAATCTCTTATTTTATGTTCATAACCAAGTTTTAGCTCCAATAACAAAGTCTACAAAGAAAATTATATATTTTATTTTATACTATTAATAACTTAAAATGAGTTGAAATATCTTATTCTCTTTAATTTATAGCATTTTAAAAAAAAATAAAAGAGGAAAATTATTTAATTTTAGCTCTATTTATCCTTCTTTTATACATGTTAAATTATATATTAAAAATTTTTATGAAAAAAAAAATTAACATTTTCATTTTTTTTTCTATTTTCATTATGTATTTTAGGTTTTGAATAACTACTATAAGTATATCCATAATTTTTTAAATTACATAAGTTATAGAAACTTACGTTTCTACATTTTGATTTTAAATTATAATTGTACAAACCCTCTAGCAAGTCATGATAGAATCGTAAATTTGATAACCTTGGTTAGAAATACTAGTGGTGCACTATTACTAATGGTGATGGTTGTGCGAAGGTTGTAATTGTGGTGGTGTTGGATACTAATTAATAGGGTAGTAGTAGAAGAGTGATGGTATAATAATTGTAGTCACAATGGTGTTAGTGTATAGTTGTTCTAGTAATGCCATGATACTATAATGAGTAAATAGCATGAGTAATAAGATATTAAATGGCTTTTTTGTGCTTTTAACATACTTGAGAATCTTGTTATTGAAAGTTTGTATAATATAATCATTATACAAACCTAATAGTGTGCTTTGATGTCTGTTAAGTAACTTGTTTAAAGGACAAGTTGCATTGCAACAGCCTAAGTTTATAAGATAAATGCATTTTGTGTCATATAATATGTATATATATATACATCAACACAATGCATTTAAAAGCTTACCTTTTAGAAATAATAATTGAAACCCTTGGTTTCCACAATTTAATGTGTCATCATCATTATTGAAGAAATTTGCAAAAGGACACACGTTTATAAGTTTCTATACATTATAGGGTTTATATTTTTGATATGTGCATTTTTAAGAACCTATATTTACTTGAAAAGGATTAAAATAAAAACACTTGTAAGGATATTTGTCATGTTTATACTGCTTCGTTACATTCAATATAATATTCCATTAAATTAATATTAGTCATCAATGATATGGACTTAGATTGCATCATTTCCTACATGAAAAATAAATATGTGCCAAGCTTATGTGTCAACATTTAATCTTTACTCTTAAATAGTTTTATAAATGAAACGGTTTTCAAAAGAATAATATACTCAAGCCTTTGTCATTGTTCTTGAAATATTCACCTTAATTTTGCAAACTCCATTATCTAAAAGAGTAAATAAAATTAACATACCTTAACTTCCAAGTTGAAACTTGACATATATATATATATATACATGTAGAGTTATTTTTACAATAATATGTCCTAATTAAATGAACAAATGACAACTATAGAAAATGGTCATTTAGAATTGAAAAAAAAAAAACATTTAATGAAAAATTAATATGGAACATCTAAATTCTCTTCAAATTTGTTTATCCATTTTTCACCGGTAGCATTTCCAATCTCAACAACTTCGTTGATTAGGAATTTGGTAAATAGTTGAGAATCCTCTCCTAAACAAATAAAAATGCTCCTTGTTATTGGTAGAATTTGGAACTCAAGTATGGATCTGCAAAACAGAATGCGTTAGGCTTTACAATAATCAAAGTATCTAATATAGCCATTCCAATGCCTAAGTCATTAAACTGAATGAAGTGTTTAAATGCTCAAAAGAGAGAAAGTAAGTCAAGAGAGTGATTAGAGAGTTTTCCTCTTGTCAAACCTTGTATATTGGGTGATAATTGCAACGGTTGAACTACCTTAGAAGTTCTCTATTAATTAAAGCATATGTTTATTGTGAGTGACAAGAGAACGTTGAGTAGCTACCTCAATTAATAACTATCGATTTACGTCTTTGTCTTACTATTTGAATATTTGGACTTATGGACTAGGCTTTAGTAAATTAGGCCTATGAATCTAGGTCTTAGAGTTTTGATTCCAAGTTATCTTAAGCTTTTTCAATAGATCGCATGATTAAAGACTTGATATATATTGTTGTAACTAGGCTACAAGCTATAAGAGCGGCTAACTTAACCATAAAAGGTCGAACTGAAGCAATGCAACTCAGCTCTTAGCTTAAAGTAGGTCAAATCTTCATTTAGGAGATCTTAGCAAAAATCTACTATCAACACTCGTAGCCATTCTTCTATTTTACATAAACATTTTTACTTAAGCATCTTTTATTTACGTAGTTTAAATTAGATTTGTACTTCATAAAACTAATACAATTTGCATCTCATTTGTGATGGTATATAATTTCTAACCAATTCAATTGAAAAATTAAGGATTGTTAACTTGATGTTAATATCTTCAAAACAACCATAAAGGTTATGGATATTATGCTTAAAAAAAAATTATTTTACAAGCACGGGTATTTGTTAGGAAAATTTAAAGTTTACTATATCAAGTTAGGAATGCTGCCATGATAAGTTTAGGATAGGTTTTGCAAAATTTAAACCTCAACCAAGTATCCTATAGTGATTCCTCAAACCTACCCCAATACCTTATATAGTTTTCACATTGTTTCTAGTAATTCACCCTATAAGGTTTTTATGAACTCATTAATGACTCGACCCGACCCTCTACACCACGTAATCAATTTTTATTAGCTCCTTCAGATACTATTAGAGGTTTGAGAGTGATGGATTAATTGCTAGTTATTCTTATATAATATATTAGGTTAAACACAAAAGGGAAACATTATATATATGTTTACACTTTCCATGCATCTTCTAATTTAAGAAATGTACCATCCATCTTAAAATTAATCTAACAACCACTAAGTTCTAATTATGCTTAGTTTTGGGCCCATTAAGTTATTCTAAAATATTAAGGACTTACAGGAAAAAAAAAATTCTTCATGAAGTAATGATAAATTTGTTAAACTTAGTTTGAATGATTGACCTTAGCATATGAGAAGGTCAAAAGTTAAAAGGATAGAACTAAATTTAACCACGATTCAGCTATGGTTAAATTATGGTTAGACGAGACTGGTTTTATGGTTAGGTTAAGTCAAACCAGGTTGGTCCAAGTACATGAAAAGATCAAAAGTTAAAGGGATTGAATTGAGTTCAACTAAAATTTAACTAAGGTTAAAGTAGGGTTAGATCAAATCGATTCATAGCCAAGTCAAGTTGAATAGGGTTAAACTGTAGTAGTCAATCCAGGTTTGACAATATTGATAAATACTATCCATAATCCTTGGTTGGCCAAACAAAAGAACTTAACTTAATCTAAGAGTGCTAGTGTTGGGCTAAATCACATATCGTTAAAGCAAAGATCGACGGGCAAAAATAACTAATACAGTAATAATTATCTCTTCCACTACTTTGCTACAAGAAGTGGCTAAAGACTACTGCATCAACTATTATTGCATCTAAAGATTACAACATCATACAACTATTAACAATTCCAAATAGAAAAAATATACACTAAAACTAAGATAAAAAAGAAAAGAAAAAAGGAGAGAGAACAATGAAACAAAAGAATAATACCTTTTCCCTACCTTTGTGGAAGAAAAGTCAATAACAAGAGGTAGAGGAGCAAGATTTCTTATAAGGTTGAGAGATAGATTAAGGGTTTAGGGTTTTTTTGTGAGTCACCATAATGGTCGAGATGAGAGTGAAGAGAAAAGTGAGGGACAAGGTTTCCTGTAAGTTGTGAGTTATAAGGTGACTTATGAGGACTACTTAAGGCGAGAGAGTTAAAGATAAGGAGTAGAGACAAATGTCACAACATATTAAGGTTTCATTTTTTTTCCCTCAAAATTTACTTTTATCATTTATTATTATTTTTATAGCACAAGGTGTAGAATTAAATATTTATAATATATATTATTTTATTTCTTATCGTGTTTGGATTTTCCTTTGGTTTTTCTCTAAATCCTAAAATCCCATTTGAAACCTTTCAGGGTTTTGAAACCCATCCCAAATCTCATCCTAAAACTTTATAGAGTCAAATTCTAAATGGTTTTCATCAAGTCAAACAAATTATTACTCGATAATGACCTATCCTATAATATCCTTATATTAGATATATTTTTCTATTAGGAAAGATCAACTCATAACAGTAAGGACTAATCAATGGCTAATATTGAGGAGTACATTGAAATAGTGGTATGATGTAAATATAGCAAAAGTCGCCAAGTAAGCGTTTCTAAAAGAATATTGCTATTAATAGATGTACAAGAAGTTAAAAGTCATATAATGGATAACACCTATAAGTTCATATGCTTTTATTATAAGAGAAGTTATATGATCTCGTCTATGTTTTTAATGGGACTAGTGTCGTTTATCATCTAATAATTAATTTATTATCAATTTAATCTGAACAATTGAAAATATAATCGGTTCAATAATCGAAATTTAATAAATATAAAATCAAAAGTTAGATCAATAATAATATTGATCCTATAAAAAACATATATGAGTCAATAAAGAGTCCATATTATAAATATTCCTATCAACTCATAACATTGGTGATATGACATTCAAACTAAAAAATACACATACGCTTAGGTGGATTAACTCTTTAAAATTAGGCCCTTTAGGCATAATATTTCTCTTTATTTAAATTATAAATTTTCATAAGACAATATAAGTGCTTTGAAATTTTGTAAGACAGATGGTCATGTGAAGCTATTGGGAAAAAAAAAAAAAGAAAAAGAAAAAGAAAAAACAGAAACTTAGAAATCTTAATAAACAATCCAAAAAGCAACATAACCAAAAACCAACAAAGTAGCCCCTTAAGTTAAGACCATCTCTCTCACTCCGCACTTTATTCTGTTCAAAATATGACTCATTGCTGTTTTACTAGGAACGAGGCTGTTCTGTTTCTTTCCCTCTGAGAGAGAGAGATTAAAAAAGAAACAAAGGAAAATAAAGACTGCACTCCCCTCCTCTCTCTCTCTAATGTCTGCCGCATTGTCTTGTATGTTGCATTCTTTAAAGAATCTCATCTCACTCCCACGCATTAAAGTGTTGTCTCTCTCTCTCCCTTTTTCTCTCTCTTTGGTCGTTGTGGTGGCTTCATATTTTGCTGAACTTTGTTACTTTTTTCCACTGTCCTTTACTTTTAAAATTTATGTGTATATACATAACAATCCAGCACCAGAGGAGGAAATCCATGAACACCCATTTTTCTCATTCTCTCTCTACTTTTGTTACGAAACATACCCAATTTTGAGCTTTCAAGTTAAACCGCGTAAAACAACTCAACAGTTTTAACTCCAAGTCTTGTCCTTTTTAATCATTACGCTCAATCAGGAAAATCATAGTAACATTCCCATTATTTTGGGGAGTGAAAAATGGTAGTCATAATAAGCTTTCACATGTTTACTATGTGAAGTTCATAGCTCGTTTTTTAAGTTAAAACTTCAATCTTTCGTATAAGGAAAGAGTCAAAATTGCCTCTATGGGGTGTAGTGAAACAATGACAGATGGCAGCTCTAAGAAGAGCAAGGTACTTAATTTCTTTATTTTTTATTTATTTATTTTTTTAGGGATGTTTTGGGGTTTAGGTTGGGGGGGTGGGTGGTGATGGGGGGAGGGGTGGGGGTGGGGTGGCGTTGTGGTGTGGGTAGATAAGAGGACAAAACATCGTTGTATTTGAAGACTGCTAGAGCTAATTAAGTTTTGTTTTAAATTTCTTGCATGATGAAGCTTTCATGGTCAAAGAAGATGGTGAGGAAGTTTTTCAACATTAAGAGCAAGTGTGAGAACTTTCAAGCAGATGATGTTCTCTATGGAGGTGGGTATATGTCATTTTATCATGATAGGATTTGGTTGATTTTCTTCTTTTTGTAGGATTGTCTGTTTCTTCAGTGGGAATGTGGTATCTTATTTTCTGCCTGATAGTGGCTAACTGCTGGAAAATTCGACTGAGAGTGTTGTCATAATTCAAGTTTTAACGTCAAACTTTTAGTTGAATTAGGCTCGGTCAAGAGGAAAAATGAAGTTTCACAAGTAATGATTCGGTGAATGTGCATCTAAATTTCACATTTGGGAATTACCTTACATACCCTTATGAAAATTTGTAAAAATGAAAAGGCTTTCTTTTTCTTTTTTTTCTTTTCCTTTTTTTCTTCCCTAAATGATTTTGTTCATATTTGTTAATTGGTATGGCCAATACAGTTGAGTGATATTTTATTTCAATTTTCTTGATTTCAGGTGGTAATGCGGAATTTAGAACTAGCTTCTCAGGGAGAGAACCATCCACAGTCAAGAAAAGCAGAACAGGTATGTACTACTTGTAACTTGTCCTGTGTGAATCCCTGTTGGAGTTTTAGCTGCTACATGATCAAGTTCTTTGTTGGATTTTTGCTAGAAATAGGGCATTTCTAATTTTTCTTTTTCATAATTTCATGTGCAGAAAAATTCAGCAAGACAACAGAGCACGTGCGAAGACGAAAAATGAATCTCGATAACCCCAGAATTATAGATGTGCAGAACTACAGGTACTGATGTTCTTGTTCTTTATATCATCCATAAATATTGTTATGATCTCTCAACTTTATTGGTTCTAATTCCCTTTTATCACCTGTTGGAGCAGTATTTTTGTTGCTACCTGGAATGTCGCTGGGAGATCCCCACCACAAAATCTGAATTTAGATGATTGGCTTCATGCTTCGCCTGCTGCTGACATATATGTTCTCGGGTATGATTATCCACTTCATAATCTAGCAATTCAATCAAATCTAAAACTTGGCATGTTGTATAAGAATTTGATTGAATATTTTCTCTTTTATCAGATTCCAAGAGGTAGTTCCTTTAAATGCTGGTAACATCCTCGGTTCAGAGGACAGTGGCCCTGCTAAAAAGTGGACAGCTCTTATTCGAAAAACTCTCAACAGTCTTCCTGGAACCAGCGGCAGTAGTGGATACTATACACCATCTCCTGTCCCACAGCCAATTGCTGAATTAAATGCAGACTTTGAGCGGTCAGGAAGACACAAAGCCTCACCATTTCTTCAACGTAGATCATTCCAGACAACCCATAGCTGGAGGGATACTGACCCCTCAATTTGTCAACCAAGACTAGAGAGACGATACAGTGTTTGTGATCGAGTGATATTGGGTCACCGGTCGAGTGATTACTCCAGAAGGAGTGACTATTCTAGGCGGAGTGATTATTCAAGGCCAAGTGACTATTCGAGAATGAGTGATTACTCTAGACCAAGTGATTATTCTCGACCAAGTGATTATTCTAGGGCTAGCGAGTATTCCAGGCCTAGTGATTATTCAAGATGGGGTTCGTCGGATGATGACAATGGATCTGGTGATACACCTAGTGGAATGCTGTACTCCCCAATGGCTGTGTATGGTGGATTTGTTGCCAATGAAGATGGATATAGGAACCCTAGTCATTCTAGATACTGTTTAGTCGCAAGTAAGCAGATGGTTGGCATATTTCTCACAATATGGGTGCGGAGTGAATTGAAGGATCATGTTAGAAACATGAAAGTATCATGTGTTGGCAGAGGATTGATGGGTTACCTTGGAAATAAGGTATCATTTGATGCAGGAGAGTTGCTCCAGAAGTTGTTTATTTAAGTTATGTTTTCCCCACTGTACTTAATATTCTTCTTAATTAAAAGCTGAAGTGTGTTTTTTCATAATGTTTCAGGGATCTATCTCAATCAGTATGCTGTTGCATCAAACAAGCTTTTGCTTTATTTGTACTCATCTTACATCAGGACAGAAAGAAGGTGATGAGTTGAGAAGAAATTCGGATGTAATGGAAATCCTTAGGAAGACAAGGTTCCCAAAAGTAAATGTTGCACCTGATGAGAAATCACCAGAAACAATTTTTGACCATGAGTAAGAACCGAGCACCTTATGTGCTTTTAGAGTTAAGAAGATAGCAATATTTCAATTCCAAAAGTTCAATGATCTTAACTGTATTATGTATTTCCTTATTGCTCACCAATTAATTACTGGTAGTGATGCATGATGCCATGTGTTTAGAAAGCTACAATTTAGCTGCTCTAATTATGATATTCTGGGCATGTTTGTTTCAGCCGCATAATTTGGCTGGGAGATCTGAACTATCGCATTGCCCTATCTTATCGTGCTGCTAAGGCATTGGTGGAGATGCAAAACTGGAGGGCATTGTTACAGAATGATCAGGCATGTTGGCACTTTCCCTCGTTCTCAGTTTGTAGTTCATTCATTCTATCTCAGCTGGCATTGTTAAACAATAGCAACTTTCATAATCACATCATTTCTAAATTGTCTCTCTTTTTTGTTGGCAGTTGCGGATAGAGCAGAGGTGTGGGAGGGTTTTTGTGGGATGGAATGAAGGCAAAATCTACTTCCCACCGACATACAAGTATTCAACCAACTCAGACAGATATGCAGGGGATGATATACATCGGAAAGAAAAGCGACGTACACCCGCATGGTATGAAGAGTTCATCTGCACAAGTTATTTGAGGAAGCATTTAACATGAGTCATATATCCTATATGCACTATCGTTCCACTTAGTCCATAACAAGCCATGGGAGAAAAGTTGAATTATATGGATAATTCAATCCTTTTGTTTTCTAATGCGCAGGTGTGATAGAATCTTGTGGTATGGGGAAGGTCTCCATCAAGTGTCATATGTCCGTGCTGAGTCCAGGTTCTCTGATCATAGACCAGTATATGGAATTTTCTGGGCAGAGGTAGAATCAAGTCATACCCGACTAAAGAGAAGCATGAGCTATTCTAGTTCCAGAGTGCAAGTGGAGGAGCTTCTTCCATATTCACATGGATATACTGAACTGAACTTTTTCTGATAAGCAGACAAGCATCACGACACGTGTAAACTCTCTCTCTCTCTCTCTCTCTCTCTCTGTGACATAATTGAACATGAGCTCATGAATAGAGTTTCACTAAGTAACATGCATAAATGGCCACTTTATATATCCTCCTTGTGCTCAAGCAGAGAGTATTTTTTTTCTTTCCCCCCTCAGGAATTTCACTAAAACTTTGCTCTAAAGTGGTTCCCATCGCTCATTGCAGTCACTTTCACTTGTTTTTGCTGCATTTTTTATTTCTAAAATTATAAGTAAATGAAAATGCATAGACATATCGATAGGGCATGATATCTTCCAACCAGCATTGTTTCCGGAATTTATTCTCTGATCTTGTATCTAAATTATACCTTTATCCATATTACTAAATCATTTCCTAGTGTGGGGATTTTCATGATGAATCCATGTGAATCCAAAAAGAATAACCTACATGTCACGGCCTCAAAGTTTTTTTCGTTTATAGAGAACCCTCTGACTATTGAAATTGCCGTCCTCTAGTATCTTGTCTGTTCCTATTCTTATTAGGAATTGTTGGTCCCCATTTGCAGGCGGGAATCACTTTGAAGAAAACCTCCTTAGAAGAGTGATGGGGACATTCCTTTGCCCACTAACCAATAAAGGTTGTTCTTTCCTCTTTTTCTTTTCTTGGTGTTGATGTATCTCTTGGTTTTCTCACATTACATGCTAACATTTACATTTTTTCCTCCTTTCTCTTTAGGTGTAAGTACTTTGACTGGTTAACCGATACAGAAATCGCCAATATATACGTGTTCATCATCGTATTTTCTTAGCTTAGGAGATAGCAAGTTTCAGTACAGTTCATTTATTCAGCAACCAAAGCATCAAACTGATTATTGCCTGTCAAAATTCGCCAGCAGCCCTTGTCTTCCTGAATTAACAGGTACATCTGGCTCTAAGAACACCACTAGAAAAAAGGCGTCACGCATGTCCAATTCCGGCTGCCTGGTGTCCTGAACATGGGATGTGCTTCCATTGGGTAGCTGTAGCTCCAAATGAGTTACACCATTTGGAACAGCCTAGTGAACATCTGTGACGCCTATGCCCCTGGAAACTTCTGCTTTATATCGATATTATTCTGAATTCCTACTAATTATGGTGTTAATACCGTTTCAGGATGATGTTTCCAAAATCCAGAATTGCAAGTTGCTGATGAAGATTATTTTGTTCATTATTTCTTTATTTGTTTAGTCGATTCTTCTGTTTTTTTTTTTGTTTTTTGTTTTTTTTTTTTACTTCATTTGGTTCCAAAGAGGTAAAAAGGAAAAGGAAGAACAGTATGATGTTATTGGTGCTTCCTTTATGTTTTAAATGCATATGGAAGTGCAAACATTCTGATGGAGCTACTCATTACCAAAGTGATGAAAAATTATAACACACACAGGAAACGAAAATGAAAGCTCTCTGGTCTCTCTCTCTCTCTTGTCTTCTTCCTAATGATTATACTGAAAAGGCAGTATTTTTTGCTTATCTCCATGAATCCCCACACCTGTTTTACTTTTTCTCTTTATTTTACTGTAATGTGAATGACAAATTTATAAAGGGCACGCCAGTTTTTACAGCTTTGGCAGGTACATAATGGAGGAGCATCATAATAACGTAGAGATTCCACTGTAAACCATTAAATATTAATTTAGATTTCACGCCGGTTGTTCACAGAGATTTGGGCTAAATTGTAATTACCAGAAGCAGCAAATAAGAGCTCTTTGTAACAATTTAAACTAGAAGGTGACACACACGTGATGTACATAACAAAATAACTGTAAAAAGCCCTGGTGATAGAAAATGAGACAGTTATGTAACTATGATTACAGTGGCCTTTACTAAGAAAGAGAACTACTGTCCATTTTTATTCTTGATTGTTAACGCGTGTTTGGCTATTGCCGAAGGAACGATGTAGCACGTTTCAGTACGCAAATATTTGCTAACCAGTAGCAATTAGAAGAGTATGGACACAGTCTCTTTTTTTAATTTCCGGCTGATTTTTTTGTTCAAATAATAACTTGTGATTAGCTCCGGTTGAGCAGAATACATGGGAAGAAGATTCAATGGATAGTCACCATGTATCTGCACAAGTGATGTGTAATTATCAACATAATTAGATATGTAATAATATTGATAATGGATTTTTAAGTAATTACTCACTACCATCTTTACGTGTTTTAATCTGATTAATAATTACATACCATGTGTACTTACACATAACATGCACTATCCAGTGATCATTTCTGGAATGCACAAAAAGCTTGCTGGACAAATCTAATAAATGAGGTCGAGCCAATTATCACTGCATCCTTGATTCAACAAGCAACACTAATAGTTAATAGGTCCACAATATGAATACAAGATTCTAGCTCTTATTGGTACAAATCCATTAACCATACATCAATTAGTAGGGAGAAGACTATAATACCATTTGTGATAACTTGACCTTAAAATGGTTATTATCCAAGCCAATAGGATCTATTCAGTCACTTGACTTGTAAAATTCCTAATTATTATCTTGACATTTACTATATGGTCTTATGAGTTGCTATCATTTTCTCTAACAATTCATGTGGAACTTTACCAATTTAGGGAATCACTCTCTTAAACATGCAACATCCTCGTTGCTTCACCTTCTTGTTGGACCCAAATCTTCCCTTTTCACAATGTGTGATTCCATTTTATTCTTGGCATCCTCAAATACCTAGTATGAATCCTAAGATTCCAAATTGGATGATACAAGCCCACCAACTTCTACCATGGTTCATGACTAAGTCATATAACTACTAATAGGGGTTCAATTTTAATACCTTGTATTGCCCTAACACAATTTAATCAACAACTAAGCCAATATGTGATTAATGGGCCATTGTGATCACTTTATTCAAACATTCCTAACTAGTATTAACTTAATATATGCTACCTTAACCTTATAAGCTGCTACTAAATTGTTTGAGACAATCCATGTGTACCTTTGCTCATTAGGCATACCACAAACTTAGAAAAGGAAATTATGATAGAGTCAAACTAAAAGTACTACTTAATTGTGAAGTAGAATAGAGTTCATGGAATTTGCATAATATGTCATTAACAATTTTGCAATAGGACAAAGCTATAACATACATGATCTGAAGTTAACTTACCTAGCAAAATTTTAAATTATGTTTGATAGTGGCTTCATATCAACTACCCAAGTTTTCTATTATCGTTTCATCAATGTATCATTGAAGGAAAATGAGTGACTCGTCTTTGTTATAGCTTTTATTACTGTTTAATGTGATAATACAACTAATTCAAATGCTTAAGTTTGTTAGCATGGCTTTTATACTTTATACATAGTCACTTCTTTAATATGATCTTAGATATTAAAATATTAAATTGAGGCTCATATTCTATACCAAAAAAAAAAAAAAAAAAAACCTATATTGTATATTGATTAACTAAGTGATTACATCGTAGCCTACATTCAATTGGCCTATTGGCTAGTGGATTAGATGAAAGTCGATAGTTGATCATTAGTTAGAGGTCGATGGGAAAAGGCATGTATCCAAATTGGGTTATTATGCTTCCTTGTTTTACATATTATGAATGTATAGAACTTTATATTTTTTAGGCCTCATATATAGACTTGTAGTTGTTATTACATATTATTAATATATAGGGGTAGAATAGTCTTTACATTTATATTAGGGTCACAAATACTAATCCTACTGTATAAGTACATCTTGTACCCTAGTATATGATTAATCAAGTCAACAATACAATTCTTTATGTAGTTGTCATGGTATTATATCAAGTCAACCAAATAAAAATTCGATCAAAACCTTATTTAAGAAAAAAATTCAATTTTTTAATTGGCCACGTTCTCCAAGTCATCGTAGCTTGTCTAACTCTCACTTGCTATAACTTTCATTAGCAACCTACAATCCTAAACAACTTATATTCTCAACCACAACAAAAAGTTTTCTTATACATTTCCAATTAAATCCCACTACTCCAACTCTAATGAACTTAACTTGATTTCAAATGTCATGTCATCCTCATCTCCATCAATTACCTCCAACCAGCACCTGATCACTTTCATCTTGCCTACCCTATCTAACTACTCCAATACTATACCTATTATCATCAACCCCACCACTACACCACTAGTTTTGGTGACTCCCACTCTCCTCCAATGCTATTTACCCACTTTGCCACCATCTCATCTTTTCCTTTAGCCTTCATAGCTACCATTTCACTTATCATACATCATCAACATGGACCCAAACATTTACTTCCATTTTTTCCTGTAAACCATCATATTCTTTCTCAACTAACAAAATTGCCCACTCCTAACCATATTTTGAACCCATCTTATTACCTAATTTCTCATCTATCAGTATAGTCATTATTATCTCTATTAAATTATCAATTGATAGTTACTAGTTATAGCTTTCACTTATGGCCTCTTTTCTAATCTCAATAGATCTTGTCGATGGAATTGTCCTAGCCCCACCTTGTGATGTCACTCTTACCCTTGGAAGTACTCTAATTCCTAACCCAGCCTACACTACTTATCTTTACATTAATCATTTGGTTCAAGCATCTTTGCTTTCTATAATCTCTATTGAGATTCTTATGGAGATATGTGATGTTCTTGTAGTCTATAATATTTAGACTACTCTTCACTAAAGTTTCCTTAAGAATTTCATGGCATGGGAAATCTCCTCTCTCAAGTAGAAAACCAATTACATAACCAACTACTTTCACGACCTCAAATCCTTAGCTAACCAACTAGCCTCCATTGGTTAACCACTTAGCTATATGGACTTCATTGCTCATACTTTCCATAGCTGCCACAAAACTATGATGCTCTTTTCATTATGCATGCTCATTCTTCTATTGCTCTCATAATCGAGTAAGTTCAAGCCAAACTTATCAATCATCAATAATAGCTTAAGTGTCATGATGAAGATAGCATCCTTACCTCTACTCCTACTATACTCTAGACCCAAACAAATCCTTTGTCTCTTGAGGTCAATAGTAGTCATGGTTGATTAGGAACTAAGGGCATTGTTACTCCTCTTCCTTAAACTAATGTTCCTTATAACGTCATCATCAACAAAATAACCTCTAGCCATAGCCCTTCCACCCAATGTTGCTCCTCTACATCTCCTTAGCTCACTTGTAAGATATGCAACAAGTTTGGTTGCTCTTCCTTTAGTGCCATCATAGGTTCAATGAGTTATACACCAATGTGCCTAAATCCCTCATTGTTCTCATCCTTTGCTGTTCTCTCTTGGAGAATATCAAGAAGCAATTTGGTATCTAGAATTTGGTGTCACGCACTACGTGACTCCAAATGTAGGTATATTAGCTAATTTGACCCCCCTTATGTTGGTGTTGATGAAGTTATTATAGTTAATGGTACACCCTTACATAACTCATCAAGCATTCTCACCAATTATGCTAATTGTTGTTGATAAGAGTTAATTACTCTACACTTTTGAGATATATTTAGACATAAATTGTTCATAATTGTATTCATTTCTAAAGTTCTTGGTACTTAATTATATAATATATTAATTTCAAACGATTCAAGAGTAAGGAGATGAAGTTTATACAAAAAAACAATACAATTTAAAGCAATCACGGCCTTGAGGAGAAGAAGAAAACTTTAAAGGAAAACTAAGATACATTCTATCATGACCGTAATAATGAAAGATTTGAATAACTAGCATTGATCATACCCCTTATCACGGGCTTGATTAAGGAAGTTATTATGATCCTCCCTATTAATCACGCCTGTGATTGTATGTCAAGAAGATGATCATTCTCTTGATCACGAGCATGATGAGATGAATGTTTACGACGAGGAGTTCACGTCCACGGTCATGGCCATGACTATTGTAAATTTGTGTTTTCCAAGACTATCATACCCCTAGTTACGGACGTGATGGGAGTGGACATGGCTATTCTTCTTTAACTTTTTTATATAAAGTGGTGCTTCGAACAGATCTTAATACTAGAGTGTGTCTTAAAATAGTATATTTCAAGCCCTTTGACAAGAAGAACATAAATACACCACAATTTTCAAATGAGAAAGGATCATCATAATCAATATCATCAAGAACATCATATCACCAACCCATAAGACATCCATTCATCCATCCTTATACCCATTTTGTATTTTTTTCATTGTTCTTCAATACAATCATTAGTGTAAATAGTATTCTTCCCAAAATTACTTGAGAGAGTTGACAAGACTTCCTTTTTCATGTATTTAGGAGACTTCTATAGTGGAATAAAAAGGGGTTTTTACTTTTGCTTATTCCATGTTTTGTTTCCTTTTGATTATGATTTTTGATAATTTATGTTATTGTTTTATCATGTATGAGTAATATGTTAGGACTTGCTACATCTACTTCATATGATCAAATGCGTGGAATAATAGTTTATTGATGTTTGTTATTTTTGATGAATTGAACTTAATTAATTTAAGTATAGTGTAGTACATGACATTAACTTAAGCTAGATTTCAATAAAATATATCGAGAGACAATTCTATTTAATAGATCTAATTCATTGAAACACCTTGCTCGAGATAGTAGAGATATTATTAGGAAAGTTGCTGTATTCTTAGAGAAATTGATAAATTAACATATCATTATTGCGATTTGAGTTGGCTATTAATTGAGAAGAGATTCTAATAGACACAAGTATGATTACACATAAGTAATTATGAGACGGATTCTTACATACTAGTGATTCCCTACAAATAACATTCATTAAGATAAGATTAATGGTAATATCATGCTTAGTGGTGAAGCAAGTCTACATGTTAAGTATTGTATTAGCAATCGTTATTGTAGTCATTGTATTAGTTGAAATTAGTTTGTAGATTAGTATAGTTTAGCTAGTGAATTAGATATTTTAATTTTTTTATCACTTGATAAATTTGGTTGCTAGATCATAGAAAGATTAATTAGTACTAGTACTTATATCATTCCCAGTGGAGACGATCATATACGTATTCACACTATAAAATGATAGGAATACTTACCTATTGAACTAAGTCAATAATAGAATATAGGTTTATAAATTTTAAAACTTGGAAGCCCTAATTAAGGTGATCAAGTTTTTCGCGCCATTGCTGAGGAATGACATCATTAGGAAAATTAAAAATTTCTATGCATCTAGTTTTTATTTTTTGTTGTTTTGTTATTTTCAAGAAAATAGTTTGTGCTCGATTTGAATTAGATTACTGGTTTTTGCAATTTATGACCTGGAGCAGCACGATTGATCTATCTGACTTTGATCTTGAACCCAAGAGGACACTCAAAAGCAACTTAAAGAAAGTTCGAGAATATTTTGGAAAGCAAGCATCTAATAGCAAGGAATTAAGAGCACATGAACTGTTGAGAATTAGAATAGAGACATCAGAGTTATTTAGAATGAATAATCAAAACCAAAACGTTGAGCTACCATTAGAAAACTAGTTCTTAAATCCGGAAGATGGTATCCAAAGAGATTCACCATTGAATTTAGATTCACCTTTTGATGGAAATTGAAATGTAGTATAACCAAGGAAAGAGCTAGGAGTAAATCCACCTATGGCTCCAAGAACAATGCTAGATTATTGTAAACCTAACTTAGATGGGGCTATCACTAATGTTGCCTGGCTTCATGTTCAAGTGAACACTTTCGAAGTAAAACCGAGTGCTATTCAGATGATTCAACAATGCATCCAGTTTGATGGATTCAGTGAGGAAGACCCAACTAATCACTTGCAACAATTTCTGGAAATATGTGACACATTCAAGATAAGTGGTATGTTAAAGGATGCTATCCGTCTAAGATTGTTCCCATTTTCATTGAGGAATTGTAAACCCTTAAAATTTTCTATCTAGCTTTTGAGATTGACTCAACTATGTTAGACAATTTAGGAGTTAATAAGGCTAATGAAAGTTAAAACCCTAAAAGAATTAATTAATCGCGTAAGAAACTTATCTACCCTAAATGTATCTATATGCTAAAGATTTCATTTAAAAGTGATAAAAACCCTAAAATGATAACCATAAAGACATATGTGCACTAATTCATCATAATATACCCTAAAACCCTAATTGATAATATAATCCTTGTATTTTACTAAACCATTAGTAAAAGGTTATAGATGACTTTCAATCATGCATATATGTTTTGAATTCTCAAGTAGTCCTTTAGAAATAAAGATAATGAATCATAGATTACATTTATCTCTTAAGTATATGATTAAGATAGTATTACATAGAGTTAGAGGTATAGATGAAGATTAGGCTAAATGTAGTGAACCTTAATACCCTAATTAGTACTTTTCATACTAGTTATACAAAGAAGTTTACCAAATGATGTATATAGGCTGTAAATACCTAAAGTAAGACCTCATCATCTATTTTTACTAATTAATTCACCAAATACTTCATTTCTTTAATTTTTCCCTTAATTTCCCTTAATTACTACATTATGTGTACAAAATTACATATGCTTAAGAAAAGTTGACCAAGCCAACACATGTTGACTAAAGTCAACAATTTGAAAAGTCAACAAAAGACACTAATGCATAAAGAAAATATGTAAACACCTAATGATGGCTATTTTTTTTTTCCTTTTCTTTTGGTTTTTCTTTTCTCCCCCTCTTCCTTAATTGTCGTCCACTTATCCCTTTGTAGACCCCACCATTTCCTTTCTTCTATAATCAAAACAAAACAAAACAAAAGAAACAAAACAAAAAGCCTCTCCATTGCCGTGAGCTTTCATCTTCCATTTCACTTTCAATACTTTCCTTTTTGTCTCCATAATGCCAACACAAACTAAGACATGTACTTAAGTTACTTTATATTATTCATTAGTTAGGTAATTAGGTAGATTAGATAAGTAGACATGTGTTATGTATGATCTTGTAGATTGGGGAATAAAGTTCCCATCTTTAAGGGTAGGAAATTAGGAATCATGAAGAAGAGGAGAGGAATACATGTGTATATGCTCTTAAGTATGTATATATAAGGAAATACTAAAAGAATACAAGTATGGGAATCTTTGTACATAGGTATTTACTATGTACATAACCTAAATTAAGACAAAACCTAACTATACATACCTATACTATACTAAATACACACTTAAAAACATAAAAGAATGAAATTAGGAAGATTTTCTTAAGAGAAAAAATTAGGCATACGAAATTATACAAAAATACGTATATGACCATATAGGTATGTGAGTATGTATACAAGTATAAATACGATATAAGTATAAGTATATGTATAATTATGCTAGTATATATATAAGTAGAGGAAAGGTATAAGTATATGTACATTATGTATAAGTGTACATAAAACACATAATCATGAGATAAGGCTTAGGTAAGCAAAGGATGATGCAAGTAATGATGTAATCACATGATGACATAAGCGAATGATGATATAAGCGATGATATAAGCATAGGTTTAGAAAATGAGAAAATAAGAAGAGTGTATAATAATTAGGTACCTAACTTAGTAAACTCTAAGACACTTTCTCAATTGGATTATACTTAATTAATTACATGAATTAGCAATAGCAAAGTAAAATTCTCTAAGTATAAGAATTTAAGGGTTAACTAAATCATTAAGTATAAATAAAGGATATAAATATGAGTAATAAGCATAATTAAGTTCGATAGTTAAAATTTCTATAAATTTAGTCCATATCGTAAAACACGGATCTTAACGTCCAAAATGGACATCACCATGTGAACGTATCTTCAAAATCGATGAAAAATGACTATAAATTCATAAACATTAGAAATAGAACCAAAAAGTTACATACGATTAATAATAAAGTCTAACTGGATAGAAGTTGATAGTAATTTAAGTAGAATTAGGCAAATAGGTATTTAGAATTACTAGTTAATTCAATTACTTACTAACGTTATCATATCGTAATGATCAAGTGATCTCGAGGTGAGCGAGGATCTTCCGATTGATTACTACGATTAGGGCGAGTCGCTATGGCCGAGTGAGTATTTACCCTATGATTCCATGCTTGTATGTGATTGTAGATAGTTAACTTAAATATTATTGTTAATTGACTACTATGTGGGGTTTGGGGAAATGATTGTGTATGTTGTTATGTACTGAGTTATGAACTTACCCTAAGTATAGATAATGCTATATTTGTTGCATGGTAGTATAGAAAATGATTGTGTGTATTATTGGATGGTCACAACATAATTTGAACTTAATTATACTTGGCTTATAAAAAAAAAAGAAACTGGTCCATGCATTAACATGCATTGTATAGACACAATTTCGGCCGTTACATCATACGGAGGTAAAGAGAGGCCATTCGGGAGTTGTTATTATTAATTTATTGGTTCTGTACGGTGCACGTATACAAAATGACCTTATCTTGGCCCACGGGAACATTAGGCGTTAGAGGCGCTAACCGCCTAGCTAAGGGTCGAGTTTAAAGGCTTCCGTTTAGGGGTGAGTGTGAACTGCGGGGGCCCACTCACGATTATACTAGAACTTGGTTTTTTTTTTTTTTATGAAAATAAAAGAATTATTTGATTTAAGTACGGAACATGGAGTTCCATAGTAAAGTAAGTTTTAGTATAATACCCGGATCTAATTGGTGCCGTGTATACTCCAACCCTGACTTCGAAGGGCGTTAAATCCGAGTTACATATATGAACTAGTTAATTATACGTATTGTTTGGCATTCTGTTTGATCATTCATTCTTATGTGTGAATATAATGTATTTATAACTTGCCTATGATGTGACCGAAGGTTTTGCTCACTAAACTTAGGCTTACACCCCTTTAGACTTTTGCTGCAGAATAGCCTGTTCGTAGAACCTGGTCAAGGGATGCCACAGGCTAGCTTGGGGACTTGGGCAAGAGCGTGGTGTCCTATGTATTGAGAGAGAGCATTTTATGTGGACTCTTACTCATGTACTTTTGTTTTTATTAGTATTATAGACCTAGATATACTAAATTATTGTCTATTATAAGCTTTGTAGTTCAAATTTTATATAAATATGTTTGCGTGAAGATATCATGTGAATATGTATGCTCTTGGGAAACTAGTAGTTGTACAGCCTTGTATATTGTGTGAAGAGTTCTTGATTGGAAGGGTAATCAATCAGGGGTTCTTCGTACAGTATACGGCATCTGCCACGACTAGGCCGTCCTCAATTTGTGATAGGAATAATCCTAAACAGTTGTTGAACTTTATACTAAGAAACTCCATCAATACTTGGCAAGAGATGGTAGAGTTGTTTATGAGAAAATATTTTTTGCCATCAAGAACAGCTAGGTTAAGAGCAGATATCTCCACGTTTGGATAATTGGAGATGGAAACATTATATGAGGCATAGGAGAGATGGAAGGATCTACTTAGGAAATATCCTCATCATAGGCTTCTAAAATGGCACCGGGTTTAAACTTTCTATAATGGGTTGAATTACATAACTAAGCAGCTCATTGATGCAGTTACTGGTGGAAGCTTAAATCACAAGTCATCGGAGCAATACATCTAATTATTTGAAGGCATGGCCACTAACCATTATTAGTGGTTATCTATAAGATCTAAAGAGAAAAGACTAGTAGGAAAGTATGAATTGGATACTATTTCCTCCTTAGCTCGTAAGGTGGAATTATTAACAAGGAAGTTGGATAGCATAACGATGGGTCAAAACAAAGCTTTAGCGATAGCGGATTTTGACTTTACAAGTTCATCCGACTCAAATCAATTAAAGTAAGTTGACTATATGGGGAATCTTATCAAGTCTCGCAATGATTTTTTTAGCAACACATATAACCCAGGTTGGAGGAATCATCAAAATTTTTAGTGGAGTAATAACAACGGAAAAAGTTCAAACATGCAACCTCCCATATTTCAAAGATAAGAACCACCTCCTTAAACTAAACTATGATCATTGGAAGAAATGTTGGTGCAATTTATCAAGTCTTCTGAAGTACGTCACCAGGCTACTAAAATCGCCTTGAGAAATCAAGAGGCATCGATCCATAAATTGGAAAACCAAGTTGGGTAGATTGCAAAAGCACTTTTAGAAAAGGCTCTAGGATCTCTTTTGGGAAATACTAAGGCAAACCCAAAAGGATAAGTTCAAATTGTAATTTTAAGGAAAGAAGTTAAGACTTCTCTAGTTAAGGAATGAAGTTGAATTCTTTGGAAACGTTAGGCTTGAGATGTTAAACAAGCATGTATTCTTTGATTAGACTAGCAATTTTGTTTTGTTTATTTTAAGTACTTTGAAGTTTCTTAAGTATAAATTACTTACTTGTTTTTATTATTAATTATTTGTTTTGTTTTGAGTGTATTTATATATTGTATGGTGTAAAAAGAAAGGAAAGATCAAGTGGAAGTCATGACAATTCAAAAGGAAGAGAAAAATTTTACTATGTGTGGAGACTTAGATGGAGAATGGAAGGCCAATACACATTACAATCCTAATAGAAAATAACAGCTTGTTCACTTCACTGAATGGAATGAGAGGGGAATGTAATTAGAATTCTTAAGAAATGTAATAAGGGTGTAATACCTATTACTTTATTTAGTTTAATTAATAAACAACTTAAGAATAGATACACAATAAAACTTTAATGACTAAATCACCCTTGATCCATTTTCTTTTTCAAGTAATTCTAAAGTAATAGGTAGTGGTGATGAAAATCGACTATGAGAGTAAAGGCGATGGTAATGTTCGACGGCGGTTACAAAGGGTAGTGATGACTACAATGATCGGGGTGGTGGCTTGGAGGGGAAGGTGGAGGTAGTTGTAGTGGTGGTGATGACAGCAGTGGTGGTGACGACAGCAGTGGTGGTGACGATAGCAATGATCAGAGTTAGTGGTGGTGGTGGTGATGGTGATGGTGGTAGGTGCAATAAGGTGATGATAGTGGCAATAGTAGTGATGGTGGTGTTAGTGGCGGCAGTAGTGATGGTCGGTGGAGGTAACGGTGGCGGTGGAGGTAGCGGTGGCGGTGGCAATGGCAGTGGCGCTGGTGGCGGCAATGTTGGTGGTAGTAATGGTGGTCGGTGGGTAGTAGTAGTATTCAGTAGTGGTAGTAGTAGTATTCAGTGGTAGTCGATGGTGGTGATAGCAATGGTAGTGGTGGTCATCGTTAAATTGATATGAGATTATTTTTGGAAAAAAATGTGAAAATTTGTGAAGAATTGCGATTCTTTAGTTGAATTAAAGAATGCTTATTACTTGATTTTATGTAATAAGGATTCCTAAGGAATTGTGATTCGAAGACAAAAATTAAGTGAATGCTATAATAAGGAATAAGAGGTGAATGGAATTCTAATTCCCTTCAAGTAAATGGGGCATAAGTATTTAATTTTTTTTTTTTAGTACGGCATTGATCATGGACTCAATCACGGCTGTGATAAATTAAGAGGGTTGATCCACTTGTCCATCACAGCTGTAATTACCTCCTTAGGAGATTTCACATCATTAATCACGGTTGTGATAAAAAGGGCTACACTTGAAATTTTAACCACAGTACTTGAGGGAATTAAGCTATGAGACCTTTGATCCACAGCAAACTCGAAGACTAGAAGGGTTAGTACAACAAATCCTTATGTTCCAACTAACCCCTACCGAGGTCAAGGCCGAGGCCGAGTACTTACTTACCTAGGCCGAGGTCGAGGCCATACTTACTTACCAAGGCCGAGGCCGAGTACTTGCTTGCCAAGGCCAAGGCCGAATACTTATTTGCTGAGTCACCTTTAATGCCGTACCAAATGACTACCCTTTATTCTGTGTTATGTCGAGTTGATGACTACTCTAATGCTGAGTTGACCAATCACTTAGCATCATCTTTGTCAAGAGGCCAAGAGATAGAGAATTTAGACTGACTAGGCCATTCTTACTCAAACAAGCCCACCCATCCGTACCTTTTTGTTCGCATCCTCTAACAACCTTGCCAATATAGCATCGCCACGTGTACAGTATCGTATAGAGAATCTGTAGCACCGATGATTGATTTCCTCGTATATTTATTTTTACCCTCTTATATCATGTACATCGCTTCTTTAAGAAATGTCCTTATTATCTTTTCCCTTTTAGGCAAGTTACCCTAACTCACGAGTATAAATACCCTTGTACTTGTAGTTGTAACAGGTTAGATTATCTTCAATGCACTTAAGTACTTTCTTCTTTGCGTAAATACTACTTGTTTACTTTCGGCATCACTCTTATCATTTCCCTTAAGCAAGGTTAGGTGGCAAGTAACCTCATTAGACCAATTCATATGTCATATCAAATTGTGCCGTAAGTCCTCGAAAGTTCCTTTGGTGTGTCATATCTTCTGGAACTGTTCGTAGGTTTTTGCTTACTATTCCATTCGTCTTTGTCACTCTTTTCGTAATTTCCCCATTAACCCTTTTTCGAGCTTTCTATAAACTTGGACCCATCCAGTGATCGACCTTGTCTGTTCTTGGTCACAGTTTGCACCATCCTTAGTATCAGAGTGGAGGTTTTGTGTGAGCTATAGTTAGTTCTTCTAGAAGTTCTATTGTACTCTATTTTGCATGTATAGAATAGAGTCAGTTACTGTGTTCATTTGAGTGCTATGTTATTGGTTGTTCACTTTCTGAATTGTTTGTTTGAATTAGATTCTATAATGAAAAATCATAGACCCGAGTATGAATGTTAGTGTTGGTGATGATAGTGGAGTTATCTACCATGGACGACAATCTCAAGGAACTCTCAAAAGCACTGATGAGAGAGTTGATGAGGTAGCTAACCTTTTGGTAGATCTAACCCGAGCTATTCATACCTTATCTTGCCAACCCACTAAGGCTACGTAAAATACTCCCTAAGCTGCTGAACCCGTTAAAGTTAGAACCTAACTTGACCAATTCAAGGTGGAGGAGTTAGTGGACGAGTAAGGCGAAGGATAGACTTAAGAGAGCTTGATGAGGAGGAAGAAGAGTATCTTGAAGAGAAGCATTTACAAGTCCCTAGAGCATCCGACTATCTGAATCTTCAGATTCCGAGTTTCAATGGATCTAGGAATGCTAACGAGTATATGGACTGGGAAGAGAAAGTGGAGCTTACATTTGATTATAATCAATATGAGGATTATGAGAAAGTTAGGACTGCTGCTATTGAATTCTCTAGATATGCTGCCATGTGGTGGAAGAATTTTCAAGCCATGAGAAGAAGAGAGGGGTGTTGAGAGATTAACACTTGGCCCAAGATGAGGAGAGTTCTCAAAAACAGATTCATGCTGGAATTGTATCTCCAAGATACTTTCACTTAGCTTTAGGAGCTAAGATAAGGAGGCTGAACTATTGATGAGTATGTTTAAGAATTCCAAATGCTTATGATAACAATAGATGAAGCTGTTATAATTGCCCAACGAGTAGGGAGGCAAAGAAGGAGCTGAGTAATGAATAGAATGCCAATTAGCCACTAGGATAGACAAGTCATCAAGTTTAGTCTAGTATTGAACCGAACAAAAGAGTTGATGTTAGAGTCGAGAAAAAAGGCCGACTTAAAGATATAGTACCAACCCTAATGTATGAGAAGGGGTAAGGGTCTGGTAGGAAGACCAGCTAGATCAAGTGCTTCAAGTGTCAAGGGTTCAGACATATGACTGCTTAGTGCCTAAATCGAAAGATAATGGTCATTAAGGGAGACATCCTAAAGGTAGAAGTAGAGAATACGGATGAGGAGCCCGAGGAGGAGGAGGTTCTTATCAAGAAAGAACTGATTGAGAAGGACGTGTTTCTTGAGGACTTAAACCAATTACTCATGGTTGTTTGGCACATTATGAATGTAGAACCTTTACGAGAGAAAGAGGAGAGAGAGAACTTGTTTCATACCACTTATAAGGTGAATGATTGAATATGTACTCTCATTGTAGATAGTGGAAGTTGCACTAATGTAGCATTGGTTGATCTTGTTTCAAAACTGAAGCTGCCAATTGTTGCACATCCAAGGCCATACAAGTTGTACTAGTTGAGTGAGAAAGGAGCATTACATGTCACTTGGCAAATACTGCTGCCGATCACTATAGGGAATTACTCTAATCAGATCCTCTGCGACATGCTGCCTATGTGCGCTTCCCACGTATTGCTAAGTATATTGTAGTTGTTTGATAGGAGAGTTATACATGATGGCTACAGGAACACATATATGCTAGGAAAGGATGACCGAAAGATCACGCTGAACCCGATGCTGCTAAGAGAAGTTCACAAGCTACAAATGAAACTCGCTCATGGATCAAAGAAAGCTCTGGTGATGAGTAAAGCCAAGTTTCGAGAAGCCATCAATGGTGACGAGCTGACCCTATTATTAGTCAAGTGACTATTGGAAATGAAGGAGCGGGGTGAGTTTCCCCAGGAAATCAAGGGGTTGCTAGATGACTATGTTAACTTATTTCGAGAATAGTTACTCGAAGGGTTGCCTCCAACTTAAGGCATAGAGCACTTCATTGACTTAATACTTGGTGCTACATTACCAAATAAGCTAACTTATCAGATGAATCCCAAGCAAGCTTTTGAACTCCAACATCAAGTTAATGAGTTACTAGAGAGAGGTTATGTGAGAGAGTGTCTCAGCTCTTATGCTGTGCTTGCACTTCTAGTGCCGAAGAAGGATGGAACCTAGCGGATGTGTGTTGATAGCCAAGCCATGAACAAAATCATGATCAAATACAGGTATCCGATCCTAAGGCTAGAAAACATGTTGGATGAACTAAGTGGAGCCAAGATTTTCAGTGAGATTGATCTCAAGTCTGGTTACCATCAAACCTGCATGAGGTCAGGAGATGAGTGGAAGACTACGTTTAAGACTCGACATGGACTTTACCAATGGATGGTCATGCCCTTTAGCTTATCCAATGCCCTGAGCACTTTCATGAGAATTATGAACCATGTGCTGAGACATCTCATCAGGAAGTATGTCATGCTGTACTTTGATGACATCTTGGTCTACAATGCCAACATGCTGAGTCACATTGAACATCTCAAAGCAGTCTTAGATATCCTTCATGTCAAGAGACTATTCGGTAACTTGAAGAAATGATGCTTTTGCTAAGAGGAAGTGGTATTCTTAGGGTATGTAGTCAATGGAGGAGGCTTACGAGTTGATAATAAGAATATCAAAGTAATTGTTGAGTAGCCAACTCCTACTACTTGTATTGAGGTAAGAAGTTTCCATGGATTGTCTTCGTTTTATAGAAGGTTTATCAAGAACTTTAGCACCATCACCATGCTACTTACCGAGCTAACAAAGAAGAACACCGACTTTCGATAGGGAGAAAGGGAGGAGAGGAGCTTTATTGACATAAAAGAAAGATTGACCTACACCCTAATATTAGTACCACCTCACTTCAACAAAATTTTTGAGCTGGAATGTAATCCATCGGGTGTTGGAATAAGCATTGTCTTGATGTAAGAAAGCTAACCAATTACCTTCCACGGTGAGAAGCTCCGAGGACCACAACTGAACTACTCTATGTATGACAAGAAACTTTTGGCACTAATCCGAGTAATGCAAGTGTGGCAACATTACTTACTGCTGAGAGAATTTGTCATATATATTGACCATGAATCACTAAGCTACCTCTAAAGTCAAACTAAGTTGTCAAAGCAACAGGAAAGATGGGTTAAATTTCTTGAGGGGTTCAATTTTGTGATAAGGTATAAGCAAGGAAAGAGTAACATAGTTATAGATGCTCTTTCAAGGAGGCATGCACTCTTATTAGAACTTCAGACCAAGCTATTTGGTTTTGCGAGTATCAAAGAACAATACTCCAGGGATCCATACTTTGGATCAATAATTTCGCGATGCATCGATGGGAGGACAGTAGACGAATATTATGTGGAGGATGGCTATCTGTTTGGAAGGGGGAGATTGTGCGTGCTGACTTATTCCCTATAGGAATTATTAATCAGGGAAGCCCACAGTGGAGGCCTCTTCGGACACTTTAGAAAGAGGAGGACCTATGAACTATTGAATGGCCAAAAATGTGAAGAGATGTACTCTAAATTGTAGAAAGCTGTGCAATATACAAGAGGCCAAGTGCCGAGCCAAACAAGGGAAAGTAATGCCCCTACTTATTCCAATGAGGCCGTGGACTAAATTAAGTGTGGACTTTGTTCTCGAACTACTGTGAACTGCTCGA
The DNA here is from genome assembly GCA_024138015.1 of Lumnitzera littorea. Taxonomy (NCBI): domain Eukaryota; kingdom Viridiplantae; phylum Streptophyta; class Magnoliopsida; order Myrtales; family Combretaceae; genus Lumnitzera; species Lumnitzera littorea. The sequence goes on along the minus strand of JAMXBB010000001.1, from coordinate 46,374,323 downwards.
GGCGAAGATTTTGTAATGGTGGTCATAAATCGGTTCAGCAAGATGGCACATTTCGTGCCCTGCACAAAAACTAACAATGCTTTGGCTATCGTTTCTCTTTTCTTATAGGAGATTATGTAGATACATGATGTATTGAGAAGTGTAGTCTTCGATAAGGACCCAAAGTTCTTGAGCCATTTCTGGAAGACCTTGTGGCATTGGCTGGGAACCAAATTAGTCTTCAGTATCTCATGTCACTCCTAAACTGATGGTCAAACAGAGGTAGTTAATCATACTTTAGGGTCACTACTTCGAGCTGTAATAGGCAATAACTTAGCTAATTAGGGCGTCTGCTTACTAGTAGTCGAATTTGCCTATAACTGCACCATACTAAGCAGACTCCCTTTAAGGTGGTCTATGGATTCAATCCCGAGTTGCCCCTCAACCATGCCCCTATACCAGCACCCGTGCAAGAGGACCTTAACACCTCGGCCAGAGCACAATCTCTTCAATACATCCATGACAAGGTCATTCAGCTTATCGACCAAGCTGCTAGAAGAATACGAGGAAGGACTAAGGGTAAGTTGGCCAAACAATTTCAATCGAGAGACTTAGTATGGCTACACTTCAGCAAGGAGTGATTCCTGAACAAGTTGAAGAACAAATTATCTGTAAGAGTAGAAGGGCCTTTTAGAATCCTCCAGAAAATCAGTGACAACGCCTACAAGTTAGAACTACTTGAGGACTGTAGGGTTATTAATACCTTCAACATTGCTGACCTCAATTCATATCACCTAGATGGAGAACTAAGCGAACACCATTCGGATTTTATCCCAAATCCAAAATAACCTAGAAGGAATGGTGGGAATCAAACTACGGGACCTCTAACTTGGAGTAGAGTTCGAGGATTAATGGGGCTGGTACGATAAATCCTTATGTTTCAACCAACCCCTACCAAAGCCGAGTACTTACTTGCTAAATCACCTTTAATGTCGTACTGAATGATTGCCCTTTATTCTATGTTATGCCAAGTTGATGACTACTCTAATGTCGAGTCAACCAATCACTCAGCATCATCCTTGCTAAGAGGCCGAAAGACAAAGAATCTAGACTGACTAGGCCATTCCTATTCAAAAAAGCTCACCTATCCGTACCTTTTTGTTCGCGTCCCCTAACAACCTTGCCAATATAACATCGCCATGTGTACAGTATTGTATGGAGTCTGTAGCACCAATGATTGATTTCCTTGTATATTTATTTTTAGCCCCTTGTATCATGTACATCGCTTTTTTAGGAAATATCCTTATTGTCTTTTCCCGTTTGGGCAAGTTACCCTAACTTACAGATATAAATACTCTTATACTTGTAACTATAATAGCTTAAATTACCTTCAATACACTTAAGTACTTTCTTCTTTGCGTAAACACTACTTGTTTACTTTCAGCATCACTCTTATCATTTCCCTTAAGCAAGGGTAGGTGACAAGTAACCTCACTGGACCAATTCGTGCATCATATTGAATTGTGCCGTGAGTCCTTGGAAGTTCCTTTGGTGCGTCATATCCTTTGGAGCTGTTCGTGGGTTCTTACTTACTGGTCCATTCGTCTTTGTCACTCTTTTCGTACCTTTCCCCATCAACCCTTTTTTGAGCTTTTTGCAAGCTTGGACCCATCTAGCGACTAGCCTTATCTATTCTTGGTTACAGTTCGCACCAGTACTAATCATGGAGGTCATCACACCCGTAACTAGTAAAGGTTGTAGGCTATGATAGTCCATTAATTTTAGCCATAATGCTAATCACATGGATCATCACACCAGTAATCAAGCTTGAAAGAGGTATCATGCCCTGTGTTACGATCGTGATCGTATCCCTAACGTCCCAATATATTAGAAATTTCCCTCTCTCTCTCCTCATTTTTCACACATTTTAAAACTCTATCTTGTGATAACACTCACGTGCCAGTTTCCTAAGAAACTCCATCACCATTTTCTTAACATTAACCCTTATTCCAACCATTTCTAACACTTATACTCTCATTTTCATCCTTACTACACTCTTCTATGATATGATCTTCCTCTTTTTCTCTAATTTTTCAACATTTACATAGATTTGGTTCATTAAATTTTAAGGTTTGTATATGTGTGTTCATTATGATTTATAAATGTATTGTGATCGTACTTGTAGTTGTGTTTGTATAGTAATTAAACTTCGATTTACATGACTTTGGGATGAAATTTGGAATGTTTAGCTTAAACCCTAATTTCCATTAACAATTATCGAATTGGGGATTTCTGCAAATGAAGCCTAATTTGATGATTTAGTCTCATTATTAGTAATTAAGTGCTATGTAAGATTATCCTGCTAGTTAGTTTTCCATATGTTGAAGTGTTGTTTAGCAATTGGGAATTGGATTGTGCTTATGTGTTGATGTTGTGAATTAGAATGTTGTATAGTCAAGGGGAGATATTAATCCTTAGTGAAATTTAGCTTGCAGGTTGAGTTCATTAGGAATTCACTTGTATGATTTGTGCTTAAGAATAGGCTATCTTTGATCATGTTTAGTTTGTAGATACTTTATATTTGGAAATTGGAGGAAGTTGGAACAGCTATGCTTAGTCTGAATTGCCACTAGATTGTATAAGAATTTTGCTTTATTGGAACTAACGTAGATGTTTGCAAATGGCACCTAAGAAATCATCAATAACTTCTCAAAACAAGAGGCCTAGAGCTAATCATTCTCCTTCTCCTCATCCCAAATGATCCGATTCAGTAAGTTTAAGCAAGGCAATCACTCCACTAGCTAGTATTACTGTAGAATAGAAAGAAAGATTTAAGGATTTTGCTGCCAAAAACATAATCAAGAGATGTTATGTTGTTGATTAGGATGTGTTAAGAGAATATGGGTTGAAGGTGGCTATGCAAAGGTTGTTAGGGAGTAGACCATGGCTGAAGTTATTCACGGTTTAAGGGAAAACTTATAAGCAAACAACTTTAGCCTTTCTCTCATCATTTAAAATCAAATTTGAGTACATAGGCTCAAAAATGGAAAATGAGGTCGGGTTCTTTGCCTTTGGAAAAACTCACACCTTTGATATGATGACTTTTGGTATGTGCCATAGGATTATATACCCGGGCTGAGCTAGAGGATGATGAGTTTGAAAATTTACTAGTGAGTCTTCTCTTGGGAACTTCTGTGAATGAATTTTGGAGAGAAATATCCAATGAGAGTAGTCACTGAGCAAGCAAGTCAAAAGCTTCAACCATGAAGAAAACTAATGTTTGAGTTTTCTACTACATCCCGGTTAGAACAATCTATAGGAACCACGGAAGTCTTGGAGTGGTAAGGGAACATGACTTATTACCCTTATATAGTGTATTTAAGGGATATCCGGTGAATGTGGGAATCCTCATTGCATTTGTAATTTACTAACAAACCTTTGATAAGAGTAAGGGTATTTTTGTTGGAGGTTTGATTACAAGAATTCTCAGGAGCTTAAGATTGTGGCCTATTAGTGACAGACCACAAGACTCTTGCACCAATCTAGAATCGCTTCTAAGAACCCCTTTTAATCAGTAGGGTATTAAAAGAGTCTCTAATCCCAACTTGAACATTGAGGACCCTGATGCTATAGATTTCACACCAGCCATATCAAGCTTCTAGATCAACAATTTGAAGCGATGGAAATTGAAGTGGTTAAGATCAAAGAAACCCTAAAGGGGATTGTTGAATTCTTGAAAAACATTACCACAAAAGTAAGCGTGGCCATTCCCTTTTTTTTGCTCGTCCTTAAACCTAAGAAGATGTGGGTCTTAGTCAATTTCCAGTTCTCCCACTAACAAGTGCTCAACAACAACAACAACAAGAAGGTGATGAGTTAGAAGAAGAAGAGTCTGGTGATGAGGATAGGTTGGAAGAAGAAGACAGTGATGATAAGGAGGAAACCCAAGGAACCTAACAAGAAGCAATAAGATAAGGGGCTAGGAATGAGAGTGAAGAAGAATCATCTAAGGAGGATGATGATGGCTCGGATGAAGAGATGGAAGCTAAGGATAACTAACTTGTTTTGTTTTATTTTGTTTATTTTTAGACTTATTAACTAGTTGAGAGCTTAACCTCAATGATGTGTTTTTAATGGAGACTCTCATATCATGTGTTTATTATATTTTGTTTTTGTTTTATCTTAATGGTTAAGTCTCTTTTGTTATTGTTTTTCTTTTTATACGCCTGTTTTGTGTTTGTTTTCCTTAGACATCGAGGACAATGTCTTTCTCCAAGTGTTAGAAAGGTTTAACCCCGCTTATCAAAAGTCTCATACTTAAGCTTGTTTGTATCAAGTTATGAATTGATTCAATAAGATTGTGGATTTGAAAAAATAGCAAAATTTTGTGAGTAAATCTTGTATCTTACTCACCTCTTATGGATTTAGTATACATAATCAAAATTGTGAGATAAAATTTAAGCGAAGAATACTTACTTACTATTAAATGAATGAATTTAGAGGTTAGAAGTGAATCAAAGTCTCTAGTTGAAGGTTAAATGGTTGTGTTTGTAAACTTACTAAGTAGTATATCTACTTATCAATTACTTTTAGAGCTCATTTAATCTTAAATGAAGAGGGAAAATGAAATAATTCACTTGTTGATACTTCTTGAGAATCTCTTTAATATAGAGTAAATTGAAGTGTTTAAGAATTGAATTAGTAAGGGCAGGCTTTGATCCCTTGGAAGAGTGAAGTCTAACTTTGCCACTAATTTTTATCCTTATAACTAAGTTAATAAGGACGAGCTTTGGTTCCTTAGAAGAGGAAAGTTTGACCCCATTGCTAATTTTTGGTCTTTATTCTTCTATTGAAAAAAAAAAAAAAAGAGTGAAAAAGAAAAAATTTTTGAAAATGTAATGTATAAGCTGTCTTTGAAGAGGTTTAATACAAGAAGTAGAAATACAAGAGAAGGGTGGATGTAAAATACTTTTCTTCTAGATTATTGTGCTTAAGGAGTAATTGAAGGGTTTTTATACACTTACAAAAGTGAATGAAAAATAACTAATTTTCTTTTGTCTTATTTGACTTTGGATCTTTGGAAGCTATTATTAAATAATAAGGGTAGAGTGTGTTTTATTTTGATTGGTCTTAGAATATTAGTTTATGTATTTTAAGAACATAATATGGTAGCCTAAAATTGATCCACTAGGAATGCTTCGTCGAATATGCGATTAAAAAAAATTGTTGAGTTCATTTATTATTTTTAAATATTTGCTTGAGGATAAGCAAAGCTTAAGTATGAGGAAGTTTGTTAAGAGTAAACTACTCTACATTTTTTAAACATATTTAGGCATAAATTGTTCATAATTGTATTCATTTCTAAGTGTTTGGTGCTTATTTATGTAATATATCAATTTCAGATCGTTTAAGAGTAAAGAGATGAAGTTCACACAAAAAAACAATGCAATCTAAGGCACTCATGGCCATGAGAAGAAGAAAATTTTAAAGGAAAACCAAGATACATTCCATTACGGCCATAATAATGAAAGATTTGAATGACCAACACTGCTTACGCCCTCTATCATGGCATGATTAAGGAAGTTATTATGATCCCCCTATTAATAACGCTAGTGATTGCATATTAAGAGAGTAATCACTCCTTCAATCACTAGCATGATGAGATGAAATGTTTGCGATGAGGAGTTCACATCCATGGTCACGACAATGACTATTGTAAATTTGTGTTTTGCAAGACTATCATACCCTTAGTCATGGGCATGATGAGAGTGGACATAGCTATTCTTCTTTAACTTTTTTACATAAACTGGTGCTTAGAGCATATCTTAATACCAAAGAGTGTCTTGAAGTAGTGTATTTCAAGCCTTTTGATAAGAAGAACATAAATACACCACAATTTTCAAACGAAAAAGGATCATCATAATCAAAATCATCAAGAACATCATATCACCAACCCATAAGACATCCATTCATCCATCCTTGTATCCATTTTGTATTTTTTTCATTGTTCTTCAGTACAATCATTAGTGTAAATAGTATTCTTCCCAGAATTACTTAAGAGAGCCAACGGGACTTCTTTGTTCATGTATTTAGGAGACTTCTATAGTGGAATAAAAAGAGGTTTTTACTTTTTGCTTATTCCATGTTTTATTTCCTTTTAATTATGATTTTTGATGGTTTATGTTATTGTTTTATCATGTGTGAGTAGTATGTTAGGACTTGCTATATCTACTTCATATGATCAAGTGTATAGAATAGTAGTTTATTGATGTTTGTTATTCTTAATGAATTGAACTTAATTAATCCAAGTACAGTGTCGTGCATGACATTAAATTAGGCTAGATTTCAATAGAATATATCGAGAGACAATTCTGTAGAATAGATTCAATTCATTAGAACACCTTGCTTCTAATAGTAGAGATATTATTAGGAAAGCTGCTGCATTCTTAGGAAAATTGGCAAATTAACATATCATTATTGCAATCCGAGTTGGTTGTTAATTGAGAAGAGATTCTAATAGACATAAATAGGATTAGACATAAATAATGCTAAGATAGATGCTTACATACCAGTGATTCCCTACAAATAACAATCATTAGGATAAGATTAATAGTAATATTATGCTAAGTGGTGAAGCAAGTCTACTTATTAAGTGTTGTGTCAACAAGCGTAATTGTAACCATAATGTTAGTTGAAATTAGTTTATGGATTATTGTAGTTTAACTAGTAAATTAGATATTTTGATCTTTTCATCACTTAGATCATAGGAATATTAATTAGTACTAGTACTTATTGAACCAATACTCTTTTTTGCTATAAAATAATAGGTACACTATATAGGTTTATAAATATTAAAACTTACAAGCTCTAATTAGAGGAGATCAGTTGTCACTTTCATTTGAATTAATGTCTTTGATGTTCCATCTCTCACTTGTAATCTTCTTTTTATCATTAAGTCTTGTTAGGAAATAATTGTACTATCACTTTTATGATTCATCTTTTTCTGTTATGAATTCCTTAATAGGTAAGATCCTATCAAACATTCGACTAAGCGTATTCTTCATCCCATTACCTTCTATCCTGTTTATCTACCAGTCTTTCATTGCATTTATTTTCCTAAGAGAGATTTGGCATTTTTAGCTATGTCAATCTCACAATGAAGTTCTCAACAAGCTTGTTCATAGTCATAAGTCAAGACTTTTCCTCTATTCTTTACTCTATGTCACGCATGCAGTATTGGAAATTTTACCTGTCTTTTATTATTGCACCAGTCTTATGGAGCTTGAAAGCCCCCTTAAAGTAATTCATTCATATGTATGGTAATCACCAATAAGGTCATATCTAGGGTTTTGTTATTTTCTAGCATTTGTTGACGATTATATTCAATTCTGATTAATTCTTTCTAGTGTACAATAAAAGTGAAGTTATGTATCATTTCAAAGCTTTAGTTAAAAATTATTTTCGTATTACTATCAAAGTTTTCTATAGTAATGATGGTTAAAAATTTATCAATAATTCCTTAACTACTTTTGTGTGTAACAATGGCTTATATCTCCAACTTTCACATCCTTATGCACCTTAACAAAATGGGAATACAATGTGTGGTTGAATTGGTTGACCACCATTCACTTACATGCTAATCTCCTGCCCACATTATAAGTTAATGCACCCTTCACTATTATTTGCACCATTAATAGACCACTCTCTATGACATTCAAACACAAATCTTCTTTTAAGCTTTTATAACATACATGATGAGGACATCAATCCATTTTCCCAAGATATAATTTAGGTTATTGCATCTGGGATGAAGGAAATTGGAGTTCAATGACATGTCTACGCCAAACATGACCATGTTATAAGTTATATAACTCATGAATGTGTGAAATAGAGCATTGGAATTGAATATGGCATGCTGGAGGGCATGTTAAGGAGCATAAAGGTGAATATGCCATACAGATGCCGTATTGTAGTTATGTTACTATTGCTTACTTTGTTTTCAACTTTGTCAGTCAATATTAGGCTTATTTTATGTATTTTTATTGAAGTTTTATTGTTTATGAGATTGACATTAGTTTAGGGTTTTCTCTGTAGCATTATAAATGTCTCTTTTCCATTGTAACATCAGATTAATTAGAATTCAGAAATCAACTTTGAAATCTTGTGTTCTTTCTCTTGAACTTATCAATTATAGTACTTAGAATTGTAGTAGTCTTTCTATTAATTAGATTAGCATGAGTTGTATTGATAGTTTAACTAGCAAGCTTATTAAAATCCCCATGCATCATATTAGGAATTTCCCTAGTATTAATCATTTTCTATCATTATGCATCATATTGATCATAGCATATAATCAAACCTAGTTCGTTTTACTATTAGTGAGTCATATCAAATAGTAAATCATCCATGTCCTTTTATTTTCCATTCATACCTATAAATTCTTAAAATATTTTCCTTGTTATTGTTTTCAACCCTAAATTCTGTCAAAGTTTCCATCTTTATCTTGCTATGTTACATTGATAGATGCACTTAGATTCATCACAAGGTATGGGTCACATCATTTTTTGGTATCAAAGCTAGAACTCATCTTGTTGAATTGTAATGTTAAATGGAATCTGGTTAGCAAAGATCATGGGGATTTAGGGCATTATTTTTTGCACCCCACCCCTCCCCCCCGCCCCAAAAAAAAAAAAAAAGAAAAAAAATAGAAGAGATCACTTAATATAAGAAAAGAAATTGAAGTGCCATGAAGAGTTATATGGGATTTAATTAGAGTTGTGGATTAAGATTGCTATGCTTATTGATAATATTATGTAAGATTATTTATGAGATGATGACTAGGAAATTCTATTTTTATGGTTGAATTCAGCAAGCAATATTATTATTTTGGATTAGGAGTTATCTTGTTAACTTGGTGTCAAAGGTTGTTATTGGTATATTTGGCTTCAAAATTATTAATTGCCCAAATCCATATGAGTTTATTTATGATGGTAAGGTGATTTACATGACAATAGACAAAGATAAGTGATGAATTCTAAGATGAAATTTTATGTGATGTTGTTGATATTATTGTCTATTATATTTGTTTCTGGAAACCTTAAGAATTAGAATATTGTGCATGGTTTAATCCTTTCAACAACACTTACAGTTTACATGCAAAAAGTGGAATTGTGTTGCATCCTACATGCACTCAAAGAGTTGATAAGAATTGAGAGAAGTTCAACAAGTTAGTACAAAGGTGAAGGGATGAAAGCCAATCTTGTCATAAAGGTGCAAATGTTGTGGGTTTGTAATGCCCTAAAACTTAGGAAATTGTAGCTTGCTACGTTTCCCTATGGCCTATTGACACATTAGCATCTTAAAACCAACTTGTTAACTTCTCCACATAATAAACAACCATCAATTACCGGCAATAACTCCCAATAAAAAATTCACAGATGTTTCTAACATCTAAAGTCTACAAATAAATTCTGAATGATCAACTTCTCAATAATCCTATTTAATGAAAATGAAATTCAATTCTTATTTCAACATCATCTGTTTTAAGGAAACAAGATAACAAAATTCTAAAATCTCGTACTTAATATACTCGATAAATAACATAAAACCAAATACTCTAAGAAGAAAACTCTCAAGTGACTTCTCACGACCCAAGTAATAACATAAACATAACTAAAGAGTCTTATAGCAAGATTTAACCAAAACTACAAGCCTACACAAAAACTATACAAAATCGCTCCCATCATCATAATAATAAGCATAGAATCCTGCTATGTCATCATAATACTTACAATCATTGTAATAATAGTCTTCATAATATCCATAACCTGTTCCTGAAATTAAAAATAGAAAATCCCCAATGGGTGAACAAAGTTTACTATAGGTTAACCAAGCACATGCGCATGATCATATAATATATACACAAGCACACACATTCATTCATTCATAATCTCTACATGCTGCAATAATCAATTCTTATCTTTTATTCATTTCATCAAACAACACAATTCTATCATTCCAGAACTAAGGTTGTTAAACTTGCGATTCTATATAAAATTAGTAGAAAATCTATAAGTTTTTACAACTTATATAAAATAACTTTTAAAAATTGTGAATATGCTTATAATAATTATTCAAAACTTGAAATACATTATGGAAATAAAAAAAAAAAGAGAAAATTAAGCTCTTTTTTTATAAAAAATTATTAATATATAACTTAATATATATAAAAGGACAAACAAAGTCAAAACTAAACCTTTTTTCCACTATTTTTTTTAAAAAGTAATAAATTTAAAAAAACAAACATTTCAACTTATTTTAAGTTATTACTGGTATAAAAAATATATAAATAGTTTTCCCCATAAACTTTGTTATTGTGGTTAGAACTTGGATGAAGGCCATAAACATAAAACAAGGCACTAGTAAAGAGAGAAAGAGGGAAAAATTGGAATATAATAGGGAAGATAATATATTGCCCTAATAGTAGATGGCTTGTAAAAGTTTAATTATATTTTTTGTTTTAGTTTTTTAGCTTATTCAACTTAGATATGTAAAATCGGTAAAAAAAATATAAGTTTCTACGATCGAGTTTAATTGTAAACTTGGTTAAAAATATAAGTTTCTATACGAAAATGATTTTATACTAGAGTTAACTTAAAAAGAGTTCTAAAAATTGTAATCTTATGGAATCATATAGATAGAATCGCGATTTTAACAACTATACGACCTAGAATTTGGAGTAGCTCATGACTTTAGTATACAAATATATATATATATATATATATATAAGTATCAGTGGGTCCTCCATAATGCCTTTGCAACTAAGGATCTTCTAAATGTACTTAGATAATTTCAAAGTAAGAGTCCAATTAGGATTGCATTGCACTAAGATCAATGGGTTTCCACCATAAGGTCACCAGTCCTTCTAGTCCCTTAAGTCCGGCCATGCATACGCAACATTCATTAAATTTAAGCTAAGTAGTCATTAAGTCCCTTTAACATAAACTAATCCTATAAACACAAACAATACATAATACCTTATACCTGACTGAATGGATTGCTCAGATTCAAAAATAGTCATCTTATAACTTATTCACATGAAAATAAAACACCTTTACTTAGTTTCTAAACTTATCTAACATCGTCCTTAAACTTAATAACTCAAGCCTTACAGTTGCAACTTATGTTGCTTAAAGAACCTATGATCACTATAATGATATATTCATTTGTTAAACGTTTTGAATGAAGATTTGGGTTTAAAAGACATTCGAAAGGTTGATTTTTTTTACCGACAAAAACCCGTACTAAAAAAAAATCATATTCATATCAGTTAATAAAAGAATAGAAAAAGCTTTTATTGTGTCACTTAAGTTATATAGGAATTCTTGAACCCAAGAGTTCAGAATAACAAGTTCTTCATAGGAATGGAAAGACAAGCTTGAAAAATATCAAAAATCAAGGGGAAATGTCATTGCAAGCCTTAGGACTTGGCATTCGGATGCTACTTTACATGGCATCTAGACACCAAGATTTTAAGGGAGTTTTCTCCTTGGCATCTGAATGTTAGAGGGGGTGGCATTGTTTCAACCCCTACAATTCGACCCCCTTTTGAAACTTTCAAAAACCCTAACTTCTTAAGTATTTTCTAAACACAAAATCATCCTTAGACTCTCTAAAACACCTTCCTAACATCACTCCAGAACCAAAACCTAAATCAAACTTGTATATTTCAATAAACGTTTTCGTAAAACAATGCGCATAATGACTGGGCATTGATTCTTACCTTTAGGGATCTAAAACTTGCACTTCCACCACTAAGAACTCATTGTAACAACTTCAAAACATAGCCTAGATTCATTTTTCTCACTACCTTAGATGGAAAAACGAATTTTCAATAAAGTTTAGTCTAAAACTTTAACAAATTAGCAATCTTAACGCTTACTTTAAATCCTTATCTCTCGATCTTGCTAAATCATGCCAAAATCCTTTCTTGATTCAAGTCCTTAGTGGAAACCTTGATCTCACATCCCAAAATAGCACAAGATATACCATCATATAGGAATACCTATTTATACTTAACATAAGTTCTATTTATAACACAAGAGTACTATAATGAACTTCAGCTTAACACTTATTTATACAAAAGATCACATTTGACAAACTTAACCAAACAAAAAATACAGTACTATTTTTTATATGTACAAATCCTTTATAGAACTGAGAACAAAATATAACAAAGCTTCTTTAAAAGCGGTTGACTCCATTTTATGTACTCTTAAAAGATTCTTTCCCTTAGCTTATGCTACCTTGTCAATTCTCTTCATAACCTGAGGATACACAAGTATCCCCTCAGCTCTCTGTAAGTTAAGTGAGAGCGGACAAAACAAAACATAGGACACACATAACATACATTCACAAAGATCGATATTACAGGATATTCAATCTCATAACCTAAGTTATCAATACAATCTGTTTATGCAAAAAATCGATGCTATGCTCATGCATGTGATATGCATCGATACTGATATCCTATACTTTTCTAATTCCTTATCCGGTTGATCGAAATAGCTAGACATCTGGATACAATGTCCAAGAACCTAAAGCAACAAGGAGCTGTCTAGGGGTAGGACCCCCAACAAAAACCACCTACTGTGGTTGGTTTGAAAATCCAATACATAATCGGTCATACAATGTGGCCAAAATAAGTTGAGTAATGCAGTTTATATGCTTAAAGCCAACACAGCAGTTTTCAAGCTTTCAAAAACTCAACTCATAGGTCCTTTTGTGCCATGTCATGAATGTAGTGAACAATACAATAGTCTAGTATTAGGCATGAATCTGAAGTTCTACGTTATGATCAATTCAACTATCTTAACTTCAGCTTGGTTTCTCAACTTTATATTACATTCCTTCACATAAGGCTCGCTCGAGCGAATACCCTAAGGAACAATTTAGTTTCCAAGTTTTCCAAATAGAAATACATATTGATGAATCAGTCATGTATAAGGAAACATTTCATTTTTTCAACATACATTCAATAGAATCAAGTATCCAATCAATTCAGCACGTCATTACAATTCATATTACAACTGACTTTAAGTCAAGTAGACATAGGTCTACTTACACAAAAATAAAAATATTCACTTGTCTGAGCTCGACAGTAGTATAAAATCCTAAGCTTCACAATGTGGTCCTCACCTATCACACCTAGAAAAATTCACACAAACCCCAAATCAATTATCAGGTCAACACTAAGTTATTATGCATTTTCGTTATTACGCTTCCAAGCTTAATTCGATTGTATCTTATTAATTTCTTATCCAATTTTAGTAAACTTTATATTGTCACAATTGTTATTCTAAGTATTATTAAGATATCTTAAGAATCATAACTAACCAATATTTCTAAACATCCAAAAATACTCTTTCATGTTACCAATTCGATCATATATTATTATAACCTCGTAATTAACTCAATTAAATCCTAAATCTAAATTAAAAGTCATAAAATTTCTCATTCCCCAAGCTGGTCAGCATTCATTATATACTCCAAAATACTAATCCTTTACACATTTAACAAATATCACATTAGTACTGATTACTATATCATATATTAAGCTAATATATAGGTTTATATTATGAAAATACATAATAAATAGTATATGAGCCCAATTCATTCCACGAAAAATCCTATAGACTCACAAAAATATTTAGTTTAATTATTGACCATGAATTATACTAAAATGGCTATTATATATTTTTATGAAAATAGCGATTTTAACTCAAAATTAGCGAAAATTAAACAAACAAGTTAATTTAATCACAAGATAAAATTCAAGTGTCACAAACATCATTATGAACATCCAAAAATCATAATACATAGGGTTCATACTTTGATTTTATTAAAAACTAATTAATTCACTAAAACAACGAAATTGCCAATTTTATCCAAAATAATTACAATAAATAGTAAACATAATTATTTTAAAAAATTCTTATTACTACAATTAAATACATATATTGAGTATGTCATGTACAAATTTTTAACTTGAAAGAACATTATTTACTATTTCTAAAATTTAATTTAATTTAATTTTCATCCAAATAGAGCCATTTCTTAAAGACATTATATTTCAAATAATTATTTCACTAAAATAAAATTATTACATTATTCTACACATAAAATAACTCTACAAAGCTAAGTTTCATAATTGAATAATATCATTTGCTATTTTTGGAAAAGTTACAAAGTTTCGGCAAGAAATTTAGTCCACCTTAACCGATTACCTTACCTTATCAAAATACCTCTTCTAGTGGTGCTTTCCTTAACCCCAAATGTCCACTACAACTGGACACCAATAGTCTATTGAACCGACCTGACCAAATTCCATGCTTTGTTTTTGCTTTAATTTTCTTTTTTTTTTTCTAATTTTTTTCGAAATTTTCTTGAGTGATTTTCTATTTTTTCTCAAACTTCTAAAATTTTTTATTTTTTTTGAAGTTTATAAGCCCTATTTACATTTTCAAAATGGATAAGAATTTATAAAAATTGGACACGTGGCTTATACATGTCATTTTTTTTTTCAATGCATAAGGTGTCATTTCCTCATTTTTTCGCTTTTGACTCATCATCCAAATTTATCATAAGCTGCCACATAGGTATGATGACTCTTCCTTGCATTTTCTTCTAAAGACTTAAAGGTTATCACCATGTTATAGTAATCAATCATTGTTCGATGCCTTAACAACCAGTCTACTCCCACAATTATGTCAAAATCTAACATGTCTAATACCAATAAATTTGTTGATAAGGCTCTCCTTTCTATAACAATCTCAACATCTCCACATATTCTACTCAAAATTATTTTGCTTCCTAAAGGCATATTAATAGATGAAGGTGTGACTAGAGATACAACATATAAATCACAAGCACATACAAAGATATTCAGTAAAACATGAACGAGAAGCTCTAGTATTAAAATAAACATAAGTACTCTGGTTAAGCATAGTAAACATACCTGCCATAGTATCCATACTTGCCATAGTATCCACATCTATGGCCTCCTAAATCTGACTTTGATACTAGAGAGCGAAGACCCAAGTTGGAGCTCTTTGGCAAGGTCTTGGTTGCAGTCAAGTAATATGGACAGTGTTTTGACAAGTAGTCGCCTAAGTAACCTAAAGTGTTTGTTTTCCTGGATCTTTACAATCTACTACTTGATGGCCTCTCTAGTTACACATAAAGTAGAAACCTAATGCATTAGAGTCAACTCCTTACAGTCCTTGCCTAGTTTTATCACATAGAAAACATGCATTCAGAGTCCATTTACATTTTGATATGTCACATGGTCCAAAATAGTAAGTGCATTGAGCTAACATTAACATAAGTAAATGGTTTGGTATTAGAGATGGCCATATAACTAGCCTGGGTAGTACATATGGTGGTTTACTACCCTCTTTGATCATGATACCTTGGCCTAGTCTCTTAAACCTCTCAAGTGGCCCATAGCTTGGCATAAGTCTCTTACCTAGAGCCTTCTTCTCTCAATGTGCCAACAATTAATCTTTCCTCTTCATTCCTTGTTCTAGGCTTCTAGCCGTTTTAACCATCCCTACATAAGTGGTGCCCCAAGACCCTGCCATTCTTTCTTATAACTCAAGCTCCAATCTAAAGGTAGACCTCTTGGAACGAGATCTCTCATCCTTTCTTATCGATTTTGGAAGAAAACAAGTTAGGTGGTTCAGCTCCATCTTATTCCTTAATATTGACTTGTTACCCTGTTGCAAGGTCTGATAGGTAAGCTCCATCTATTACCTATTGCTATTAGGGAATAATTTTCTAAAGAAGATATGTTTGAAACTCTCCAAGGTAATAGGACCGGTTACCTCTCTGTTAGTCTAAGGAGCGTTCTCCAACCACTGAGTTACAGAACCTTTCAAGAAGAAGGTGACATAAGTTATCTTTTCGTTTTTTGGCACCTCTACCATAGCAAATGACTTGTCAACCTCAATAATTCATTCTTTAACTCCTACTAGGTTACTGGGTTTAGGGTTGAAGTCATTGGTTATCTTCACAAACCTATCAAAAGTGTTTCCACTTGTACAACCACCTGCTCCAACTTCCATAGCAACCTGCCTCCATATCTCAACAATAGCTTAAATCACCTACATATTTGTTTGAATTTGTTGTTGTTGTTGCACCAACACTCCAATCATAACATTCATGGATTTCAAAGCTTCTGCAGTTGTTATGGTGTCTTACCTTTGACCCTAGTCATTCTATGGTTGAGTCTGGTTAGGAATTGGCATACCCCATGGATAATAAGTTAGCTCTTTAACTTGGTTCTATTAGGCCTAAGTTTAGCTAGGTACAAGCAAGCCTTGAGCTAGTGGTGGGTATCTCTACACTTGTTTTGGCAAAGCTACCTCAACTTGGTTTAGTAAAGGGATGAGGTTGGGATTGTTGCCTCTATCACCCTAAGGATAAGAGGAGGAGTTAGAAATGGTGCTGTCACGAACTGAGGACGGCCTAGTCGTGGCAGACGCCGTATACTGTACAAAGAACCCCTGATTGGTTACCCTTCCAATCAAGAACTCTTTACACAATATACAAGACTCTACAACCACTAGTTTCCAAAGAACATCCAGACTCACATGATATCATTACACAAACATATTTATATAAAATTTAAGTTACAAAGCTTACATTACACAGCGTTTAAGTATGTCTAAGTCTATAATAATAAGATAAACAAAAGTACATGGGAAGAGTCTATATAAATTGTTCTCTCTTAGTACACATAACAGCTCGCTCTTGCCCAAGTCCCCAAGCTAACCTGCGGTATTCCTCGTCCTGTCTCTACGAACAGGCTATCCTGCAACAAAAGTCTAAAGGGGTGTAAGCCTAAACTTAGTGAGCAAAACCCTCAGCCACACCACAAGCAAGTTATAAATACATTATATTCAATCATATGAATGAATGATCAACCAGTATGCTAAACAATACGTATAATTAACTAGTTCATATACGTAACTCAGATTTAACCCCTCCGAAGTCAGGGTTGGAGTATACACGGCACCAATCAGATCCGGGTATTATACTAGAACTTACTTTACTACGGAATTCCACATTTCGTACTTATATCAAATAATTCTTTTATTTTCAGAAAAACCCAAGTTCTAGTATAATTGTGAATGGGCCCCCGCAGTCCAAACTCACCTCTAAACGGAGGCCTCTAGACTCGACCCTTAGCTAGGCGGTTGGTGCCTCCAACGCCTAGTATTCCCACGGGCCAGGGTAAGGTCATTTTGTACGAGTGCACCGTACAGAACAAAATAAATGAATAATATCAACCCCCGAATGGCCTCTCTTTACCTCCGTGTGATGTGACGGCCGGAATAATATCCATGCTATGCATGTTAATGCATGTCTCAATTTCTTTTTATAGGCCGAGTATAATTAGGTTCAAATTATGCTATGACCATCCAATTGTGCACACAATCATTTTCTATACTACCATGTAACAAACATAGCATTATCAATACTTAAGATAAGTTCACAACTCAAGACATACCAACATACACAGGCATTTCCCAAACCCCACACAATCATCAATTAACAATAATATTTAAGTCCACTATCTACAATCACAAAACAAGCATGGAATCATTGGGTAAATACTCACTTGGCCATAGTGATTCGTCCTAATCGTAGTAGTCGATTGGGAGGTCCTCACGCTCCTCAAAGTCACTTGATCATTACGATTTGATAAGGCTAGTAAGTACCTAAATTAACTAATACTTCTAAACATTTAATTACCTAATCTACTTAGACTATTATCAACTTTTACCCGGTTAGACTTTATTATTAATCATATATAACTTTTTCGTTTTATTTCTGATATTTATGAATTTATAGTCGTTTTTCATCGTTTTCGAACGTATATTCATACGGTAATGTCTGTTTGGATGTTAAGACCCTTATTTTACATTATGAACTAAATTTATAGAAATTTTTAGTTATAATACTTAAGTATTCTTATTACTTATATTTGTATCCTTTATTCCTTAAATTCTTATAATTAAGGGATCTACTTTGTTATTACTAATTCATGCACTGAATTAGGTATATTCTAATTTACAAAGTGTATTAGAATTTACTAAGTTTAGTACCTAATTACCTACATTTTTCTTATTTTTCTCATTTTCTAAACCTATGCTTATGTCATTGCTTATATCATCTTTTCTTTATGTCATCATATGCTTATGTCATCATCCACCTCATCATTTGATTACATAAGCATTACCTCATGCTTATGTCACATGTACATATCTTATGTATATTTATTTCTTACTTTATACTTATGTACATATGCCTTATACTTATACTTATGTACATATGCTTTATACATACATATACTTATATATCTACATATACTTATACCGTATTTATACATGTATTCCTACTCATATACCTATACGGTTAGATACGTATTTTTATACTAAAAATTCGTATGCCAAATTTTTCCTTAAGAAAATCCTCTCAATTTCATCCTTTTGTAGTTCTATGTATGTATTTAGTATAGTATATATATATATAGTTAGATATGGTCTTAAATTAGGTGTTGTACATGATACATACTTATGTATAAAGGTTCATATACTTGTATTCCTTTGGTATTCCTTTATGTACACATATCTAAGAGTACGTACACATGTATTTCTTCCATTTCCTTCATGATTCTTCATTTTCTATACTTAAAGATGGAAACTTTGTTTACTCTTTGTCAAGACATCACTAAACACCTAACTACTTATCTAATCTACCTAATTAACTAACTAATGAATAACATAAAGTAACATAAAACAACTTAAGAACATACCTTTAATTGTGTTGAAGTTTATGGAGACAAAAGGCAAAGGAATGAAAGTGAAAGAGGAAGGGGAGTTCACAGCATGAAAGGGAGGTTTTGTTTTTGTTTTTGTTTCTTTTGTTTTGTTTTCAATTATGGAAGACAACAAATGGTGGGGCCTAAGGGGGAAAATTGTGGATGGCAACACTTAAGAGGAAAGGAAAAAGAAAAATCAAAAGAAAAGAAAAGAAAACCATCATTAAGTTACTAAAATATTTTCCTTATCTCTTAAGACTTTTGACTTTTCAAAATGTTGACTTTAGTCAACATGTGTTGACTTGGTCAACCCTTTGACTTTGGTCAACATGCATTACCTTAGTCAACATTCCTTAAGTATATGTAATTTTGTGCACATAATGTAGTAATTAAGGGAGATTAAAGGAAAAATGAAGGAAATGAGGGGAAATGAGATATTTGATGAATTGATTAGTAAACACTGTTGATGAGATCTTACTTTAGATCTTTATAGCCTATATATCTTATTTGATAAACTACTTTGAATAACAAATGCAAAAAATACCAATTTAAGTGTTAAGGTTCATTACATATAACCTAATCTTCAACTATTACCCTAACTCTAAATGAAACTATCTTAATCATTTACTTAAGAAGTAAATATAATCTATGACTCATTATCTTAATTTCTAATGGATTACTTAAGGATTCAAAGCATATAAGTATGAATGAGGGTCATCTCTAACCCTTTACTAATAGTTTAACAAAATATAAGCATTATTTTATCAATTAGGGTTTTAGGGTATATTATGTTGGATTAGTGCACATATGTCTTTAAGATAATCATTTTTAGGGTTTCTATCTCTTTTGAATAAAATCTTTTGCATTTAGAAACATTTAGGGTAGAAAAATTCTTTACGCGATTAAGTAATTCTTTTAGGGTTTTCACTTTCATTAGCCTTGTCGACTCCTAAATTGTCTAAAATAGTCAAGTCTATTACAAAAGCTAGGTTGATAATTTTAGGGGTTTACAGGTGCCACGTCTAAGAATACTACAAGAAGGAACATAGGAAAAAAATTATGTAGGTATAACTTAAGTTTATAAGAAGGAACTAAGATTCATAAAGTAAAATACTACTAACTTACTATGAAGGAATTTTATAGAAATGAAGAGTAGCAAAATCAACTCCAATCAAACATTCTCAACATAATCTTTCCTACTCAAGTCCTATACTTACAATCATATTATCATACTTTTATCCACAACTTATTCCTATTGAAGTTCATAGCAAGTATGTATAGGGTTTATAACTTATGATTTTAATACCACTAAAATTGTAACACCCTAGAACCAAGGAAATTACAACCTATCACATATCCTAAGGCTTATTAACACATTAGGCTTCTTAAAACCAACCTGCTAACTTCTCCACATAATTAATAACCATCGATAACCTGTGATAACTTCGAATAAAAGATTTACGAATGTTTCTAACATCTAAAGACCACAAATAAATTCTAAATGATTAAGTTCTCAATAACGTCATTCAATAAAAATGAAATTCAATTCTTATTTCAACATCATTTATCTTAAGGAAACAAGATAACAAAATTCTAAAATCTCATACTTGCCATATTGAAAAGTAACATGAAACCAAATACTTCAACAAGAGAAGTTTCAAGTAACTTCTCATGACCCAAGTAACAACATAAACATAACTAAAGAGTCTTACAACAAGATTTAGCCAAAACCACAAGCCTACATAGAAACTATACAAAATTGCTCCCATCATCATAGTAATAATCACAGAATCCTGCTACGTCATCATAATAATCATAGTCATCGTAATAATAGTCTTCATAATCTCCATAACTTGTTCCAGAAACTAAAAACAGAAAATCCCAAAGGGGTGAGTAATGCCCGGTACAAGGTAACCAAGCACATGCATATGATCATTTAATATGGATAGAAGACACACATTCATTCATTCATAATCTCTATATGTAACAACAACCAATTCTTATCTTTTATTTATTTCATAAACCAATGCAGTTCCAGTATCCCAAAACTTGGAGTAGCTCATGACTTCAGCATATAAACATATATATATGTATAAGTATCGATATTGGGTCCTTCTTATTGAACCTAAGGTTCATTATTTGATTTTGATGAGAATAAAACAAAAAATATATATTTAAACATGTTGTTTTTTAAGAGAACAAAACAAGTGGATGACTAAACTAAGTATTATTTATTTATATTGAGGTAATTGAATAAGATCGATTAATTTGCTTAAAGAATAAATATATCAATTATCTCTACAAGAAATTCAATCTTTTAAATTGTGATCAAATGATCTTGAAGTTAGATTGCAAAATATGATTGTTTGTTATGTGTTAAAAGAATTTTTAGGTGATATTTGGTCCACTAGGTAAACAACTTAAGGAGGAACTAGGCTAATGGTATAAAGCCTTGAAAAAACACTCACTAACTTGAATGAGCCGGCATGCCAGTACACTTGCTAGTGTTCATGCCAGTAAAGTATTTTGTTACTGGCTTGCCGATAGTATAAGGAGCCGACATGCCAGTAAGTCTGATTCAAGTAGCCGTTGGAGCATTTAATGCATGGTAACAGGAAGAATTCAATGAGTTGATATAAAAACTCAACAACTCGACCAAAAGCAATTAAGATATGATATTCTAGTGCAATATTCTAACATTCTTTTGTATTCTTATTGTCTATTGTTCTCATTGTCTCTTGAACCCTAATTTTCCAATATTTAGAGAGATTTGAAGCGTAGTACTTGTAAGCAATTAATTACAAAGTATTGAGAGTTAAAAACACTATACCAATAATTCTTGAGATTGAGTTTTGTGATGTGAGTTGCGAGTTGAGATTGAGTTTCATGTTGTGAGTAGAGATTGTAACTTGTGTTGAGAATTGTAAGTGAGAAACTTATGTAATCAAGTTTGTATATGTATAGCTCTTAGAGCTTGGATTGAGAAATCAATAAAGTGGTGTGAAGTCTTCAATTGGAGGCATTGTGTGCCCATGGAGAGTAGGAGGGCAATCTGAACTCCACGTTATATTCAGGCTTAATCTTCTTTATCCCTATCTCTTTTAATTTATGCAATTATTATTGTTTTATTGTTGCTTTGATTACTCTTATTATTGCATTTAGTTGTTTATATCGGAAAAGAATTGCAATTTGTCCTTAAAACTCAATTCACCCCGCTCCCCCCTCTCCTCTTGAGTTTAGCCTAGTTTTCTTCATCCAAATACCTTAGGAATCAAGGATTACCTAAATCTACCCAAATTATTTTAAAGTGAGACTCTAATCAGGAAAGTATCACACTAAAATCATTAAGCTGCTACCCTAAGGTCATAGTCCTGTTGGTCCCTTAGGCTTAGCTATGTATAATACAAATTAAATTTAAGCCAAATAGTCATTAAGTCCATTTAGCATGAACTGGTCCTATAAGCATAAACAACACATAGTATTCCATACCCGACTCAATGGATCGCTTGGATTTAGAAACGGTCACCTCATAACCTATTCACATGAAAATAAAACACCTTTACTTAGTTTCTAGACTTATCTAGCATTGTCCTTGAACATAACAACTCAACCCTTACATTTGCAACTTGTGTTGCTTAAAGAACCTAGGAACACTACAATGGTAGATTTGTTTGTTAAAAGTTTTAATGAAGATTTGAGTTTAGAAGATATTAGAATGGTTTAGGAATGGAAAGATAAGCTTGGAAAACAGCAACAATCAAGGAGAAAAATCGCTACATGTGTTAGGAAACTTAGCATCCGGATGCTACTTTGCATGGCATCTAGACGCTAAGATTTTTAGGAGATTTTTCTCCCTATGTCTAAATGCTAGAGGGGGTAGGGGGTAGTGTCTAGATGCTTACTTGTTGTCTGTAAACTACAACGATGTTTGACCCACTGATAAGCTCTAGATTTGTTATATTTTATTTAGTGATTTTTGATAATTTTCCTTTGAAATTTGAGTTGTTTATATATAATGATACTTAATCAAGTAAAATCTTATTTTCTAGGTTTTGAAATGATTTGCACGAAAAAAGGAGAAGATAGAGATAAGTTTCACTTAATTCAGAACTAAAACGAGCAAGTTATGAAGATTTAAAAATAGACACAATCGAATAACATGACTATGTCATTTACAAGCAAATTTGGAGCGATTTTTAAGCATTCGCAACCAGTTACATGACCTAAGGGCACAACCATGTTCTTGGTTGTATCATTCCCATTATTGAGAAAAAAAAAAGAAAAAGAAAAAGAAGAAAAGAAGCGATCACAATAGGTTACACGACCTATGTCTTCGGTCGTGTGTTTTATAGTAGCCTTGTTTTTCCTTAACCCTTGTATAAAGCTTCTATAAGGTTTTTTTTAGATAGAACTCTAGACAATGTTTAGAGAGCTTTTTAAGAGCAAAACACTCAAGAGAGCGTAGCACATGAAGACATCAAGATTTTAAGATTCAAGAATTGTCTTGTCAAATTCATGATCTATTTCTTCTACCTTTCTTTAGTTTTTATTAAAGATCATTTTTCTTATCATGAGTAGAGAATAGATCTTTTTGTATCTAGGTCTTATAAAACCTAGATCTTGTATGTAACACTTGGTTTTACTAGATCTAATAAAAAATTTTAGTTTTCTTGAAT
Organism: Lumnitzera littorea; assembly: GCA_024138015.1. Lineage (NCBI taxonomy): Eukaryota > Viridiplantae > Streptophyta > Magnoliopsida > Myrtales > Combretaceae > Lumnitzera > Lumnitzera littorea. The sequence continues at coordinate 46,350,782 of JAMXBB010000001.1, read as the reverse complement.
CAATTATGTGCGCTTACATGTTTTAGATTGATATTTCCACTGTTATTGATCTAAGTTTGATATTGTACAAGAAGATTGAGAGATTTCTTGTATAATTAGATCTAGCATAGTTGATGAATGTCTGTATAATGTTAGAGACAAATTCCAAGATTCTTCTAGATCAATAATATTGCCTTTAAGAGAATTTACTGCATGTTAATGCAATATTAGATTATGCTATGGGGAAGAGATTTCATTAGGTAATGTAAAGATTAGGGTTAATTAGCTTGAGAAAGTTATTAATTTTATAGAGAATTTTCCTAGTCAAGAAAAATTAAATATTAAATTACAATATCTTTAGTGAAAGTTGCATGTATAGATCTAAGAATCAAGATTTAGATATGACATTGAGTCTTGAATTCAAAATTTAAAATTTTTCTTTCTTATTTAGTTCTTGATTATTTGCTTAATTTAATTTATTACTACAATTTTAATTAAAAGAATTGAATTCTTGAAATTGCAATTATTTAGTTAAATAATAGAGCTAAGGTTAATACTAGTATTCAGGGTCTTTGAGGGATTGACATTCCGACTCATATCCACTTTACTATAATTCGATAGAGGTGCTTGCCTTGTATCACTCGCCCTTCTAAAACTTTAAAAACCCTTAACTTCCTAAGTATTTCCCAAACATAAACTCATCCCTACACTCCCCAAAACACCTTTCTGACATCATTCCATAATCAAAACCCAAATCAAACTTATATATTTCAATTAGCATTTTCATAAAACAATATGCATAATAGCTAGGCATTGAGTCTTACCTTAATGGATTTGAAACTCACACTTCTACCACTAAGAACTCGCTATAACAACTCCAAAACATAAGTTGGATTCATTTTTCTCACCACGTTAGATGAAAAAAAGAAATTTCAATAAAGTTTAATCTAAAACTTTGACAAATTAGCGATCTCAACATTTATCTTAGATCCTTCTCTCTTGATCTTGCTAAATAGCATTGAAATCCTTTGTTGACTCATGTCTTACGCGGAAACCCTAAGTCACAAGTGCTGCACATGAGGAGCGAGTGTGAAATGGATTTCTAAAATGCATGAATCGACTTTTATAATAGGGTTTTAGGAACTTTCTGCTATGCCTAAACTGCCCCTAACTCTTTTAATATTACCAACTTGTACCCTTACTTGCATTACCTTTTTTTCGATTTATTTTCTTATATTCTTTTTCCATTTTGTCAGGTTTTACATAATTATATTTAACTAAATATCATATAAGTGAAACCTAAATGTGTAGAATCAAAACCAAATAAGAAAAAATGTTTTAGGTGTTTAGAGTTTGGACACATTGCTATTCAAAGTCCCAAAGGTCAAGCTAAAGACTACGTAGGGGAAAAAGATACATAGGCCATCAAAGTTAGAAAAGAAGAAGAAAGAATTCCATTGGAAAATAGATAAGAAAACTCTTGTGATGATAGATTTGGATTTGTTCAAGTCATTAAGTCAAGGGATATGGAGGATGAGCATGGGATACTGACCTAGCCTCTAAATCCATACTTTATTGAACTTGTAACTGCAGAATATATGCAAATTCAAGAATTTCATGATAAAGGGTATACTTCAAAAGTTGTGTTCTTGCAATTATTTAGATATTTGAATTTGGTTAATAGGGCACATATGTAAGGAAGCTGGCATTCCTTGTACATTTGAGCTATAATGTTCTATTTATTTTGGAATTTTATAGGCTAATTATTGACCCAGGAAGATTGCAACTACATGATTAGGGTTGAATCTTCCCTAAAAGGGAGGGTATAATGAAGGCATTAATCCATGTATCCAAGACTTGAGACATAATTTAAGTTTTTGTATCTAAGATGAAGGAAATTGGAGTTCAAGGAAGTATAGAGCCAAACATGATTGTGTTATAAGTCATGCTATGCTATAGCCATGTCACCATTGTAGTGTTATGGAGCATAAGGGTAATCATGTTGTGTTGTAGCCATGTCACCATTGCTTACTTTGTCTTCGAATTTGTTAGTCATTGTTAGGCTTATTTTATGTCTTACTATTGATGCTGTATTATTTATAAGATTGCCATTAGTCTAGGGTTTTATCTAATAGCACTATAAATATTCTCTTTTCCATTATAACATTTGATAATTCAAATATCATCAACTTTAAATGCTTGTGTTCTTTCTCTTGAACTTATCAATTATAGTATTTAGAATTGTGGCATTTTTTCCATTAATTACATCATCGTGAGTCATATCAATAATTCAATTAACATTGTTATTGAATTCTCTATGCATCATATCGGGAGTTTCTTTAACATCAATTATTTCACGTCATCGTACGTCAAATCCATTATAAGATATAATTAGACCCAATTTATTTTACTGTTTGTGAGTCATATCAAATATTAAATCATCTATATCCTTTTATTTTTTGTTTATACCTCTATAGAGTCCTAAAATATTTTCCTTTTCATTGTTTTCAACCCTAAATTCCATTAAATTTCCAATCTTTATCTTGTAACCCTACATTGATAGATGCACCTAGATTCATCATAGGGCTAGATCACATCAATAAGCATTTAGATGATAACTTTTTTCACTCACTTGAGTACCTTTGTTTTCTTAATACAACACTGAAGACCCTAAATAGGTTTTTTCCCTCTCTTACTTCCTTGCATCTTCAACTGGCTGCTGCATCCAACATAAAGGCCATCTCTATTTAGATCCCACCTTAAGACGTGCTTATTTCGTTGTCATGTAGTCTTCTATGAATTAAGCTTCCTATATAGCTCCCTTGTCATTTCTCCCAAACCTAACCTCGAGCCTTCCTTGTCTTCACCCCTTCACATCTTGCTAAGAAGTTTGACAACTAGATGCCAAGAACGCTTTCCTTTATGGTCATCAACTTTATGTAATAACCTTTGAATTTGTTTAGCCTCATTATCCCTATCATGTATGTTAAATAAAAAATTTATTTAAGGTTTGAAATAGGTTCCCTATGTGTGGTTTCATAATTTTAATAATTTTCTCTTACATAAGGTTTTCACTAGAGTAGTTGACACCTCCATGTACATCCTCTCTCTTGATTCTAACATTTATGTCTTAATAAATAAATGTCGATGACATCGTATTCACTAGTAGCTATCTTACTCTCCTTACACACTACATCTTGGTCCTCTCATGTTAGTTTATCTTTGTTATGAAAGACCTTGGTGCTCTTTACTTCTGTCTTAACCATAGCAATTACAACCCTTGGATATTTCATTTATATTAATCTCAATTTTACACATGCTCTTCTCAAATGTCATCACATGTAGCTTTCTAAGCTAGTTAAAACCCCTCTGTCCCCGTAAAATCTAACTTATGCTCATGGTTTTCCCTTACTACCTAAGTCCATCGCCTATAGTGAGATTTTGAGAGCAATATAATACCTCACTATCATCAAACCAAATAACAATTTTGCAATTAATTAGTAAGGTTAATATATGCATCTTCCAATCATTAATCATTTGTAGGTAATCAAATGAGTTCTCTAATATCTTCCTTACACTCTTTCACCAGGACTTCCTATTGTATGTACATCCCTACCTCTTTGGCTATCTTTGGTAATACAGACTGGCTAACTATCCAAACGCTCGTGCCATATGGTATGCCATCTTTCCTAGGCATAATCTCATTTAATGGTGTTCCAAATAGCTCTACCAAGGTTGAATACGAAGCTTTAATCTATGATGCTATAAGATCTACCTAGATTTGTCATCTTAATCCTAATGTGTGAGTCTCTATTCAGCATCCCATCACCCTATGTTTTGACAATCTTGAAGTTGTTTACCCATATGGCAACTCGGTTCACCATGATTATGCCAATCATATGGACATGGAGTCATGGACTACCACTTTCTATGTGAAGTAATTGCTTTTAGACAAGTTCTTGTTTGCTACATTCCCACATGACACCAGTATGTGGATATCTTCACCAAAAACTTGTTTATAACAACATGTATTGATCATTGTTCCAATCTCATGATGACTTTAACATGTTGAGATTGAGGATGTGCATTGTTATATGTTATCAATATAAAGGGATAGAATAGTCTTTATACTTTGCATTATGGTGACAAAAACCAATTCTATTGAATAAGTATGACATATACTCTACAACATAACCAGTCATGTCAAAAAGATAATTCCTTATGCGACTGTTCAGTGTACGGTTCACACACAGGAGAAAGAGTCCATTCAAGTAAGATATTGCTATTACTGATATAGTGAATTTGCTGCTTTAATCTCTAATTTTTAATCCTAGTATAATATGGATCTTTTACGTAAATTTCTGCATTGTCTATTTCTCTCTGTCCTACCTGTCTTGATAGCATTTTAGCAACTTATGCGCAAGGACTTGTTGAGGATTAACATGTGTAGCTCAAGACCAACTTTTCAAATGGGACAATCTCGACCTTCAACGTGGATTTTGACTCGAAAAATGTATGTTTTGAGACAGATTTAAGGACATAGCCTAACAATATATCTTAATAATTTATGGAATAATTGTTCATTCTTTTCTTTCTTTATTATTTTATTGAAATATAATGACATTCCATTATCTATGAGACTTGACGGAGGCTAATTAGAATACTAGAAAATGGTCACAGGAAGCTTACTTTTTACATATTTTGTGACAGAAAAATGAATTAAGGATAAGTTTGGGACTGCGAAGTCAAAAGTCAGAACACTTAAAAAGACATATTCAGAAGTAAAGAATAAAGTTATGGGAATGGGTATCAAAGATGCTTACTCTTCTGACAAACTCAGTCTATTCTTCCATCATATAAAAGTTGCTATATGGCGATAATTTTGTCACTCAATATTACTTCAACCTGACACTAAGAACATTATAAAACTGCGACTTAGTTCAAGCATATAACAATGTTGAAATGGAGTGTTCTCTGGTACTTTCAGCCACATTACACGACATAATTATGCATGGTCGGAAACTTGGAATCACGCCCCCACAATAGCAGAGCTTAGCTTCATCTGAAGAAATCCAGTCCCTTTGCAGTATAGTTTGTCTATAGATTAAATTTCTCGTAAAGCTTCAGCAATGCGTTAGTTGTGGAATTCTCTTATGCACTAGCCGATATAATAATGCATAGTTTAATATTCACGAAAATAATTGAGCTCGAGCCAATTTCCTTTTTAATTGTGTTGGAGTCAAGTTTGATATTAATATTATCTAGAAAGATTTTTTTTTTTTAATAAATAAGCAAGTCCGAACAAAGTCAATTCAATTGATTTCAAACTTGTTGAGGGTCAATTGAGATTTATTTGTAGCTGAATATTCTAAATTCAAGAAATTCTCCTTATTTTGTAATTTTGATTGACCTATTTACAACTCTATTCATCACATACCTACAATAATTGTAATTAGAGTCAAATAGAGTCAAGTTAAGACAATGTAATACTCAAAACTAGATTAGAAAATTGAAACTCAATGTTGATTAAAGTGGTCCTCCACAAACTTGAACTTGACAAAATTAAGCTATTTTTTACTCAATTTTTCAAAAAAGAAAAAAGGATCTTCCCATTAAAATAATAGTGATTAGATTTGAGAAACATTTAAGCTCGATTTAAGGTAGATTGAACTCTTGACCTAGTTGAGCCAAATAATACAAAGCTCAAACATGACTTGAGAAATTTCGCGGGAACTTGAGCTCGAACTCGAATTGACTGTTGGCAAGGAAAACTCAAATGCTCGGGAGTTGGTTTGACTTATTCACACCGTCAATTGTATTCTATGTGAAGATTTCCTCCCATAAAAAGATGTTACTACCTTTTTTCCCCCTTTTTGATTGATTAGTTAGACACGAGTAAGGCTGCAAATGAACCAAATTGCTCATGCTTGGTTCATTTAAGGCTTAGCTTGACTCAAGCTCAGTTTGACTCGTTTACTAATTGAGTTAAGCTCAAACTCAAAATGAAGCTCATTTATTTAAATAAGCCGAACTTCAGCTCTTGTTCAGACTCATAAGGTTACTTACTTAGGCTTACAGGTCGGCTCGCTTAGGCTTATGAGTAGTTTACGAATTTTATATATATTACAAATATTATATATTATTAAAATTTAAAGAATAATATTTATATAATATGTATAAATATATTATAGGATAATATATAATAGATAATTCAATCCTTGTTCACTATCTATTAATATATTTATTTATATATTTCTTAATTTTATAAACTTAGGCTTATTAATAAACTCGAGATCAGTTCTCTTTAGGCTTAGCTTAGCTTGACTCGACTCAATCTTGATTAATAAATGAACTGAGCTCAAGCTTTAATTTAAGTTTGATAAAAAGTTCAACTCAAACTCAAGCTCAATAAAAATGTCGACTCGAGCTTGATAATTTTTAAACAAGTTAAGTTTGAACCTTTAGAAGTTTGATTCGGCTAACTCATTTATAGCCCCAAACATGAGAAGTTAGAGAATGATAGTAAGACACTAAGAAAACATCTCCCATCATATTAGCCAAAAAATGAGGGAGTATTGCATAAGACAATAATCTAGTCCTATTGAAAGCATGTCTTTTACTTTGTGTCAGTGGAATATTAAATAATGTGTCCGCATCTGGGTTTTGTCGTTGTAGCTCGGCATAATGACGCTTAATGCTGCAGTTTTCGTATCCTAAACATATGTTGGGATCATGAAAGAGAAGTATATTGCTTGCCCGTGCTGTCGTATACAATTGGACCCCTCCCCCATACATGTTTAAAAAGATTCATTCCTGAAGGACGATAGAGACATTCCATTAACAGGTCAGACGCTTTTTTGACCTTTTTCTAAAATGGTTTTGAAGAGGTTCTTCCAGGATGCTTCCTACTTTTTTGTGATATTCATTGTAATATCTATTTAGCTATTAAAATAAACTTCTTTTTTCCCCTTTTATTTCCTTCTCTTTTTTGCGTTTCTAATACTTGCAGTACCACTCTACGTTTTTTTTTTTTTTTTTTTTCCTTCTTCTTTTCTATTCAATGTTTTCCCAGGAATTGATAAAAATAACAACCATATTATAAGTATTAGTATATATAATATAATGTTTTATTATTTTATATCATAACATATGTTTTATTCTTGATGCAATAACGATAAGTGTAAAAGTTGGCATATCTTATTCTGAATTTATGCTACATATGTGTGTGCGGTTATCTACTTCTAATGGGAAAAATGTGAGGATTTCCAAAAAAATGAAAAGAAAAAAGAGAGAGAAAAAAACACGTAAAAGTTGTTTTTAAGTATGAGATTAAGTGAAAAAGCGACTACCAAGCAAATTAGAAAGCCGCGGTCACAGCAGAGGTCAAGTCCAAATTTAAGACAAACAGTGGAATCCAAGCCCACCAAATCAAGCAGCTACATGAAAGCCCAAAGCAGACAACAGCACATGCCCAATGCCTGAAACCACATTGTCAGCTCATAAAGAAACAATTCAAGATTTTTGAATATTTTTCATAAGGCCTTTTTTTCCCCATTTTTGTCATGGATTTCCTTATTCTTTTTATAGATTTTTTGTTCATTATAATCATGAATTAGATTAAATATTCCAAATATTAGATTCGTGGATCTATGATGTTATTATATTAAATATTTAAATATCCATGTGTTCTTGATTTTTGGTTCATAGAGCATATATTTTATATTGTGTTCAATGCAAGTTGGATTAGGTTAAAATTTGGAAAACGTAAAATTAATTCAATCAATTCCATAATAAACTAACATCAAAATACAGGTGAGACATAGGAATATCATTCAAATAGCTTAGGATTTAGAACATAAAACTATTAATTAAGTAAATATCTTGTCTAAGAATATAAAGACTTCATTAATTAGCATAATTCATGTTTCAAAATGAGGTGATTATCATATTTTAATACTTTGATAACTCAAAAGGAAAGTCAAGGGAAATACTCTAAATTTATCAAGAAACTAATAATCAAGTATGGTTATGCCTCATAGGTATCCAATTGAGAGAGGCTCCCGTATGAATGCCAACTAAGGCCTATCCAATTGCTCCTTGTAACTAACTAAGTTCTTCAACTTTATCTAAATGCCTAGCGCATTAAATAACTAGATTTGAACTAGGCTGGATTATGATACTAATACCGGTACTTGTCATGTGCATTAACATAGCATCTATATGTAACATAGATGTTTGTAGATGTGATTGCTTGTTGATTAGTATAAATATGTGTTGGTTTGATGATTATAATTCTGTATATACTTGGTATCCATGTATTATTACTTTGCACTCGCTTAGCTGGAAAACTTACTAAGGATTTAGTTTATCGAACCTCAGGTTGGTTAAGGAATAATTATATCATGTTCTTGCTTGTGACTTTACGGGTATTCACCACATTACATCATGAGGATTTCAATGAAAATATTATTAACGTAATGTGTATTTCTCGATTGTATTATGTAATGTACATGGGAAGAGAGTTAAGTTATTAGTTATGATACTCAAAATAAAAGCTATATTTGTAACATTTTTGCTACGTTATCTTATGTTGATGAAGGGAGGTGTTGTAAGGATTTCTTTGTTTGTGGTATTAGGTTAATTGTTTAGTCAAATGTATAGCCTTATCTTCACCTTGAAGATGGCATAATGATCCATAGTTGGTAACAATGATAAAACCATAAGATGTATATTCTTTTTCCTTAATGATATTATTATTTTGCCTAAATGATATGTCTTATGCCTTAACTTGGATTTCGGGCTTGCTATTGTTAGATGATGCTATTGAGGGAATAAAGGTCTATGTTGATATTTTTTACTTGTGCTTGGGTGTATATGGAAGGACAAGTGTAGTGCTACACTTAGTGATTCGATTCTTAATCTTCTTTCTATTGTGAAATGCTTTAAAATTGTTTTTTTGGAAATCAATCATTTATTGATAATTTGATCATATTGAGAAGGGATCTAGTAGCTAGAGGAATTAATATAAATTATGCGAAAAAGTGGTTTGGAGGATGGAGAGGTAAGGGAATTAAAGTTTATAGAGCTTATTGGGTTATAGTGGATTCTTTAAGTTAGACTGCAAATGGGCTATGGTTTTGATGTGTGGCTTTTAATAAACAAAGATGGTGATGGTAATACAGCTATAGCAAATAGAGGTATAGAAATGGAAACAATGGGTAGTTGTGACCAAATTCAACAAATTTAAGAGGACACTAGAGGGGGTATTGTTTGATATTATCTTGGGACCTTCTATATTGAAAGTTCATAAGAGGCACACTAAGTAGTCTAGTAGTATGGTATTTATGTGTTTGTAAGTGAGGCTATGTGGTGTTGTGTGTATTGTTGTATTGATGTATGTGTGTTGAGAGTATAGGGCAGTATATGTGTTCTGTGCTATGGGGTTCTATCGTAAGGGTAGTTTTGCAAATATATAGTTAGTAAAAGCGTAGATTTGCAATTGAGTAGAAAGTGGTAATATGTTGCATCAAAAAGAGGAGGCGAGAAGAGGAGGTAATTAGTTAGAATCTAGACAGTCATTGCTTTATGAAGGAAGATTGAGCTGTTTGAGTGGATTTCCATTGTGAAGGAGCAACTTGGAAACCCTAGATTTAAAGTACCAATTTTAGTATATTGTTTCCAATCAACTTGTTCTATTATCCCTTAGGATTAGGTATCTTATAGAATTTTTTGTTATTCCTCCTGGTCATACTAATTGGTCGCATTTGTAGGAAACTTCTTCAAGCATGACTAGGATGGAATTAAGAGTTAAAACCCTTAAGAGCTAAATGATGGAAATTGGCAATGAAATGAAAGAAATTAGAGGCAAAGTTAAAAGAATTAGTGAAGAATTAAAGGGGAGTTTATTTAAGATGTAAGATCAAATTTCATGAGTCAAGAGAAATTTAAGTTCAACTCTTTCTACCATTTATAAATGAATAGATGCTCTTGAAACAATGTTTTGCAATATTTGGAAGGATTGCCAAAATGAGTTAAGGAAAAAAGATAAAGTTGAAATTTTAAATGGAATAGGAATTAAAATCAATGAGAAACGAGTGAGTATTGATTTTAGTCCTTTGAATCGAGTGGATGAACGAACTTCAAAAACAAGATTGAATGGTGAAACGAAATGAATTGATGTTACAAATCTATTAATACTAGATTTCAAGGGTTGAAATCCCTTACACTAGATTGCAACTATCGAATAATTGTTCAAACTTTATCAAATTGCTAATGAATTGAAGATAACATTGGCTACTCATTTGAAAGGCCAAACAATCAATTCATTTAAAATGTTAAAGTACCAAAACCTTAATTTAGACTAAGAAAAGATGAAATCATAGTTGTTTAGTAGATATGGTGATCAATTAGTAACTAATCCTTTTGCTAAGCTATCAACTTTACGACAATACTCCTCTATTCCGAATTATTTAAAGGATTTTAGAATCCTAGTGTCCCAAGTTTTAGAAATGATTGAATTATGGTTGCTTAGGTACTTTCTTGGTTAGTTAAAAGATGAAATCAGAGTTAGAGTTCAAACTTTAGAACCCATGGATATTAGGTCATAGAATTGGCTTTAAGCATTGAGCAAGAGTTTGCTTGTGATGAAGTAATGGTGCAATATGATAGGCACGAAGGAGTGCTCTAATTTTGTCCCTTTAATAGTAGTAGCCGAAAATACTTGGTCAGTTCTCTTATTTCACAATGCTCACATGCTTTAAGTTAGCTAGTGCTTATGTTTGTGCTAGCCATATTATTCCTACAGTCATTATTAAATTGGCAATGCCATGGTGCCCTCCAACTACAGTTTTTGTTAACAGTGTAAAAGCACATAATCAACAAAGTTATACTGTTAATTAAGGTTGAGTAATGAACAGTACAAGGGTTGGCTCCCGATTCGTAGCAATAGTTCTACTCAAAATCGCAACTTTGCGAATATGCCCAAACAAATAACTTATCATGAATATCTTGGCAAGCATAGCAAAAAACTATGTTTTAAATGTGATCAACCTTATTCTCTAGGTCATAAGTTCCCAAATAAATCTTTATGTGTGTTGTTGCTTAAGGATGAAACTAATAATATTGAGGAGTAAATAGAGGTCAAAAGTGAAGAGGGGTATTGTATGTGTTGTTATGATAAGCCAACTCAAGCTCTTAGTATGGAATTTCTTTACTTTCTTTATAGTTTCAATGGCTTGAGAACTTTGAAATCTAAAGGAGAATTTTTGTGAAAAGTTATATCCATACTTGTATACAGTAGTGCAAGTCATAACTTTGTTTTAACTGGGCTTGTATTACTTATTTCATTACATTTGGAAAATACTTTACCCTTTTTTGTTAAGCTTGGTAGTGGCCATAAAGTGTCTTCTTAAGGTATTTGTAAAACTTTGAAGTTGATTATGAATTCTTATGAAGTAGTTGTAGACTATTTTGTATTGGATATTAGGGGTGTTGATGTTATTTTGGGCATAGTTTAGCTGTAAACTTTGGGGGAGATTAAAGTGAATTAGGGTACTATGACCATAAAAATTCCTAGTACAGGGGGAGAGATGGTGCTATGAGGTGATCTTACAATGTGTAAATAGAGTGTTTCTATTAGAGAATTGACATATGGTTCATGTAGAGTTGCGTTAATTGTTGTCTAATGACAAAATGTTATGCTTTAGGGTTGATATAGAGGAATTACATCCTCAACTTGTTCATTTACTTGAAGAATGTGTAGATGTGTTTGAAGAAAAGAAAGCTCTTTCACCTATTAAAACTTCTAATCATAAAATTCCACTAAAAGAGAGGGTTTTGCCAATCAATTTGATGCCTTATCATTGTACCCAAGTTTAAAAAGGTAAGATAGAGCATCTAGTGAAGGAAATCTTGAGTGTCGGTATCATCAAGGCTAGCTTTAGCTCCTTTTCTAGTCTTATGATATTGTTTAAGAAGAAGGATGGTTCCTAGTGATTTTGTGTTGATTGTAGGACCATGAATGAAGCTACAGTACTTGATAAATATCCTATTCTTGTTATTGACACGCTACTTGATGCGTTATTTTGGGCTTCAGCTTTATCTAACATTAATTTACATTTAGGATATCATCAAATTTGGGTATGTCATGAAGATATTTCTAAGGTGATGGAACTTTAATTATAGAGTTGTCTTATGGTGAAGCGGCATGGGGTACGCTAGAATTTTGAAATTAAGCATGCTTAGATTAGATCAATCGTTAGATTAGTGACCTCTTGGGAAGTTATTACACTAAGAGACAAAACTATACGAAATTCCAAGCCAAAGTAGACAATACCTTAGTAGAAGGAGTTTTAGTCGGGTTGTTGCCTTATGAATTTGTTTCTTATGCCATTTAGGCTCACAAATGCCTCAATTACCTTCTAAGCAACCATGAATGATTTGTTTAGACCATATTTGTACAAATTTGTCTTGGTATTTTTTTATGATACTCTTGTATATAGTGTAAACATGGACTTGCATTTGGAACATTTGAGAGTAGTTTTGGACCTGTTATGAAGTAATGATTTTCTGCCAATAAAAAGAAATGCAGTTTTGGAAAAGGTTCTTTAGGATATTTAAGTCACATTATCTCCTCCAAGGGTGTTAGCATAAAACTAACTAAAGTAAAAAGTGTATTGGAGTAGCCTAATCCCACTTTTATTAATGGAGTGAGAGGATTCTTAGGTCTGTTTAGCTACTGTAGGAAATAAATTTATCAAAAAGTACAGGAAGATAGCTCAACTTCTTACTAATCCCTTGAAGATGAACTCATTTTCTTGAAATAAGGAAAAGTTGCAACAAGCTCTTGTACAAGCGCCTATGCTTGCAATGCCTGACTCTAATCAACTGTTTACTATTGACTATGATGCTTTTGGAGTTGGTTTGGGTGCAATCTTGATGCAAAATCAACATCCCATCACTTATTTTAGTGAGGCACTTTTAGATCAAACTTTAGTGTAATCTACTTATGAAAAAGAGTTAATGGCACTTGTTTTGGCTACAAATCATTATTGGACATACTTGTTAGGAAGGTGATTTGTAGTTAAGAAGGAACAAAAGAGACATAAACACTTGTCAACTCAATGCATGACCACTCCTAACCAACAACATTGGTTAGCATAGCTTTTAGGCTAAGAATTTGATGGTCAATATAAGAGCGGTGATGAGAATCATTTTGTGGATGCCCTTCAAGAGAATAAAAGGATATGGAGTTAGATGCTATTTCTAACCCTATTTGGACATATTTAAATGCTACTAGGTAAGGTGTACTTAAAGATGAGGTACTTTTGAAAAAAATATAGTAGCTTAAGGAAGGGAAAGATGCCGATTTGATCTTTCATTTGGTGAATGATGCACTTCATTACTAGGATAGATTGATTATTCTTATTGGCTCATCTTCAATTCATCTATTTCTTCCTGAGTTCCACTCTTCTCCAATGGGTAGATAAGTTAGCTACGTTCATACTTATAGATGCTCGGCTTCATACTTGTATTGGATTGGGTTGAAAAAAGGATGTGGCTCAATTTGCAGCCTCGTGTGCCATATGTTAGAGAAACAAATCTCAAAAATTGTTTGTAGTGGGATTGTTAAAGCCTCTTCCTATTCCTAAAGTAGTGTAGGAGGATACTTCTATAGACTTCACTACCCATCTACCACCTACTTGCAGGTTTGAGGTTATCTTTGTTGTGATTGATTGATCTTCTAAGTGTACACATGTTATGCTTCTCAAGCATCTATGTATGACAAAGAAGGTTGCAAATATTTTCTTGCATAAAGTGATATGTTTGTATGGCCTTCCTCCCACCATTGTTTGTGATCATAATCTCCTATTTTGTATTAGCTTTTGGAAAGAATTATTTCTCTCACATAGTATTCATTTACATTTTGGTACTGCATATCATCTTGAAACTAATGGGTAAATGGATAATTTAAATAGGAGTTTGGAGTGTTTTTTGTGTTGTTATGTGTTTAAATGTCCTAATTCTTGAGTTGAATGGCTTGCATGGGATGAATTTTCATATAATACTTCACTTCACTCTTCAGTCGGCATAACTCCTTTCGAGATTGTATATGGTAGACCAGCTCCTTCATTACCCATTTATTTGTCAAATGACGTAGTGAATCCTACTTTAAAGGTAGTCTTACATTTTAGGATGAGATGTTGCTAAAGTTGAGGAAAAATTTAGAGAAAACTTGATTGTAATGCTGTATTTAAGCAAATAAACATAGATGGTATATCAAGTTTAATGTAGGAGAATAGGTGTTTTTCTAGACTAACTCTACATAATAAATTAGGCACTAAAATTTCTTCTAAGCTTGAGCCTCGATATTATGGGCCATTTAAAGTGCTTGATAAAGTAGGTAAAGCTACTTATGGGTTACAACTCCCTAATGGATGCAAAATTCATCCAATGTTCCATGTCTCACTTTATAGAAAATCTCATTGGTCATTTCCTTTATCACATGATTTTCCGAAAGAGTTATCTTTCTAAAACTTCTTTCTAGCAAGATATCCTTTGAGAGTTTTTTATAAGCATACTATATTGCAAGGTAGGTTGTAAATTCCTTAAGTCTTGATCCAATGGTTAGATGCTCTTGTTAAATATGCCACTTAGGAGAATACCGTAGATATTTTGGCTCAATAGTTGGATTTTATCCTTTGGGACAAGGACCTTCCTCATGTTAATGTAAGAAGGGGGCAGGGGTGGAAGGAGAAGTATTGATATAACCCCAAGATCTCCTATATTGAAAGTTCATAAGAGGCGTACTAAGTAGTCTAATAGTATGGTATATATATGTTTGTATGTGTGGGTGATAACTTAAAAATATCATATATTTTATACAGTAGTTTTGCAATAATTTTGACTTTATTCTTATTGATTTTATGATGATTTGAGCTTAATTTAGTTATTTATTGTTTTCAGGGACTCTAGAAGTACTTTTTGAAGATTCTAAGCATTTGTAGGCAATTTTGAGTATATTGGAGTAAAAATATTGATAATGAAGTAAAGTAGACAAATTTCAAGTAAGAATGGAGGTCTACGTGTCATGACCCTAAGCGGGGCCTAATAGGATTACATAAAATTTTCATATTATGTATACACCTATGATATAAAAATCGCCTTATAAGTCAGAGATAAGTCAGAGGTTGCAAAACTTTAAATGATTAGTCACTAAAGTTTTCAATTTTTATTAATTAACTTGCTATAAAATATAATAAAATATAAGTGACTATGGATATCTAATAAGCCATAGTTTATCAGAACTATAGAAAATCGGTATCCCCTACCAAATGATAAGATCAGGTAGTAAAGATCTAGAACATAAACTTAGGAAAGTTATAATATTTAAATATAGTATTAATAATTATATATAATAATTCAAACCCACTATATAGTCTGTCCTCAGATTCTAATTTTTATATATCTCGACGTTAGTACTCAACACTCAACTCTTAACTCATGTCCAGTTATCTACCAACCTATAAGAAAAAACTATTGGTGAGTAAGCTATACAAACTTAGTGAGTTATCTCTCATACTATACTAGAAAGCAGGTTATCAAACAATTTATTACCAAATATACGAATGCACGAACAAGCAGTTAGCCGAACAAGCAGTTAACCAAACAATATATATACAGTTGACCGGTGTTGCATACAACATCAGATTTAACGCCTTCCGAAGTAAGGGTTGGAGATACATCAACACCAATTACAACCGGGATCTAGCACCTGAGTTTTTTAATTATATATAAATATAGAAAGAAATTCCCTGTTTCACGAAACAAGTTTCTATTTCCAACAGTCAGTAATATACAAATTCCCAAGTTTAACGGTGAGGTGGCCTTCGCAGTTCATACTCATACCCTACAGTGGTGTTCTCTAGATACGACTCCTAATCACCTACGGTTAGCATCTCCAACGCCAAGTAAACTTACGAACCAAGGGTAAGGTTTTCTTATACTAATGCTTCTACACTATATTAATCAAATCATGTAAGAATTCATCCTTTTAAGGCCGTTCGTTAACAACCATATGAGGTGACAGCTAGAATATTATATGCAATGTTTATGCTTATGCATGATCCATTTTATTTTAAATTAATTCAGGTATGATTAATTTAATTTATTAGGTAATCAACCATTATCGACAAACTATTCAAATTATGCAACAATCAATCATATAACTAAATCTTCAATTATCAAATTTAAAAGTATTTTGTACAATAATCAATCAATATCATGCACTTATATAACTCGAACTGTCATGCATCAAGTTATTAATATTTAATTTATAAGTACTAACTATAAGCATAAAACAAGTATAAAGTCATCGGGAGTACTCAATTGGTCATTGAGTCTATCAACAGTAGTAATAGTCCACTAAGTAAGTCAGTATTTGTATTGGGATCACCTAATATTTAAGGAATATGAAAGATAATGAATATCTAAATGGAATAACTAAGCTATTCATATATTTGATACTAACTATTTAAATTAGTTATTTATGCTTATGAAATGCTTCATTCAAGTCTTTTCGTTAATGTTTTTTAATTTAGTTCGGATTTTTATGAACTTATAGCTATCTTAATTGTTTTCAAATATACTTTTTCGTAACGAGGTCCATTTTGAACGTTATAACTCGCAGTTTTGATTATGATGTAAAAACATTACAAAATTCATTATTTTCACTTAAATAATTATAAAATATTATTTTAATATTTTCTTAGTATAATTATGATTTAATAATTATCTAAACTTTATATATTGTAATTTTCCTACTTTTAAGTCTATTTTACTATAATTACATATTTTTGCTAATTTTTGAGGTTTAAGACTTATAAATTCAAAATTTTCTACTTTATTACTTTTCTAATTAATTAATTATTTTATTATTATTTTTAATTGCGAAATTTAATTATTTTAACTAAGTGATGATGTGGCAACATATGGGAATGTCACATGTCACTTTTGTACTTTTTCCATATTTTCTTATTATTTTGTATTTTATGTCATGTAAATATATTAATATTTGTTACTATATTTTACTAAACTTTCTAAGTTAATTATTTATTATAATTTCCCTAAAGTTATGGTACATGCTATATATTTTCATCATGTCCAACATACATATATATATATACAAAATTTTATAAAATGAAAATACCATATAATTACATAATGGTATGTTCTTATACATACCATATATATATACACACATATTATTATAGGTGTATGCATACATACACATATAATAAAATACTAAATATGCATATATATATATATATATATATATATACATATACCCACACATACATATGTATAAATATAAGTACATAAATAAAGAAAATACTTAGTATATACATATGCATATAAATAAAGAAAACACATAGTACATATATATATATATATATGTTATATACGTATACGTACATATACATATACCCAAGTTTTTATACAAAGTTATAGTAATTTATACAAATAATTTGTATAAATTACTATAACACATACACTATACATACAAATATACTCTAATATTTATACACATATATGATTATAAATACCCAAATATATGTATGTACAAGAATATAGATAAATAATTATTACATAATACATATAATATACAAATCAAATAACATACTTGTATAGTTTTTTTTTTTTTGGAAGTCTCTAAGATTTTTCCTTCTTCTCCTTGTATACCTTTGAAATTTTTCCAGTAATTTGAAGAAAAGAAAAGAGTAAAGCTTATGGTTCAAATGAGAGAAAAATTTGAAGGCTTTTGTGTTTGGTTGGACAAATTTTCTAGATGTAAAACAGTAGCAACATGGCCTAAAACAAAAAAAAGAAAAAAAAGAAAAAAGAAAAGAGGAAGAAAATCATAGCCTAATCTAGTAATTAATGAGATGAGACATTTGCTTTATTGATTTGTTGTTTTTCTCATTATTTTACAACACCTGGAAGTGAAAAAAAAGTCACATGGGTAACCGCAATTTATCTAAAAGCCAAAGTGGAGCATAAGGAAAAAATAGGAGAAAGAAAAGGAAAAAGAAAAAAGAAAGAAAAAAGGAGGAAAAAGAAAATAAAAATAAAAATATGTAAATTTCCAAACAAAATTATATAATTAGTATTTATAAAATAATTTTGAGATTTCATAAAAATTTATTAATTTAATTGTTATCCGTTACATTTATAATATTTACAAGTTATTTCAATGTATTTGCTAAAATTTATATACAATTAAGCGTAATAGTCGATAATTACAATCGACTAAAGTTTTATCACTAGTAAGTTATATTTATTTATTTTATAAACTTAAAGTTATAGTTTTAAGGTTTTTTTAAAGTTCGAGTTTAATCTTGAGTATTTACGCGTACATAAAATTTAAAGTTTTTATATATAATTTAGATTTTGATCGAATTTTTAGGGTTTTTATGATCGATACTATATTCGATTTCATAATTTAATGAAATTTTTATCTTACTCAACCTTATCGACTCCTAAAGTTATTTACAGTATTTAAGCTTAATCTTACACTTAAATGACTAAATTTATAGAGCTTACACTATAAATGACCATGGTTGAAGACTATACTCCCTACCCGTAACCCTTTCGTCAAGAATTTCTTTTTGAATTTTGAATTTCCTCATGAAAAGTACAACCATGGCCAGCCACCATAGCCTTAAACTGTTGGCATGAAGAAATTGTAATTTCCAATATTCTATTTTTGTTAGGTTCTTATTGTAATCTTAGGACTATTGCTTATAAATGGATCTTTAAGCCTTGGGTTATAGAGAGAGAGCCCCTTGAGTAGTTGTTAGGTTTTAAAATATTCTAAGAGGCCTCCTCCATCATGTTTATTCTTTTCTTTTTAGTTTTCATGCCTTTATTCAAATTTACTTAGTAAATCATTGTTGAACCCTAAGTTTAAAGGGGCAATTTTTATTTATGAAATTCAATAAATGATTTTACTTTTTGCGATCTAGTCACATCACTCTTATTGTTGTTAGATTAATATTACTTGGGGCATTAATTTAATGTCTAAGTTTGTTGTAAGGTTGTGATGCCAATAGAAAACAAACAAGTATAATTAGAAGAGATTAAGTGTGCTAAGAGATTAGGTGTTTAATCTTTTTAGATTAAGGTGACCTAATAATAGGATCTAAGTGCTTCATGCAATCTTAGAATACTCTATTCAGAAGCAATTAGAGTAGAGAGGATTCCAAGATTAAGAATTAGCGAGAGACGCGACTTTGGATAATTTAGAATTTTCCATTAGAATAAGGTTAGGAATCTCTATGGTCTAGTATAGTAATAAAGATTAAATAATCTCCTAAAATTAAGAAGTAAACAACAATTTTGATTTACTAAGGAAAATGTCCTTTTCTTTATTAATTAATTGATGTTAATTTCTATTTAGTTCATTAGTTATTAATTATTTTTTATTTAATTTATGTTAGTCTTTATTTAGTTATTTAGTTGTTTTATTATCTTGTTATTCCATTATTAGTTAATTGTCTTTATTTACTTTCTTTGTCTTTAGTTTAATATCTTATTTTATTGCAATCTTTATTTTCTATCTTTAGAATATTTTATTAAATCTTTTATGTCTATAAATTAGGTAATTAAATAATCCAAAAGGGTATAGTTGCTGAAAATAATTAAATATACTCATGTAACTAGTTCCTCATGGGATCAATACTCGCACTCAAATTCTGTTTTATTCTATACTATAATTTGATTAGGTATACTTGCCTGTAATGCAATATATACAACATCAAGTTTTTCGAGACATTGCCGGAGAGCCAAAAATAGAGTAATCTAATTTAGTAAATCAACATTAGCTTAGATTTATTTAATTACTTTAACATCTTTGCAATATATCTTTTCTTTAGTTACTAGATATCATATCTCTTCTATTATATTGCTAACTTTTAGCTCTTTACAACTCATGACAAGTAGCGATAATAATTTGGTAGATTTTGACCTAGAAATTGAGAGGACAATGTGAAATCCTCATCAAAGAAATAGCAATACCATGGATCAAAGTTTGCCACTTAGATTAAAGGAGGAATCAAAAAATTCAAAAAGCAAGCAAGAAGATATGGCCTTGATTGGAAACAACAACAACAATGTTGAAGCCAAAAAAATACGCATGGAATTTGCAAAGCTAGTGATGACTGGAGCTAAGTCCAACATTGCCAGACCTACAATTCAAACTAATTTCCAAATTCAACACAACATCATCCAGATGATCTAACAATTCATCTAGTTCAATGGATAAGTTGATGAGGACTTTAACACCCACATATCAAATTTCCTGGAAATCTATGACACATTCAAAATTAACAATATATCAGATGACATAATAAGGTTAAGGTTATTCCCATTCTCCTTGTAAGGTAAGGCTAAACTTTGGTTTTATTACCTATAAGCTCAATTATTACTTAGGAGTCATTAATAGACAATTGCCTAGGAAAATATCTCCTACCTACAAAGACAACGAAAATAAGAATAATATATCGGCTTTTGTTTACTTTGATGGTGGGGCTCTTTATGACACTTGGGAGCAATTTAAGGAGTTACTAAGAAAGTATTCACATCATAGACTACCTTACTAGATGTAAATCCAAACATTTGGCAATAGACTCAATTATTCTACGTAACAAACTACCTATGCTACAATTGGAGGCAATTTGAGTGCTCAAACACCAAAGGAAGCCCAAAAGCTTATTGAAGGTATGACAATGAACAATTCATAATGGGATAATCTAAGAACCAAGGTAAAAACGTCTAGATAATATGAAGTAGACTTTGAGACTACATTAATTGCCCAGGTCAAATGGGTTCGATTACACTTATTCCTAATTTGAAATGGAATGTAACAAATTAAAAAGATTGATGGTTTGATAAAACCTACTTATTGTAAGATGAGATTTTGTTAGAAATTGAAGATGTTAATTTTATTGCTAACCAATCTGCTAACAATCTTTTTAGTAATACCTATTATCTAGGTTGGAGAAATTATCCCAATTTCTCTTAGGAAGGCTAGCAGCAACAATAGCTACAAAATCACAATCAATAGAATAGGTCTCCTAATTTAAAGGAATTACTGAATCGGTTCATTTAGAAAGTGGACACAAGATTCCAACCTAACAAAAAGCATAGAGGCATCATTGAGGAATTTGGAAAATCAACTTGGTTAGTTGGCGAGATCGATTACTAAGAGGCTAAATGGAAGCTTACTTGGAAACACTAAACTAAATCCTAAATTGGTAGGTTTAGAGGCAAACTAAGGAATAAGTTGTCAACCATCGAGCTAACAACATAAAGAAAAAGCACTCCATAAGAGGTAGCCTAAGTTTTATGAATTTTTACTTTCCGTATTTTAGTTTATGTTGTTTTTTTTGTCCAATAAGTTAATTTAAGTTTTTGAGTTAATTGTTATTATGCTTTGCACAATTTTTATGTAATTTTTGTAGTCAAGCAATTTAGATAGTGATTTTTGTCATCCAATTTGGCTTACTTTTGTTGAATTTTTGTGCTTAAAACAGTATTAACTTTTAGTTCTTACGGTTATTTCAGGAATTAAAGTTTGGCATAAAATTTCAACCCCAGGAATGATCACGATCACAATCCTTACTCATAAACTTAGACTATGATCTTTTCATAATTTAATTTGAGAAAAAAAGTTAGGAAAAGAATTCATGATGCATGGAACATGGCCAGGACCACAGCTATGGTCCTTAGCCATGTACACAATGTTCTTATCTACATAGGGGGAAGAACATGATCACACCATGACCTTATTCACTGCCCGTGGTCGCTCTAAGTTTTGAAAAAATAAAAATAAAAAAGGTAACTCTTCTTCATTCTCTTTCACTTACGAACACTTTTCTCTATTCTCTCACCACAATTACGACTATCACTTGTTAAATCCTTCAAATCCGAGTGTAAAAACAATAATCACTAGGTACGTACATCAACCTTACTCTACTATTTTCCTTAATTTGTTGTTAGATTTCATAAAAATCTAATTTTTATCTAGTTTTTTAACTTAGAGATTTTGATGTGCATGTGTATAGATTTTAGGTTTCAACGATGATCTAGTGTATGTAATGTAATATAACATGTTATTTGTTTATTATATACTAGAATCCTTGAAAAAGATATTGTCTTTGTAAGGATTTAATGGTTGGAAAGTAATGGAAAGTTATAGAAAGAGAAAGGAAGAGAGAAAGTAAATTGTTTATGACTGGCAACCTTGATTCATGTTGAAAAAGGGAAATTGTTATGTTTGATGCTTGTGTACCTAAGAAAAATTGATTTGAATATGAATTAGGTAATTTGAATCAAGTTCCTAATCCATGAAAATAGTGTTGAATAATAGTGTTCATGTGATTTAAGTAATAAAATTATAGGTGAATAATTTAGTGGGTCAAAAATCAACCTATAATCAAGTTTCTTTTTTAAAGAACCTAATACTTCAATACGTTAAAGTTAATCAATTCACGTATTGAATTATTACCTTAGAAATTTGCATATTCAATGCTAAACTTGGAAGGATTAAGAATAACAAAATTTTATGGGATTCTTTTGTGAAATTATCCTATTAAATACCAATTCGTGATCTTAGTAATTTAGGCATTGAATTTTACAAACTTGTTAATTCAATTACAATCTTAGTTGCTCAGTACTTCAACTAGCAATAAATAGATGTGATTGTCATGGATTAATTAGTGGATTAATTTTTGCATGAATCATTGTTATTATCACATTTAAAACTCTTGCTTTTTATTTCAGAAGAATGCCTAGAGTTAAGCACATAGCTTACAAAAACTTTAGTACCATTCCATAATCTCCTCAGCACACATTTGAGCATGAAAAGCAAAGAGAAAGGTTTCAACGCCTTTCTAAGAAGAATTTGGTAAGTTCACCAACATTGACTGGAATGCTTTGGCTTAAGATGGGTACAAGGCCAGAATTGGCCGCTTGATTGGTTTTGTTGTATGGCATTGACCCTTCACAATCAACAAACCAGTATATAGGGAGCTCGCCCTTAAGTTCCTCTACACAATTAAGCTAGGTTTTGATAGCCTTATTCAGGTAGGCACAATACAATCTAGTTTAGGTGATTCAATAGGGAAGTTAGGATGTTTGTTACTAATTTTGGTATGCATATAGGCCTTTATTCTACTAATTATATCACAACACAAGAGTATATGGATTTACCACACGAGTTTCCTCGAGGTGTGTCTAATTCAACTATATTGAATAGATTATCTAATAGTAAGGGAGGTGTTTATAATCTTGGGAAGTCTAAAGCTTTAAATTTGTATGACCTTGCTCTTAGGCTAATATGTTATGTATTACTAGAAATTTTACTGGTAGAGGCAATAGTTAAGGCCTTATGATAACAACTGCCCTCTCAATTTGGCAATAGGGATAGCTTGGTTCATGAGGACCCAAGCTACCAAAAGGCAGTTTGGTTATATTTTTGCAAACCCTTTCATTACTCATTTGGTGAGAAACCATCCTAGCTTATGTAATAAGGCATGCATGAGAAAGATAAAGGATCCTACTCCCTTCACTTAGGATGTTATCTGATCCATGCATTTGCCGCCGTCGCCACCACCAAAGCTACTGCTTAAACTAGCTGGCAAGGTTACCATTTCATCATCCTCCAAGCTACGAGTTGTGTCTTTCTCAATGATTAGCACTTTCAAAAAGTTCATGAGGAAGCTATTGAGCTTGAAATTTGCAATTTTTGCTATTTTTGTTAACACGATTTAAACCATACCCGATGCCCATTTAGTTTAAATCATTGACAAGAATTAAGGAAAAATCAATTTCTTTTATCTTTAAAAAGCTTGGAGTCACCACCCAATAAAATCGAGAAAGGTAATTAAATTAGAATCAATTAGACCAACTTATTCTAATTTAGTCACTAGTCTATAATTTTGAATTTTTTTTTTAATTTTGGAAAGGGTTAAAAAAGCCAAATATTTGAGCTAAGGGGTTACCCTATTAAATCCTATGCAAGTACCACCTTAACCTTCTAAATTTAAGTTTTTTTTTTTTTAAAATACCCTTATGGGAAACACTATTCATTCAAAAGTAAATAAATAAATAAAATTGAAACTATAAAATGGATGAGAATTTGCACAATTATTTACAAAAGTGGAAAAATAGGTTTTTTTTTTTTTTGTATTTTAAGTCACCCCGTAGTTTCATAAGTGCCTACATACCTACTATGAGTAACTGCATACCTACCATGCAGGATCAAACTTTACCTATGTTTTTGGTAAATAGTTACCCAATATCACGACCCAAAAAGTATTATTGTCATAGTAGATTGCCGTGTACCATATAAAGATTTACGATCAATCCCCATACTGATCATATACCTTCTATACAACACACAAGGCTTCTTCTGTTACCATCATGCCCATAGAAAAGTAATATCAAGCATGATGACTAAAATTAACATTTAATTACAAAAGCACTAAAGTTAGAATGTGGATTCGTAGAATTCCATAACAAAAAATATATTACAACGTATTCAAAGCTCTACAAAAATCTGCAGTAAGAAAATCTAACTAAATAAATAAATATATCTAGAAATTACTATTACAAAATTCTCTCTTCGCTTCCTTAACACACAATCCCATCTCGACTTGAGACTCATCTCGGGCATTCCTTAACTTGGATGAATGAAAAGGTGATCTTGCAACAAAAGAAATCTGTTGGGGTGTAAGCTTATGCTTAGTGAGTAAATCCCTCCGCCATGCCATACAAAAAATATCATTTAAATGCACAACATATGAATGCATGAACAATTAGAATACCAACCAATACATGCAACAACCTAAGAACTACATGCAACTTAGAATTACACCCTCTATAATCGGGGTTGGAGATAATTAATTAACACAAACCATCAATTAGGTCCTAGTACCTAGATTTTTATTCCACTTGCACCAACATGCTCAAATCAACTGAAGCAAATATATAATATATATACAAACTTTGCTTTTTATACGGAAAATATACTTGCCTTTTTCAACAATTAAATTTTTAAGTCAAAATTCCTAAGTCTAGTGATGTGGTGGCCTCCACAGTCCACATCATATGCCCTAAACGGAAGTCATAATGTACGGCCCTTTGCTAACGATTAGCATCCCTTAGCACCTAATAAGCCCGAAAGCTCAGGACAGAGAGTCAATAATATAAATGGTACACATTTTCCTAATCCCAGTAGGAGTCCCCACTCCTATGAGCCTCTTCCTACCTTTCGCGTGAGGTGGCAGTTAGTATAGTTATAATGCAATCATGAGAAATGCATGATCCATTAAATTTCTTAATCGAATACTCAATTAATTCAATTTCCATAGTGATCAAGTAATTTCATTTCATACAACTATGCATAACTATCATTACAACAATTCTCATTATTATCTTATTAGCAAGTCATGGCATTCAATCATAATATCATACACATGCATTTCTCATATACCACAAGCATTTAAAATTTATTATATAAGTTTAAGTGTGACTATACTACAAGCAAAACCAAGTATGAAGTCATCGAGAAACACTTACTCAACCAAAGCATATCAGTCGTAGTAGTCGAAGGTAGGTCGTCTCCCACAGTCAGGTCCCCTAAACATCACAAATATGATAAAGTTAAGAGTTTGAGATAAAGTTGAAAGGCTAACCTAGGATTCTTTAAGTTATACGTTTTAACTTAGTTTCGTATTTTTCCCGATTTTACTTAAAACTTTAATTGCATATACTTTTTTCGTTTTAAACCCAATTTTTATGATCTTATAGTAGATTTTCATCTTTTTCGAGTGTACTTTAATATGGTGAGATTAGATTTTCAAGATAATACATGAAAATCTATCTACTGATCAAAACAGTAGCAATCCTCAAGTTTTTGAAATCCTTTGGGTTTAGTTTAGTTGTTGGACTTTTTGTTATCTTAGGAAATCATTTTGGGCTTGGGCTTAGAACTTCATTCTAAGCTTAAAATACTCTTCAAGGTCAAATTTCCATCCTTGTCTTATGACCTTAGTGCCATTAACATTTTCTTAGACTCTTATGTAGGCTTAAGTAGTCAAATGAGCTTATTTTTTGTTCTAAACTAAAGTTAGTCACTTTGTTGGGCTTAAGGAGTATTATGTGGACTCTTTATAGGCTTCAAAACAAACATTCCTGGATAGATTAAGGTGCTGGTCAGAAATTTGGTGAAAGCCCAACTTAGAGTTCTAAGCTTATTTTCAGTATTTTAGGCTTAGTTTTAAGTTTTAGATTTTGTACACTTATGATACTTGCTTTGGTAGGTCTTTTTACTTGGTTTACTCGGTTTTATCATATTTTAACTAACTTTTCCTGTAGTTCCAAGTCCAGATGGTTTGGTTTAAGGGTCTCCAACTTAGTTTTTTAACTTGTTTTATCATTTCCTTAAGTTTAAGTGCTAAATCATAAACATATACTACTCATGTATTAGATCAAGAGCCTTTACTCAATGTGTGCTCTTAATCGGACTTACCTTTAAATACATGTATTCTCCCACATTGAACTCCAATTCTCTTCTCTTTAAGTTAGCTCAACTCTTTTGCATGTCTTGTGCTTCTTTCATTCGCTTCTGAATGGTAGCTACTTTTTCAGTTGCCTCCTAAACCAAATCTTGTCCTAAAGTTGTCTTCTCTACATCATCCCAAAATAATAGTGGTCAACATTTTCTCTCATATAAAGCTTCATATGATGGCATCTAAATGGATGAATGGTAGCTATTATCATATGTAAACTCAACCAAAGGTAGGTGAGAATCCCAATTTCCCTTGAATTCCATGACACAAGCCCGAAGCAAATCCTCCAATGTTTGAATTGTCCTCTTTGATTGTCTATCTATTTAGGGGTGATATACTGTACTAAACTTCAGGTTCGTTCCTAATACTTTTTATAGGCTTCCCTAGAACTTAGACACAAACCTTGGGTTTCTATCAGACACTATTCCAACTGGCACTCCATGCAAATGTACTATTTCCTTCAAATATATCTGAGCTAACTTCTCTAGGGAATAGGTCATATTGATGGGTAGAAAGTATGTTGACTTTGTGAGTCAATCTACCACTACCCATATAGCATCATGTTTTGCTATTGTTTTAGGCAATCCACACACAAAATCTATGGTGATTTGGTCCCATTTCCATTGAGGGACTAATAATGGTTCCAACGGTCCTCCTAGTCACTGGTGCTCTGCCTTAACTCTCTAGCATGTGTCACATTTAAGCACATAGTTTGCAACATCCTGTTTCATCCCACTCTACCAAAAGTTCTTCTTAAGATCTCGGTACATTGTAGTTGCTCCAGGATGTACCATATATCTAAAATAGTAGGCTTCCTTCAAAATCTCCTTCCTAACTTCAAGGCTATCAAGTACGCTTATACATCCTTTCATTTGAATCATTCCATCTTTGTCTTGACCAAAATCCATGTACCTCCCAAGTATCATTTACTCTCTTACATATTGTAGAGCGAGGTCCTCTTGTTGTGCTTCTCGGATTCTTTCTTGCAACGTTGGTTTAAGGACTAAGTTTGATAATTCAGCATCCGCTTCATGCCATGAAAATTCTAAGTTCATCCTCTCAAATTCCTTGATCAACTCCTTTTGTTTAGAGAGTAGGGATGCAACTTCTACATGGTTCTTCTAACTTAAGGCATCGGCTATTGCATTCACTCTCCCAAGTTTGTAATTGATGTTGAGATCATAATCCTTTATCAATTCTAGCCAACGTCGCTGCCTCATGTTCAACTCTTTTTGAGTGAACAAGTATTTTAAGCTCTTGTGATCAGTATAGATCTCACACTTAACACCATACAAGTAATGGCTCCATAGCTTTAGAGCAAACACTATAGCTACTAACTCCAAGTCATAGGTGAGATAATTCCGCTCATGCGGTCACAATTGTCACGAAGCATAAGCGATTACTTTTCCATTTTACAGCAATATACACCTCAGACCATTCTTAGAATCATCACTATACAATGAGAAAGGTTCTTCATTGTTGGGCAAAACCAAAATTGGTGCAAAAATCAATCTCTTCTTCAGCTCTTAGAAGCTTTCTTCCCTCTTCTCATTCCACCCAAACCTTTCGCTCTTCTAAGTTAGTTAAATAAGTGGTCTAGCAATCTTTAAGAAATCTTTTACAAACTTCTGGTAATATCCAGCTAAACTAAGAAAACTTCGCACTTCAGTGACGTTTTCAAGCCTTTTCGAATCCATGATAGCTCTTATCTTTTTAAGGTCTACTTTTATTCCTTCTCCTAAAACTACATGCCCTAAAAAGGATATCTCCTTTAACCAGAAGTCACACTTGGATTACTTAGCATATTGCTTGTGTTCCCTTAAAGTTTGTAACACTAGCCTCACGTATTCTTGATGTTGTTCTGGAGTCAATGAGTACACCAAGATATCGTCAGTGAACACAATTATACACTTATCCAAGTATGCCTTGAACACTCTGCTCATCAAATGTATGAATACTATAGGCGCATTGGTCAATCCGAATGGCTTCACCAAAAACTCGTAATGTCCATATCTTGTCCTAAATGCTATCTTAGGTACATCCTCTAGTTTGATTCTCAATTGGTGATATCTCAATCTTAGATCAATTCGAGAGAATACACCCATACCTTGTAGTTAATCGAATAAGTCATTAATACGAGGTAAAGGATACTTGTTCTTTACGGTAACTTGGTTCAATTCCCTGTAATCGATATAAAGTCTAAGAGAACCATCCTTCTTCTTAACAAACAAAATAGGTGCTCCCTTAGTTAAGACACTTGGTCTAATGAAACCTTAGTCCAACAATTCTTGAAGTTGTTTCTTTAGTTCCTTCAACTTTATTGAAGCCATCCAATAAGGAGCCTTGGAAATTGGCTCAATTCCTGGCAACAAATCAATGGTGAAATCTATTTCCCTCTTAGGTGGCAATCCTGGTAGCTCTTCTAGAAATACATTGGGAAATTCATTTACCACTTAAATATCCTCTTTTCTTAGTCATTCCAACTCAACTTTAGTGGTGTTTATCCAACTTATCTCCAACATCAGCTCAAAGGACCTTAGTGCACATGTTTCCACTACCGTTGATTCTCCTTGAAATTCCACCTCAAATCCTTTTACATCCTTAAAATGCACTTTCTTCTTTTTACAATCAACTGTAGCTCCATAAGATGTCATCTAATTCATACCCAAGATCATCTTACATTCTCCTAAGTCAAGAATGATGAGATCCATCATACTGTCATGGCCTTGTATGCTGAGTGGGCACTTCTTCACCATCTCTTTAGTAGTGACCACACTTCCCATAGGAGTTCACACAATAAAACTTGATTTGATTACGGTTATGGGCAATTTAGCTCTTTTCACTACTTCAGAGG
Organism: Lumnitzera littorea; assembly: GCA_024138015.1. Lineage (NCBI taxonomy): Eukaryota > Viridiplantae > Streptophyta > Magnoliopsida > Myrtales > Combretaceae > Lumnitzera > Lumnitzera littorea. The sequence goes on along the minus strand of JAMXBB010000001.1, from coordinate 46,321,319 downwards.
CAACGAAGGAATGAGTCGCTCCAATGTCGAACAAGGTATACACCGAATGTTGTTTTATGTCAACATTCCCTAGATCAAATTAAAGTTGAGCTTTTACAAGGTACAATTATTGAACTCTAAAATTCTTGTTACTAAGTTAATCGTTTTAGCTTCTTAGTACTAAAACATACTTAATCACATAACTCAACTTAAAAGAGAGTTTTAAGAAACATACCTATAATCAGCTTTGTATCTATAACATCCTCTAATCCTTCATAATAGATGATTTCCTCCTCAAGATACTCTTCATAGTCCCATCCTCCCTCCAGATTATAGACTTAGGTGGCATTTATTGATCCTGGTCTTTAGCCATTTCCTCTAGCAATCTTCCCTATCTTGGGGCATCCTATAATCTATACGGTGGCATTTTGATACTATGGGTAGGTGTTAGCAAAATGTCCTACTTGTTTACAAATATAACAAGTAGTAGTGGCCTTCTTTAGATAGTCTACTACTAAGTGACCTCCCTTTCCACAAAAGTAGCACTTATTTCTGAGCTGAGCACAATCTTAGGGATAGTGGTTCTCCTTGCATTTCCAACAGGTGACTTTTCCACTCCCATTTCCATTTCCATTCTTCTTATAGATCACCTTATGAGGTCTCAAAATCTTCCTTACCTCAGAACTTGAGCTTCCAGGTCCTTCAAATGGTCTCTTGCCAAAAATAGTAACTTTTGGCTTCAATACTTCTTCTCTTTGCCTCTTTGTGATTTCTAACACTTTCACTATCTCTACAGCCCCACTGTAGGTCCTCAACTGAAATTCCAAAACTTTCCTCTTCATTTCGAGGTCTAGTCCCCTCATAAAAATTTGTTTCTTCATCCAGTCACTGTTATGATATTCAAGTGGAACAAATTAGAGTAGGCGAGTAAAATCTACCTCATATTGCTTGAGAGTGTAGTTTCCCTTTCTGATTCCAAACAATTCAACACTACATGTAACCCGTAAGCTCTCCAGAAAGTAATGCCTCAAAAACTCCTCTCTAAAATATTCCCAAGTAATGGGGTGTCTTAAGTTTCCTCTCTTCATCTCACCCCATGTCCTTGCTCTCAAACGAAGTAGATAAGTACCATAAGTCAATCTCAAATAATGTAGCACTTCAAATGCCTCAAACAATCTTTCTACTCGCATTAACCAATCCTCAGCCTCATTGGACCGGCTCGCATTTCTATCAAAATACCTATTATATTTCAAAAACTTAAGCAACAGGTTCCTTGGCTATCGAGGCTCATGGGGAATTGGGTAAAGGTCTCTAGTTGGCCCTATCGGTGGTGGTGGAGGCGACGGTGGAGGTGGTGTTGCTGCTGCATACTGCCCCTCCATGGCCATAAGTGGTTACATAGGCATTTGTGGAACATGCTCTTGTAGTGCTGGTAGTGGAGGCACTCTATCTCTTAGGGGTTGTCTCCTATGCCTCTGTTTGCTGATAATAAAATTTCCAGGATTAGGTGTAATGTGGTTAATCCAAATCATAATTTATTCATTCCAATCCTTTATTTAAATAAAAACAACTTCATTACTTGAGATTATAACATTATTATTCAATCCATTCATTATAGAACAATTCTCTTTAATTGCACCACTAGAATCAGAATTAAATCACATAAAACACATAACGAGTTCTTTCATAAGGTCTCTAAATACACATGAGGTTCAAATACATACCCTTCCAAGGTTACACATACTTCCTATAACTACTACAATAATACTTAATATAATTGTGAATTAGACTTTACTACAACTTTCTCTTAAAACAAGCATCAACACCATTTGAAATACTTTAGATGATAGAACATCTATGACTAACAATGCCTTGTTGAAGGTCCAGCTTCATCATCATTCAACCAGCCTGCTTGTCAAGAACTCCTCCTTAGAAGTAGCAATGAGGCTTCCGCATTTGGGTCAGGTGGTGAATCCTAATGAAAAACCACTCGATAGAATTCATGAGATAGCAAAAACTCACAAGGGTCGGGCTTGGGGTTTACTTCCCTTCAATACTCTCTTGGAATAATAGGTAATGTAAACCCTACTTTTAGCGGGCCTATGATCTTACTAAAAGTACTTCCCGAACGTTCCTAAGGATCAACTAAACTAAGAACTCAAGTTTCCAATTAGAAACGAACTTATTTTTCCAATTTGAAAGCCTATTATCGATAAAACCAAAACTTGAAAAACTACAAGCTCTAAAGTCACTTAAGACCCTAAACCCTAAAACAATTAAGGACTTTTAACTCGAAGCAACTAATCAATAATTTAATTTGAATAATTTCATTCAACTCTAGAAAATTTCATAATTTTATAAAAATCTAATCATAATTTACAAAACAATGCAAGAAGTAAATCCTAAAACAATTTCCCATAAGACAATACCCTTATCTTCATGCCTAAGCCTTACATATAAATAACTAGACCAACCAATCACCTTAAATGACTTATCAATTAAAAGTTGGGATTATTTATCAATTGATAACTTATCAAAATCTAGTGATAAGACACTTTTCTTATCACTCATTCACTTATATTACATATGGATAAATTGTCATAAGATTTCACATGCTTAACTTTAATAAATGAGACAAGACAATTCCATGCCCAAAAGGATACCCTTATGGCTGGTTTGAACAAGCAAGAAAGGGAGGCCGTACCCTTATCTTTCACCTATCAATCACTTTATCTTACACTCTAATATTCACCCCTTAATGCTTACATCATTAATAGTTTCAATTGTTGACTTTTGTGTATACTACGAGACAACAATTTCAAGCTTCTTAAACACACATTTACCCCATTCCCAACCGGTCACTTTTTCTTCCATTTCTCTCACTTTCAATTTCATTTTCACTTCCTTTTTCTTTCACTTGAAACCAACATAAAAGTGGAAATAACCTTACCCCACAAATCCTTCTACTTTGTCGTCACTTCCAAGCTTCCACTCACGGCACTTTCAACTTTTTTTCTTATGTCCTTCTTTTCAACATTCAAGCTTCTTTAGGACCCTTAGAACATTCCATAAACTCCACTTCAAAGGATCCAACAACTCGGGTTTCAAAAAGGTGCCAAAGGAGGAAGTAAGATAAATAGCATAAGTGGAACCTTTGTGCACAACCACTATACTTTTGCTTTGTGGACGAGTAAGTGTATCTTTGTGTTAGTAGGTTAGTATTCATGTTAGGAGATTATGATTTCTTGAAGATATGAATATGATCATAAGTGGTTATAACATCAAAGACCACCCTAAGAAACAAACTCATGAAACCCTTACATGAAGTTGCAATATGAGCATGTAAAGTTAGTGTTTTATAGAGATACTTGTTTAACACTTTGAATGGAAAGATTTTAAGATGAGAAAATCTTGAAACAAGAACTTGAATGAAAGAGGATCATGCTGGACGTGAGGATTCAAGGGTCATTTGGATGTTGATTTCATTTCTATAGAGTTGAACATGCTCAAATCTAGACTTAGGTTAAGGAAAAATTCATTACATAAAGTTTCATAAGGAAACTAACTTTGTAAGACATGAGCTATAATGTGGAAATTGTAATAAATATGAGATCTACTATTTTCATGAAAAGTATAAGTCAAATAACCCTCTCATGGAAAAGAAGTAAAGCTAAGATTTGAATACAAGTAACATAGGTTCATAATCTAATACCTAAACTTAAAAAAATGATGAAACAAGTTGGAAAACCAAGTCGGAAGCTCTCATATTCAAACCGACCAGATCTGGAACATCCTTAAAAGACACTTAAAAATATGATAAAAGTAAATAAACAAAGTAAAAAGACCAACCAAGGCAAGTATGATAAGTATATTAAGCTTAAAACCTAAAACCGAGCTTAAAACTTCCAAAATGGACCTCATACACCAAGTTGAACCACCCTTAAATTTCTTACCAGCAACTTGACACATCAATAAGAGTTGTTTTATGACTCTCAAGAAACTCACAAGACACTCCCTAAGGCCAACAAAGTGGTTGAATTTGAGTTGGATAAAAAACAAGCCCATTTGACAACTTAAGCCCACTTAAAAGCCAAGAAGTAGTTGATAGCCTTAGGAGTGTAAATCAAAGTTGCAAATCTGACCTTAAGGACTATTTTGAGCTTAGAAGGAAATCTTAAAACTAAGCCCAAAGAATTTCTCAAGTTATCAAAAAGCCTATTAACCAAACAAAGCCCAAAAGCACTCTAAATCATAAGGACAGCTACAGTTCTGACCTATGGACAGATTTATGTACCTCATTTCGAAAATCTAACCTCACCACATTAAAGTACACTCGAAAACGATGAAGATTGACTACAAGATCATAAAAATCGGATTAAAAACGAAAAAGTTATACGCGATTAAACTTTTGAGTAAAACTAGGAAAAGATACAAACACTAGTTGAGAGTATAACTTAAAGGATTTTAGCTTAGTTTCCTAAGTTTTATTTCAATCCCTTATAGTATTATGATTTTGATGACCAGGGGACACCGCTTACGAAGACAACTTGCCCCCAGATTACTTTGACTGATCGCATGGCGGAGTGAGTAAATTCCCGATGACTCTTTACTTGATTTTGCTTATAAAATAGATGCACCTAAACTTATATATATATATATATATATAAATTTGGATGCTTGTGGGATATGGAAAATACATGTGTATGAATTTATGAATGAATGTTATGGCTTGTTAATTATATAATAATGGGAATTGTTTGTGATAATTTATATGTACAATTGTATGGAATGAAATTGTCTAATCACCTCAAAAATCGAGTTAATCACTTAAATGATTAAGAAATTAAATAGATCATGCATTCCCCATAATTGCATTCGGATAACACCGACTGTCGCTTCATGCAAAAGAGAGGAAGGGACTCACAGGAGAAAGGGCCTCCTATAGGATTGGGCACTAGCTATGTCATTATTTTTATTGAATCTCTATCCTAAGCTAATAGGCTTATTAGGCGCCAGAAGATGCCAACCGTCGACGAGGGGCCATGTCTCGTGGCTTTTGCTTAAGGCATGTGTTTATGGATTGCGAAGACCACCACACCACTAGACTTAAGATTTTAAAAAATATGATTTGTTATTCGGTAAAGAAAGTATATAAATATATATATATATAGTTTTGTTTTGGCTTAAGCACAATAGTGCAAATGAAATAAAACCCAAGGTCTAGAACCCGGATTTTGGTTTAAGTCGGTTGATTATCTCCAAACCCTGACTACAGGGGGTGTAATTATGAGTCGTATGCAGTTCCTAAGCCACTGCGTGCATTGTTTGGCATACTAATTATTCATGCATTCATATGATTGTGCATCTACTAAATTTCTACCATGTAGTACTGACAAGGGTATTTATCTCACTAAGCTTAAGCTTACACCCAATAGATTTCTTTTGTTGTAGGAAAACCTCTTCGCTAATCCGAGCCAAGGCATTCCCATAGTAAGTCTCGTATAGGGACGAGTTGGAGTGATCAGGGAGTAAAGAGGAAATTTTGTAATAGTTTTGTAGATAACTAGTTACTTTTATATTTTTGTTTATAACATAGATTAAAATTTCTAATGCAGTTCCCTTATGAACTGCATTTGTTTGTAATATTCTTTTGGTGTAGATCTTACGAGTCTACACGTCTAGTTAATTTATACCATAAAAGTAAATTTAGTTAAATTGCTCTATATTATATATCTATAGGCTTGGTGGTAACATATAGTGGAAAAAGCCTTATATGTCATATGGAAGGCCTAAGATTAGCAAGGGGGTTAATAGTAAACCTTTGTATGGTACATGGTGACCTACCACGACAATGATACTATTGGGTCATAATAGGTAGGATATTGATATCGTCCTCTCATTAAAAAGCATCCGAGCGTATCTCAATGACATCAGGCTCCACATAAGGGAAATAAACGTTAGTAGGAGAAACTAGTGGAGGAATCCCATGTTACGCATCCAGCTAAACCACTCTAGGGTAGTTAACCCTCAAGTCATATATTAAGGCATAACCATGCCCCAGCTGATGCTAGTGCAAAAAACTAAGTACAGTTATCCTCTGGCCATCTTGAACCAAGAATACCATTTCAGCTTTTATGCCAGCTCCTTCCTCCTACTCTATTAGATATGTTAACTCTACATCAGATAAAACTGGTCCAGGCATCTAAATCAAAATATATGGGTAACAACTTGTCTACTAAGGGCTCAGTCCTAACCTTTAAGATTTCCACACATCTCAAAGTCTACATGGCATCCTAATTAGTGCCATGTCTTCGTAGAGGATTCTTAACTTACGGTAGTACTTGATGAGGGTATCACCTTCATGCATTAGCAGAAGCACTAGGTTTCGGTAAACCCTATTCACATTCCCCTAATTAACATAAAAGGTTTGTTAAGCTTACACTTTCTTAAAAAGGTTAAGTTGCCCACTTAATCGTTTAGAAATCCTATCCTGGTTCTACCCCGCTCCATCTCACTTGGTAGGAAATCTTAAGGTCTAAGGTTAGGTTTTACTTTTCTTATTATTTTTTTAAATCTAATGCTCTAATACCACTTAGATCTATCACAACCCAAACAGTATCATTGCTGTGATAGATTATTGTATACCGCATAAAGATCTACGATCAACCTCCTCACTGATCATAAGCCTTCTATATGACACACATGGCTCTTTCTACTCTATATTACCATCAGGCCCACAGAAAAGTAATATCAAGCATAGTGACTAAAATTAACATTTAATTACAAAAGCACTAAAGTTAGAGTGTGGATTCATAAAATTCTACAACAAAAAATATATTATAACGTATTCAAAGTTCTACGAAAATCTACATTAATAAAATCTAACCAAATAAGTAAATATATCTACAAATTACTATTACAAAATTCCCTCTTCACTTCCTTAACACATAATGTCATCTCGACTTGAGACTCACCTTGGGCATTCCTCGACTCGAATGAACGAAGAGGTGATCTTGCAACAGAAGAAATCCATTGGTATGTAAGCTTACACTTAGTGAGTAAATCCCTCCACCTTGCCATATAAACAATATCATTTAAATGCATAACATATAAATGCATGAACAATCATAATGCCAACCAATACATACAATGACCTAAGAACTGCATGTAACTTAGATTAGAGATAATTAATCGATACAAATCATCAATTGGGTCTTAGCACCTGAGTTTTTATTCCACTAACACCAACGTGCTCAAATCAACTCAAGCAAATATATAATATATACAAACTTTGCTTTTTATATAGAAAATATACTTTCCTTTTTCAACAATTAAATTTTTAAGTCAAAATTCTTAGGTCTAGCGATGTGGTGGTGATAACTCTGATTTTAAACATATTTCATATGGTGATTTTATAGCATTTCCCTTACATTTTTTTTTCTTTAAAGAAAATGATACTTAATTGAGTAAAATGTTGATTTCATGGTTTAAACGTGTTCTAGGCTCGAAAATGAAGAAAACGAATCAAGTTTCACTCAATTCCGAGTTCAAATGAAGAAGTTATGAAATTTTGAAGTTGTGCAGAAATTTTGCCTTTGTGCAGAAAGTTACACGACCTGGGGACATGGCCCATGTGCCAGGTCATGTCTGGTGACGAAAATAAAATCCGTGTAATACACATATATAAGGGGATCTTAGGGTTTAAAAGAGGGAGAGACATTACAGAAACGGAGAGATACAAGAGACGAGAGGAGATTTGAAGAGAACATCAATCAAGAAGCAAGAACGACATTGATTTCAAGATTAGAGAGATTGTTCATCAAATCAAGAGGGGTTTTCATGCTTTATTTTACGTTTTTGATGAAACTCGTTTTTAGATTCGTTATGATAGCTTAGAATTCGAGTATTTAGGATTATGGAACCTAAGGTTTCATGGAACCTAAGGTTTCATGTAACCCTTGGATTGAATTATAATTTTAAGAAAGTTTCTATCTTTTCTTGATTCAATTATGTCGTTTAGTTATGGATTGATAATTCTAGAGTATCAATATATGATATTATGCATGTTGATTGAGAAATTGCATGTGTAATTAGATCTAAGCATAATTGGAGAGAATTACATGTATACTTAGAGATAAGATACATGTTTCTTCCGGAAAGTTGATTGTTTGTATGGGAATTCATTATACATTAATGCAATTCTAAGTTATATTACTAAGTGAAGAGATTCCGGTAAATAATTTAGGATTAGGGTTAATATGCTTGAGAAAGATATTAGCTTTAATTGTGAATCCCTCCGGTCAAGAATTATAAAAACTGAATTGAATATATTTTAAAAGGTTACATGTTAAACACTAGGGGAAATAATTCCTAAATACATTATTGCATACTTGAAGTCGTTAGTAGTTTATTTATTGCTTTCTAATTTGCGTAATTAAGTCTCATAAGTAGTTTAGTTGTTAATTTCAGTATTTTTAATTCATTCAACTCATCATAATTTTCCGGTTAGATAATAAAGCTAAAGTTAATATTAGTACTCAAAATCTCTGAGGGATCGACTCGGACTCATATCCGCTATATTAAAATTGATAGGTGCGCTTGCCTCGTATCAGGTAGCCTCCACAATCCACATCATACGCCCTAAGCGAAAGTCACAATATACGGCCCTTTACTAACGGTTAGCATCCCTTAACACCTAGTAAGCCTGAAAGCTCAAGACAGAGAGCCAATAATATAAATGGCATACATTTGCCTAATCACAATATGAGTGCTCGCTCCTATGAGCCCCTTCCTACCTTTCGTATGAGGTGGCAGTCTGTATAGTTATATGTAGTCATGAGAAATGCATGATCCATTGAATTTCTTAATCGAATACTCAATTAATTCAATTTCCATAGTGATCAAGTAATTTCATTCCATATAACTATGCATAACTATCATCACAACAATTCTCATTATTATCTTATTAGCAAGTCATAGCATTCAATCATAATATCATACACATGCACTTCCCATATCATACAAGCATTTAAAATTTATTATATAAGTTTAAGTGTGACTATACTACAAGCAAAACCAAGCATAAAGTTATCAAGAAACACTCACTTAGCCATAGCGGATTAGTCATAGTAGTCTAGGGATAGGTTGTCTCCCTCAGTCGAGTCCCTTAAACATTGCAAATATGATAAAGTTAAGAGTTTGAGATAAAGTTGAAACGGTAACCTAGGATTCTTTTAAGTTATATTTTTTTAACTTAGTTTTATATTTTTCTCGGCTTTACTTAAAATTTCAATCGCGTATAACTTTCTCGTTTTAAATCTAATTTTTATTATCTTAAAGTCAATTTTCATCATTTTTTAGTATACTTTAATGTGGTGAGGTTATATTTTTGAGATAAGACATGCAAATCTGTTCACTAGTCAAAATAGTAGCTATCCTCAAGTTTTTAAACTCCTTTGGGCTTAGTTTTGTTGTTGAGCTTTTTGTTATCATAGAAAATCTTTTTGAGCTTGGGCTTAGAACTTCATTCTAAGCTTAAAACACTGTTCAAGATTAGATTCCCATCCTTGTCTTATGACCTTGGTGCAATTAACATTTTCTTGAACTCTTCTGTAGGCTTAAGTGGTCAAATGAGGTTTTTTTTTTTTTTTTCGTCTAAACTAAAATTAGTCACTTTGTTAAGCTTAAGGTGATAGGAATTAGGCTACTGGGCCTCTAACCTGCAGCCGAGCTCGAAGACTGGAAGGCCTGACAAAGTGGATTCTTTTATTCCGGCCGGCCCTCGTCAAAGCTAAGTAAATCTTTGCCGAGTCTCTCTTTATGTAGAGTCGAATGACTACCCATCTCTCTAAAGTATGCCGAGTTATAGATTACTCACTCATGCCCGAGCCACCTAATGACTTGGCATATCCTTTGTTGAAAAAGCCAAGAGAGAGAGACCAGACTAATCCTTAGCCACCCCTACTCAGACAAGTAACCAGACCATATACTTTTATCCACATCTTCCAACGACCTCACTAATGTATCACCACAACGTATACAAAACCACATGTAAAATCTTCCACACTAATCATTACTTTTCTTGAATATTCATTTTGACCCACTTGTATTCTTGTACATTGCTTCTTTAGGGTAATACCCTTTTTTTCTTTTCCTTTTTAGGCATGTTTCCCTAAATTCTTGAGTATAAATATCCCTTGTACTTGTAGTTGTAAAGATCATATTGAACATTAATACACTTGACATATTGTCTGTCTTAAACATTACTCTATTTACATTCATTTCACTCTTATCCTAACCCTTAAGTAAGGTAGGTGTCAAATAACTTCATCAGGCCATCTCGTGGGTCATATCAAGTTGTGTCATGAGTCTTTAGAAGTTCCATTGGTGTATCATATCCATTGAGGTTGTTCGTGGATTTTTGCTTACTTTTCATTTGCATTAGTCCTTTCACACATTCCCCATCGTTTCCTTTTCAAGCTTTTGATAAGCTTAGACCTATTCAACGATCAGCCTTGTATATTCTAAGTTACAGTTTGCAACATCTTGATATCAAAGTAAAGGTTTTATTTGAGCTATGGTTTATGTTTAAAGTTCTATTTATACTCTATTTTGCATTTGTGAAATAGAGCAAGTTATTGTGTTGTTTGATTAATGTATTCGTTAGCTGTTACCTTTTTTGGTTTATGGAAGTGTTTACTATATCACTTATTTAAAGAGTTTGAGCTTTGAATCTACGAAGAAAATGACTGACCTAAGTGTAAACATTAGTGTTGGAGATGACAATAGTAGAGTTATCCACCATGAATGATAGTCTCAAGGAACCCCTAAGAGCACTTATGAGGGACTTGATGAGGTGGCTGACCTCTTGGTAGATTTGACCCGAGTTGTTCATACGTTGGCTTATCGACTAATTAAGGCCACGCAAAATACCCCACAAACTGCTTAACCTGTTAGAGGTCAACACCCGGCTCAATAAATTCAAGGTGAAGGAGTAGGCTAATAAGTAAGACAAAGGATAAACTTGAGGAAACTAGAGGAAGAGGACAAGGAAGAGTATTTTGAAGAAGAGTAAGCTCGAGCTCCTAGAGCATCTGATTATATGAAGCTTTGGATTCCAAGCTTCAATGTATCTAAGAACGCTGATGAATTTCTGGAATGGAAAGAGAAAGTGGAGCGTGTTTTCAACTATTATCAGTACGAAGATTATGAGAAGGTAAGAACTGTTGCTATTGAGTTCTTCGAATATGCCACCATATAGTAGAAGAATTTCCAAGCCATGAGGAGGTAAGAAGGCTATTGAGTGATTAATACGTAGCCTAAAATGAAAAGAGTATTGAGAAATAGATTTGTGCCAAAAACTTACCCATGAGATACTTTCACTTAGCTTCAAGAGTTGAGGTAAAGATGCCAAACAATTGACAAGTATGTTCAAGAATTTCAAATGCTCATGATTCGATGTAAAGTAGAGGAGGCCCTGGCATAAAAAATCTTTAGGTTCATCACAAGATTGAGACATGATATGCGAGACATTGTGGAGCTCCAACGATTCACCACAATAGATGAAGCCATTAGAATAGTCCAACGAGTAGAGAGGTAGAGAAGAAGCTGAGTATCGACCAAAATGTTGACTAGTCGACCTAGACACAAAAGTCAATGAACTCAATTAAGTATCGAGTCAATTCGAAAGGTAGACACCTGAGCTGAGCAGAAAGGCCAACTTGACGGCGACATGCCGACCTAAACATATGAGAAGGGGTAAGGATCAAGCAGGAAAACAAGCCAGATAAAGTACTTCAAATGCTAAGGGTTTAGACACATGGCTGCTCAGTGCCCGAATCGAAGGACAATAGTCATCAAGGGAAACGTCCTGATGATAAAGGTAAAGAGTGCTGATGAGGAACCTAAGGAGGAGGAGAGCACTACTGAGAAAGAAATTGCTAAGAAAGAATTGATTAAAGAGGATCCATTTTCTGAGGACTTAGACCAAATGATCATGGTTGTCCAATGCACAATGAACATAGAGCCCTCATGCGAGGGGGAATAGAGAGAGAATTTGTTTCATACCACCTGTAAGGTGAATGATCAGGTGTGTGCCCTCGTTATGGATAGTAATAGTTGCACCAATGTGGCATTAACCAACCTCATTACAAAATTGAAGCTGCTAACTATTGTACACCTAAGGCCATACAAGTTGCATTGGTTAAGTGAGAAAGGAGCGCTACATGTCACTCAGCAAGTACTATTATTGATTACTATTGGAAATTACTCTGACTAGATTCTCTACAACATACTACCCATGTGTACTTCACATATGTTGCTAGGTAGACCGTAGCTGTTTGATAGAATATGTATACATTTGAGAAGAATAATAGGAAGATCACGTTAAACCCAATGTCATCAAGTGAAGTTAATAAATTGCAGGCCAAACTTGCTTACAGATTTAAGAAGCTTTAGTAATGAGTACAGCTGAGCTCCAAGAGACCCTTAAAGCTGATTTGCTGGCCCTCAAGTTGGTCAAATGCCTATTAGAGATGAAGGATCGACGTGAACTACCCCCAAAAAATAAATGAGTTACTAGACGAATATGCTGACCTATTCACAGAACAGTTACCTGAGGGGTTACACCCAATTCAAAGCATAGAACACTGCATTAACTTAATACCTAGCGTCGTATTACCGAATAAGTGTACCTATCGAATGAGTCCTAAATAGGCTTCTGAGCTCCAACGTCAAGTCAATAAGTTACTGGAGATAGGATATGTTAAGGAAAGTCTTAGCCCTTATGTTGTACCGATGCTTCTAGTGCTGAAAAAGGATAGAACTTAGCGGATGTATGTAGATAGCCAAGCTGTGAACAAGATCACGATCACAATCAAATATAAGTATCCTATTCTAAGGTTAGAAAACATGCTGGATGAATTCAGTGGAGCCACAATTTTCAACAAAATTGATCTTAAGTCTAACTATCATCAAATTCACATAAGGTGAGGAGATGAGTGGAAAACTACGTTCAAGACTCGACATGGACTTTATGAATGGATGGTCATGCCCTTTGGCTTATCGAATGCCCCTAGCACTTTCATGAGACTAATGAATCATGTACTAAGACATTTAATAGGAAAGTGTGTCATGGTGTGCTTTAACAATATCCTGGTCTATAGTAACAACATGTTGAGTCACTATGAACATCTCTAAGCAATTTTGGATATCCTCCGTACCGAGAGATAATTTGAAAATCTCAAGTAGTGTTGCTTTTGGTAAGAGGAAGTGGTATTCTTGGGTTACGTAATAAGTAGAGGAGGCTTACGAGTAGACAATGAAAAGATCTAAATAATTGTTAAGTGGTCAACTCCTACTGCTTGTGCCGACATGAGAAGTTTCCATGGACTGGCTTTATTTTATAGACGATTCATCAAAAATTTCAACGCCCTCATCACACCACTTATTGAGCTAACAAAGAAAAACACCAACTTTCGATGGGGAGAAAGGGAAGAGAGGAGCTTTGCCGAGATAAAAGAAAGATTGACTTCCATCCCGATATTAGTTCTACCTAACTTCGAGAAAATATTTGAGATAGAATGTGATGTATTAGGCATTAGAATAGGCACTAACCTGATATAGGAAGGCCGACCAGTTACCTTCCACAGTGAGAAGCTCAGAGGACTGCAGTTAAATTACTCCGTACATGACAAGAAACTCTTAGTGTTAATCCGAGCACTACAAGTATGGTAGCACTATTTACTGCTGAGAAAATTTGTCATATATATTTACCATGAGTCACTAAGGAGTGTAGTCTCCAATAGAGACTCGACATTCTAGAGCCATTTCTAGAGGACCTTGTAGCATTGGATGGGAACCAAACTACTATTTAGCACTTCCTATCACCTCCAAACTAACAGCTAAATAGAGGTCGTTAATTGTACTTTAGGATCACTGCATTGAGCTACAGTGGGCAAGAACTTGGCTAATTAGGACGTTTGCTTGCCGTTAACCGAATTCGCTTACAATTGAACAATGCATGAAACCACCAAGCAGACCCCCTTTGAGGTTGTCTATGGTTTCAATCCCAAGTTGCCCCTCAATCATATCCCTATACATATGCCCATACAAAAAGACCCAAATGCAATAGTTAGAGTATAACCCCTTCAGTACATCCATGATAAAGTCACTCAGCATATCGACCAAGCTGCTAGAAGAATGCGAAAGAAGGCTAAGGGAAGGACAAATAAATAACTCCAGTAAGGAGACTTGGTATGGCTACATCTTAACAAGGAACGATTTCTAAGCAAAAGGAAGCATAAATTATCTACAAGAGATGAAGGACTTTTTATAATCCTCCAAAAGATTAATGATAACGCCTACAAATTGGAGCTACCCAAAGACTATGGGGTTTCTAACACCTTCAACATTGTCAACCTCATTCCATATCACCTCGATAGAGAGCTGATTGAAGACCCTTCAGATTTGATCCAAAATCCAAATCAACCAAGAGTTAATGATAGGAATCATGCTACTGAGCTTTTGACCTATAGCCAAACCTAAGGACTGAAAGGCTTAGCAAGGTAGATTTTTCTATTCCAGCTGACTCCTATCAAAGCCGAGTACTTCTTTGCTAAGTCACTCTTTATGCCAAGCTAAATGACTACCCGTCCCTCTGAAGTATGTTAAGTTGTAGATTACTCACTTGTTCTCAAGTCGCCTAATGACTCAGCATCTCCCTTGCTAAAAAAGCCGAGAGAAAGAGACCAGACTGATCCTTAGCCACCCTTGCTCAAACAAGTAAACAAACCATACACTTTTGTCCGTATCCTCTAATGGCCTCAATAATGTATCATTGCCACGTGTATAGAACTACATGTAGAATCTTCCATAATAATCATTACTTTTCTTAAATTTCATTTTTACCCTCATGTATTCTTGTACACTACTTCTTTAGGGTAATACCCTTTTTGTCTTTTTCTTTTTAGGCATATTGCCCTAAATTCTCGAGTATAAATACTCCTTATATTTGTAACTGTCAAGATTAAATTGAACATTAATACACTTGACATTTTATCTCTCATAAACATTACTTTGTTTATATTCATTTCACTCTTATCCTAACCCTTAAGCAAGACTAGGTGGTGAGTAACCTCAATAGACAATCTCGTGCATCATATCGAGTTGTGTCGTTAGTTCTCAGAAGTTTCATTGGTACATCATATCCATTAGGTCTACAATTGTCAAAATCGCGAATCAAATGTATAATTCTATGAGTTTATAATTTTATATTGTTTTTCTTAGTTAAAATGGATATAATATCGTCAAAATATAGACTTTTTGTAAAATTATGAATTTTGATTGACGATTTTATAAGTTTACAATTTTACATGATTATGTACAATTCTATCGATTATATAAGTTCAAATGAATAGTAAAATCGTGATTTTGACAACCATGATTGGGGCTATTTGTAGCTTTTTACTTACTTTTCATTCGCATTGGTCCTTTCACACATTCTCCATCATTTCCTTTTCAAGCTTTCGACAAACTTGATCCCATTCAATGACCAACTGTGTCTATCTTAAGTCATGGTTTGCAAGGGAGTATTATGTGGACTCTATATGGGCTTCAAAACAACCTTCATTAATAGATTAAGGTGCTGGTCAAAAATTTGGTGAAGGCTCAACTTGGAGTTCTAAGCTTGTTTTGAGTATTTTAAACTCGGTTTTGAGTTTTAAGCTTTGTATTTTGGTAGGTCTTTTTACTTTGTTTACTCGATTTTATCATATTTTTAAGTGACTTTTCTTATAGTTCCAGGTCTGGACGGTTTGGTTCAAGAGTCTCTATTAGATATCCCTCATACATTTTAATGATAACAAAAAGGGTTAAATACTAATGAATCATTAAGAATGCAGGCTTACAGAAGGATTTTTAGAAAGTTTAATTTCTCAAAACTAAGTTATACTCAGAAGCTTTGAATGGATTGAAAATAGACTAGTCTAAAAATCTTTAGAGAATATTTCAAAAGCTTTCATAAGAAGAATTTATACAATACTTCAGAAGCATATTCAGAAACTTCAAAAACAAAAGGCTGATATTCTTCAAAAGCTTATTCAGAAAGTAAGTTTGGAAGTATGACATTGAAAATAGCTTTAAATTAGATTAGAATTAATCAAGCCCTAGCTCCACTAGATTTGGTGTATTAGGAAAATATACTTAATCCCATTTCACTCAAAATGGAATTAAGATCCATGGGGATTATCTTTGAGTGAATTAATTTTTTAAAAAATCAAAATAGGCACAAGTATGGATAAGAATAAGGTTAAATCGAATTTTATGGAAATTCAAATGTTGAATTTGAGTTTTATCCAAAAATTTCTGATAAGGCATATCATCTCAACAATTTTAAATCAGAAGCAAATCCGATAGTTACCAATTGAAGGTTATCAGATTGGAGCAAGATAAGAAGAGTTGTTTTTTGAAATTCAAATAACTAAGATCCTTTCAAAATATCCAAGGATTATCTTAAATAACTAACAGTTGGATAAATACAGAAGTGAAGATAATCTTCATCTAATTAGCCATTGGAAGATTTATATATAAAAGAGAAAGGATTCAAAAATGTTCAAGTACAACTCTAGAAAAATCTCTCCAAAAACAAAAAATTGAGATCAGATTATACCTCTGAAAAATCACAGAAAGTACTTCAAATATTTCTTCAAAAAGTTCTATCGAAGGAAATTATTCAACATTCATTGTTTCTCTTTAGAGTAAAATTGTTTGAGTTTTATAATTATGTTCTCACTTGTAATCTGTAAATCTTATTTATTATTTGAAATCAGTTTGTATTCTGTAGATCTGTATTAACCTAGATTGTTAAAAGGCTCGATAGGTAAAGCAAAGTGATGTAAAGTCTATGTGTCACAAGTACTTGTAATTTTTGTGATTTGATTTAATGGATCAAATGGAATGGCACCGATGAAGTAGACCAGGTCCCCAGCTATGGAGCTAGAAGAGAGCAATAGGCATATGATAGTTCTATGGTATAATTGCGTATAACTCAAGTGTTGAGTTAATTTCGAGCTAGGTAGTGGCTCCCACACGTTGGGCCTTCTCCCTTATTATCCTCATAAGGTCTAGATACCATAATAGGATTCGAAAACCCTAAATAGAACTTAGGATTCTTAATTGGAATTAGTAATTTTTTAGAATTAGAGCTCAAATCCTTGTACTCACCCTGAGCTAAAATTGGCTAGGATAAGAAATCAATTTTACAATAGTTATTTAAGTAGTGAGAGCACTTGAAAAACTAGCCAATATTGTAGATGAGAGATTGATAATACAATACTCCTACTACATGATAAAATTTAAGAAATGAAAGTGGGACAAATCCTACGAGTATGAGTAAAATCCATGTTTAAACTATCATAAATACTCTAATAACTTGGCCTCAAAGATCTCAATGATTGTTTACTTGTTACTTATATATCTTTTTATAGAAAAATCGACATCCCAATACTAAGAAATTACTAAAATCCATGCTTAATTCCATTGTAGTTTTTCCTTCTATGTTAGATAACTTGCATATTCTTTCATTTGAAATTGTTGAATTAGTTGCCTAGATTAGAGTAAAAACAGTAGAATCTAGTTAGTTCTCTTTCTAAACTCTATTCTTACCTTCACTACAAAATATTACCTTCGTTACTCTCCATATACTATCAATAGACTAATACACCTAATGTTAGTTCGTGGTTTCCACTAAAATTTAATAATTTCTATACGCAAGCGAGTTAATTAATGGTATAGTATTCCATTATTTTTTAAAAGAGGTAAATTTTTATTTTTACATAACATTAGTAGAAGTGAGATCGTGACAACAACCATATAATCATATTTGGTCCATTTTAAGAAAATTCACAGAATTTTCCACACATCTAGTTAGGGATCCATTAGTAAACCCTAACTCAAGTTTGGCTCCTAATCCCATTTTTACAGCCCTACTCCAAGCTAGATAGTTTAATCCATCAAAAATCATATTTCCTACAATCATTTGTATCCTATCAGAGCTACTCAAATATAGAGGATCACTATTATTTGATCAGTGATTGAATTCATGTTTGATAGATTAATCAAGTAGCAAATTTGATGAATCTAAGAAAAGTAAACGACTTTACCTAGAATAGAAATGCTCTGATGCCATGTAGAATTTCTTTGTTACGGTTTCTTGAAATACATAAGAGTAATATGCCCTTGATAAACCAATAGAGAACAAATAAAGTATGTATTACTATAAGAAGAAAATGATCATCATCTTTAAGAATCATTGGTTACAAAATATATATGCTACTACTACAAACATCTTATTAACTAACTTCTAGAACATATGCCATCTCAAGTATAGCTGGATGCCAATGTGTAAATCAATTGTCGACATGGAATAAATAAGAAAATAATACAATACATATCTCCATATGCTTAATAGACAAATCTCGATGTTTTATCCCAATTATTTTAAATTAATTACAAACTCAATTTAATAATTTAATATATTGTCAGATTTAGAATAAAAATAAATAAGTTTGTAATTGTAACAAGAAATATTAACTGATACTAATGCAACATTTAATAGAGAATTGAATTAACAATAGCAAGAAATAATATTGAACACAAAGACATGCATAAAGTTTCTAAAACCAAACAAATATAACCAAAAGTTTCAAAGCAAAATATCATTGAGTGATACACAAAGCCTAAAGGGGGTTAACCTGAATAATTCTCACGAACATTTATTATTACGGTCCTAAACCATAGGTCATTCTAATCTACCTTATATGTTACTATACAAAATAAACAAGGTACATATTTGCTCATTTGAATCTTCTCTTTTGTTTTAGTGGTACCTAAAGAAAAGGTAGCAAACAGGAGTAAGAAATCGCCTAATTAATAGCCCACTACAATTTATTCCATTGGGCTACAAAATTTAGTTAGCAGATAGACATTCTTCATTAATTGGTGATAGGAAACCATTATCTTTGGGTTTAAGATTCCATTTAGTAGTACCTAATCCAAAAGCATAGAGCCTTAAGATTGAATCAACTAGCATTCTAACCTACATTGCAATTCAGTCAACTTCATTAAGACAACACAATGCCAAAAAAGCCATATATACCACATGCTTACCTAAAAAAAAACGTTGCATTTTCATCAACCACAATTCACATGTGTATAATAATTGTACTAGAATTAGAATAAATCTAAATTTCAAATAATTACTGCATCAATTATGCAGTGTAGTATAGTCATGATGATTATAAGTCCCTCAACTTCACACGTCTAGTCTAATATATCCTTCGTGTTTATTTTTCCCACTACTCTTAATCAAAAATGGTTATTGTGCCAATATTTATGAAACGAATGTTCTAACAAAATATAATTTAAAAGATTGGTGAGCTTGAGCTTTTTAATATAAGTCCAACAAAAATGGGTGGTCTTTGGCCATGAGTTATATGAGAATTAGAGGCTTTGTTTTAAGTATTGATTATTAGAAATCAATCAAACAACTCTCAACAATAACTTATCTCATAACTTCATCTCAAAAATCACTTATTTCTAAAAGGGTTAAGATCATTTTTCTCTTATAGTATGGAATGGCTAAGACCTTTTGAAAAGGATGGGATCTTTTTGTTAAGTTTTTGTTTTCTAGCATGGTATGTTTTAGACCATTTGAAAAGATCTAAACCTTTAGTGACAAGCAGAATAACAAAGGAAAACAAAGCATAAACAACTTCAACTCAGTTTCATCTTTTTTTCAATGTGCAATCACCTCCCAAATTCTTAGATACATAAACATGAACACAATTCTCTAGCATAGAAAACACAAACAACGTAGTAAATCTTTGAATTGCCCACTTATCCTATTCTCATGGTTTTAATTGAATTAGTCTTTAGGTTGAAGTGACAATTCAAATACCTAACTATACAAGTGAGATTAAACACATCAATGAGCTATTCTAGCCTCTTAGATTAGTAACTAACTACTCAAACTGAAATGTAGCTAGATTCTTGAAGCTCTCATATTAATGATAGTTATTGTGCAGTTCGTAAATCTGTTGTCTTTAATTTGTTTATGATCTGTTATGGACTCGAAATAGATGAAATAAGAGTAATGAGATCAAAGCATATTGGTTTATAGAGAAAGAATTAGATCTTGAATGAAATGGAAATGAATGAAAATTTTACATTAAAAAGCTAAAGAAGAATGTCTATTTTTCAATAATTGAAAGCTATTGATAATGATTTACATATAAATCTTGATATCTTGATGGAGCTTATGATGCCAAGAGCCCAATGAAACAAATAAACAAACTTGATTTTGATGCAGATTTTAAGAAAGATATGATGAGTTGAAAATTTGAAGATAGAGCTCTAATTTTTCTTTAAAAGAGTATAAGGATGATGGGAGAAAGATTATATATGTTTAGGAGCTTAAATGTATCAATATAAGGCTGTTTAATCCAAACTTAGATAAGTTAACAAAGCTAACAACCCAATTTTCCTTTTGCCATGTGTAACACACAGGGTGTAGCTATATACATCTTTATCTCATTACAAGATCCTCTATCCATCAAGAAAAAGGAAATTGGAAATGAAATGCTAATTTCAGGTCCAAATGGAAAACAGGTGAGCTTAATTTTACACTATTTTTCAGTAAAACTTTAGACAAAGCTTAGATAATTTTTATTAACTACAAATATATAACTACATTCAATAATTTTTAGAGAATATTACTTTTTTATCATTGTATGCAATAAATATTTCATATTTATTAATTTCATAAAAAATATTACCAATTTATTAGACCTATATCACATCTTTAAAATGCGATATTGGTATTTATACCTATATCGCATTTGAGAGATACAATGTAGATTCAATTACATTAGTGTTGTATCTTAAGATGCAACATAGGTATACGTATCTATATTACATTTTAAAGTTGCGAAATACATACAATTTATATTTTTCGTATGCTATAAGGTTAATTCATACTTTGTAGTATATTTAGAAATTAGAATTCATTAGAAGAAAAAGGAAAAAAATATATAGAAAATAGAAAAAGAAACAAATACAAAATAAAAAATAGATGTGTAGGCACATATGCTAGCATGTGTTAGCAAATAGTAGAAAGTTGTTCTAGACTTTTCTTTTAGGCTAGCGTAAGCCATATACATCTTCCATAAAATTAATGAATGAAAATCTAAAAAAGAATTTTCCTCAGTGTTGTTGTATTCAGCAATGAGTTGTATTTGATTGTTTCCTTCTTTGCATTCGAAGAAGAAACATTGCTTACACTATGATTTACAATCATAATTCCACCATTCCGTACACAGTATCACTGCTTTGCTATAATCCTTCACAACCAACATCTAAATTATAATCTGCTCATAATAATTACTTAATTCATAGAGAATTAAGGTAAAAGAAAAAAACACCATGCTTTAAGTGGTATCAGAGCCTCTTTACCTACCACCATGGAAGTTATTGACTTTGAGTTTGAAGAATTGAAGGTTTTTTGCCAAATCCTAGATGAATAATGGGAAGAATAGAAAAGGAAATCAAAAGAAAGGTAAGAGTCAACAATGGGGATACTAATCAAGATGATGAATAAATAGCAAATGATAAAACAAATAGAAGAAGTAATTGAGTTATTTCAAGTAAGTGCAATTAAGTTTGTTAACAAAGAGAGGTTAAACATGCACAAAGAGAAATTATAGCAACTTCAAAATGAATTACAAGAAGCCACCACCACTAGCACTAATTCCTTGTTCACTACCCCAAATACCGAAAACATAAACGCAACACCAGACCCATTAACACCCAAAAACTAAACCATTGATTGAGAACCATATACTCTTACTAATTTGAATCCAGATGAAATCAATACATATAACACAATGAATCTAATGAACCTAACACAAACAAAACCACAATTTTTATTGATCCTAGCACATATTCAATGACCATAGGTAACCATAAACCCATATCACTACTAAACAATTCACCTCAAACATTTGGCTCTTCTAATTGGAATCTAAACAAGACCCATATCAACAATGATGATCACAAGAATACCAACACCTTTGTTGACCTAAGACCCATATTAAGCTAGCTATCTAAATCAAAATACCCCTTTAACCCCAACACCTACATCCTTGCGGCTCAAACAAATACATATAACTACACACCTATTAATCTACTAACCAAATTACCCTCTATGCATTCTAGCTCTGACAAAACAGCTTAAGGGAAAAAAAAAATTGAAAGAAAAGAAGAAAAGGAAAGAAGGATAAAGCCATAGTACCTTTATGCCAATTCTTGAACTTCGACACTAATATGAAAGGGATTAGCTCTCTATACAGTGGCTATGACAATATATTCATCTTAGAACCAAATGGGTAACATTTTTCTTAACCCCATGAGAGAGCTAATCCCTTTATCACCTAAGAGAACCAAATGAAATAAATTAATCCTAGAACCAACATAATCCTAGGAAGTTTAGTCTTCTAGTTAGTCGAGGAAATCAAATGAAATATTCACCAAGGCCTAAATATAAGTGATAAGAGAATGATCATTTAATCAATCCTAAGAAGGCCCAAATGAAATATAGTTAAGAAATGATGCCTTCCTTAACCACCGAATGACTAGGGATCAATCAAATCCCTAATTAGCCTCTAAGTGTATGGAAAGCCAAAACAAAAGAATAGATACGACCCCATGTGGTAAATGACCATCTTTAAAGTCACCTAGTTTGTAAAAGATGAGAAAGGTTCTCACCTCTCCATCTTATATGTGACAGTGGTGGCAGAAAGTAGGTTTATGCAGTATGCTATGCAAGATCATTTTATGCTTACGTTGTGATATGATTAAGATTGATTTATGAGCAATCAACCAAATTATCAAACACTTACATAAGAGTACATCACATTATAATCATCAACCATATTATGTAGGATAATATACAATATCTTCACAAGCACTTCATACAAATCAAGCGTAAGCATTTTCATATATTTAAGGTGTTACTAACTACAACCATAAGCAAGTGATACTTATCGTAGATACTCACCTGACCATTTCCTACTACTCATTGTAGTAATCTTCTGATAGCTTCAAGTCATAATCACCTAAAAGAACACAATAAAGAGTAAATACTAGCTATTCATATTAAGTTTTCTTTATTTGTCATAGCCTTAAAATTTTATGAAGTCTTTTAGTTAATTTATGTCGTGTTCAAATCATCCTTGCCGTAGTTCGATTTGTCCTTGTGTTCGAGTTTTCCAATTCTCATATTATGTCCAATCTTTACAGTCCAAATAATCGACATAAAAAATATGTCCATATGTTCAATATGTCTAAGATTCGTGAAGACTTCATAATAGTCCCAAGATAAGTATATGTCATAATGATTCGAACATGAAACTTTAGTATTATTAGGCATTAATTTGTCCACTTGATTCATTTTAAGTTTCATATTAGGTTATTTTGAAAGGGAAGTGTGATTTTTTAGTTTTATTGCTTTAGAGACTTTTGCAAGTTAGATTATATAGTGAAATAAGGAAGACTTTAGTAAAGATTTCCTTTTTGTAGATAGCATGGGTTTTAATTCTTAAACTCTTTAGAAACTTTTTGACTATAGATTCAATATGGGTTTTCAAGTGAAGTAAAAGAGATTTCACTAGAAGTATTGGTTTTGAAAACATAACTTTTGGATGGGAAAAGTTTTTGATTATTATAAGCTCAGGTTTGAAAAGTAGTTGATAAACATGGGATTGAAACTTATTTGAAATAGGGTTATAAATAAAAAGGTTTTGGCTTGACAAAGACTTGATTTAAAATGGTCTTTAAGGAAAGATTATAAAGATGAAATCAAACTTGTAAAACTTGAAAGTTTAGGATTTAATTGTAGTTAGATGTGATATTATCCGAAACACTTAATTAGTATTTAGTTAGTTTAATTAATCTTTAACTTAAGAGGTCATAAGGTTGGTTTTGGTCATATAAGTGTCACTTTCAATCATAGCCATAATTATTGACTCAACTTTGACTTCTTCTTATTCAATTATCCTTAAAGTTTCTAGAATGAAGTCAAGTGGTTTCTAAGTAAGATATTGTCCCCTCTTTAGATAACCATAGAACAATAATGGAGTTAGAAATTACTTAAAGAAACAAAACACTTTCTTTGACTAGATGTCTTCCTGATGTCACTTTCATGCTTACTCATATGCATTGCTTATGGGACAATAATGGAGCTAAGTGAAAGTGATCTTTGGAAGATAACAATTAAAAGCTTCTTCCCTCCTGTCATACCACTTGCACATGTTGGCAACTTCTCCCACTTGCATCTATCTATCTTCTTTCTTTCTTTTTTTTTTTTAATTAAATGGTAAGTCTTCCCTCTTATCTCATATGGTTTTAGATGTTTAAGGTAGGTTTACATATGGTATAATGGGCTTTTAGGTCTTAATTTTTCCTAAAACTTTGATTTTTAGAAAGCTTATTTTTAGACTTCAAGTATTAGTATTTGATAGCATTTATAGGGTTTATAAGTAAATTTGGTTGTATCTTTCGAGTCTCTTTGAGCGATTTTAGCCTATCTTGAATATATCTCTAAATTATATCATAGGAATTAAGAGCTTATATCAAAATTCTTAGGGGTTTACGCTTTTGAGAATATTTTGTTCCTACTATTAAAGGAGTAGCACTTAATAATACACACCCTAATATTTAGGCTAATAACTTCGAACTTAAGCTTTCCCGATACAAATGGTGCAAGACAACCAATTTGGAGGATCTTTGTATGAGGATTCTAATGAACACACAAAATTTCCTATAGATATGCGAGACCTTCAAAAGTAATGGCACTTTAGAAGATGTCATTTATTTCCATTTTCGTTAAGAGATAAGGCAAAGAGTTGGCTTAATTCACTCCCGTCTATCTTGGTTACCACTTGGGATCAATTGGCTAAAAAATTTCTGACTTGATTCTTCCTTCCTACCTATCTTGTCAAACTCAAAAGTGACATCACATCCTTTAAGCAATATGAAGGTGAATCTTAGTATGAGGCGTAGGAAAGCTATAAGGAGATCTTAAGGAGGTGTCCTCATCATAGGCTCCCTATATGGCTTCAAGTATAGACATTCTATAATGGCTTGAAGGTCCAACTTCAAACAATGATTGATGCATCCTCTAAAGGAGCTTTGATGAGTAAGAGAGTAGAAAATGCTTATAAGCTGATTGAGGAAATGGCATCAAACACATATAGCTAATAGATAGAAGGAAAGATGCCTAAGAGGGTTGTTAGAGTACATGAAGTGCGTAAAGTGTCACAATTTTCGACATAAGTTACGACTCTCATTACATAGATGAGCCAAATGAGTAAGCTTCTTACTACCACAAGCTCTAGTTATAATCCACCAATGGTGTGTACCCTTTGTAGAGGCACCCATGATATAATGGACTATCAAGTAGGACTACCCTCAACTTTATCCATGAGTATGAGCTATGAACAGGCTATCTTTGTTAGCAATTTCAATAAGGGGAATCGTAACCCATACCCAAACACCAACAATCCTAGTTAAAGGAATCATCTAAACTTCTCCCAGCAAGAGAATCAAAATGCTTATAGAGTACCACCTAACTTTTCACAACACTTTCAACTACCAAAGGAGAAGAAGCCAAGTATAAAGGAGCTCATGACTAGTTTTATCTAAAGGGTTGACATGAAATTTGAAAATCAAGATACTGCTATTCAAAATTTGGAGGTGCCGAAAGGTTAGATCTCCAAAATGCTTAGTAATTATCCATAGGGTTCACTGTTTAGTAGTGGTGTGAACCATAACTAAGAATAGACAAAACCGGTCGCTAGATGGGTCTAAGCTTGCAGAAAGGTCGAAAAAGGATTAATGGGGAAAGGTACGAAAAGAGTGACAAAGACGAATAAAACAGTAAGCAAAAACCCACAAACAGCTCCAAAGGATATGACGCACCAATAGAACTTTCGAGAACTCATGGTACAATTCAATATAATGCACGAATTGGTCCAATGAGGTTACTCGCCACCTAACGTTGCTTAAGGAAAAAGATAAGAGTGATGTCGAGAGTAAACAAGCAGTATTTACATAAGGAAGAAAGTACTCTGGTGTATTAAAAATAATCTGATGAGTTACAGCTACAAGTACAAGGGTATTTATACCCATAAGTTAGAGCAACTTGCCCTAAAGGGAAAAGACAATAAAGACATTTCCTAAAGAAGTAATGTACATGATACAAGAGGGTAAAAATAAATATATAAGGAAAACAATCATTGGTACTACAGATTTTCCATACGATACTGTACACGTAACGATGCTGCATTGGTAAGGTTTTTAGGGGATGCGGACAAAAGTATGGATAGGTGGGCTTCTTCGAGCAAGGATGGCCTAATCAATCCGCATTCTCTATCTCTCAGCTTTTCGGCAAGGATAATGCTGAGTGATTGGTCAGCTCAACATTAAAGTAATCATCAACTTAGCATACACAAAATAATGGTCGATCATACGGTACGGCGTTAAAGGTGACTCTACAAGGGAGTACTCGGCCTTGATAGGGATTGGTTAGAACATAAGGATTTGTTATGTAACACCTCTAGTCCTCGAGCTCAACTACGGGTCAAAGGTCCCGTAACTTGATTCCCATCACTCCTTTCGGGTTGTTTTGGATTTGATGATTTGGGATCAAATCCGAATGGTGTTCGCTTAATTCTCTGTCAAGGTAATATGGACTTGGGTCAGTAATGTTGAAGGCGTCAAAAACCCCATAGTCATCAGGCAGTTCCAACCTATAGGTGATGTCACTGATTTTCTAGAGGATTCTAAAAGGCCCTTCCACTCTTGTAAATAATTTGTTCTTCCTCTTGTTTGGGAATCGTTCCTTGCTAAGGTGTAGCCATACTAAGTCTCCTGGCTGAAATTTTTTAGCCGACCTACCTTTAGTCCTTTCTTACATTCTTCTAGCAACTTAGTCAATATGATGAGTGATCTTATCATAGATGTGCTGAAGAGATTATGCTCTAGCCGAAGCATTAGGGTCCTCTTGCGTGGGTATTAGTATAAGGGCGTGATCAAGGGGCAACTTAGGATTGAATCCATAGGCTACCTTGAAGGGAGTCTACTTAGTAGTATCATGTACAATTTGGTTATAGGTGAATTTGACCACTGGTAGGCAAATGTCCCAATCAGCCAAGTTTTTGCCTATTGTAGCTTGGAGTAGTGACCCCAAAGTACGATTAACCACCTTTGTTTGGCCGTCAATTTAGGGGTGACATGAGGTACTGAAAAGTAATTTAGTTCCCAACTAATGCTACAGGGTCCTCTAGAAATAGCTCAAAAACTTTGGGTTCCTATCGGAAACTACACTTCTCAACACGCCATATATCCGCACAATCTCCTGTAAGAAAGAGAGAAGCAATAGCTGAAGCGTCATTAGTTTTGGTATAGGGCACAAAGTATGTCATCTTACCGAACCAATCTACGATGACCATTACAAATCTTTGCCTCGAGCAATTCATGGTAATTTGAGAACAAAGTCCATACTCAATTCAGTTTACGGCCTCGTTGGAATAAGTAGGGGCGTTGCTTTCCCTTGTTTGGCTCAGCACTTGGCCTTTTTGCACACTGCACAGCTTTCTACAATCTGGTGCACATCTCTTCGCATTCTCAGCTAAAAGAATCAGCCATTCAATAGTTTACAGGTCCTCCTCTCTTCAAAGTATCCGGAGAGCTCTCCACTGTGGGCTTCCCTAATTAATAATTCCCGTAGTCAGCATACACAGTCTCCCCCCTCGAAACAGATAACCATCCTCCACATAATACTTGTCTACTGTCCTCCCATCAACACATCACAAAATTATTGATCCAAAGTATGGATCCCTAGAGTACTGTTCTTTAATGCTCACAAAACCAAATAGCCTGGTCTAAAGTTCTAATAAGAGCGCATGCTTCCTCGAAAGAGCATTTACAACTATGTTGCTCTTTCCTTACTTGTACCTTATCACAAAATTGAACCCCTAAAGGAATTCAACCCATTTCGCCTACTGCTTCGACAACTTAGTTTGACTTTAGAGGTACCTCAATGATTCATGGTCAGTATATATGACAAACTCTCTCAACAGTAAGTAATATTGCCACACTTGTATTACTTAAATTAATGCTAAAAGTTCCTTATCATATACGAAGTAGTTCAACTATGGTCCTTAGAGCTTCTCACTGTGGAAAGCAATTAGTTGGCCTTCCTACATTAGGACAATGCCTTTTCCAACACCCAATGCGTCGCATTCCAACTCAAAAATTTTGTTGAAGTTAAATAGTACTAACACCAAGGCAGAGGTCAATCTTTCTTTTATATTGGTAAAGCTCCTCTTCTCCCTTTCTCCCCATTGGAAGTCGGTGTTCTTATTTGTTAGCTCGATAAGTGGTGTAGTAATTGTGCTAAAGTTCCTAATAAACCTTTTGTAAAACGAAGCCAATCCATGGAAACGAAGCTAGTAGGAAATAAAATTATTTCCTAAGAAAATAAATCAATAAGACTTTCCAAAAAAAAAATTGTTTTATGGATAATCTTTTCTTTTAGGATTTTTCCTTATTTAGAAAGACCGATAAATCCTTTTTGCTAATTTTATAAAACTAGGTCTTTTTCTTTAAAAAATTATGAAAAAAAAAGTTTTATCACTTAGAAATGGTTTTTTTTAAAAAATAAAAATAAAAATTTAGTTGACTCTTTTCTAAAAATTAGAAAATAAGAGTCTTTCAAAAATAAACATAAATAAAATTAGGTCCTTTTCCTAAAATCTTTTTCCAAAATTGAATAAAATGGTTAATGATTAAAACTTGGCTTGTTTTCAAAATTAAAAAGAACCAAACCACTAAAGTATTATAAAAAGAAACTACAACGATCTAATTTCGAATAGTAGATATGTAGTCACCTGCAAAGTAACCATTAAAAAAACAAAAATTTTACATTTCCTCATCTTTTCTTAAAAACAAAAATATATATATAGAAAAAGCTAAAAAATAAAAATAAAAAAAATGCTTCCTTTAAGTCTAAGGGGTATTTTAAAAGTTCTTGAATTAGTATTTTAACATGATAACCTTAGGGTTTTAATAAGTTAACTCTTGAACTGGTTATAAATCTCTAGTTTCTTTAAAACTTTTTAAAAAAATTTTCAAAACGTAGACTAGTAGCTAAATTAAAACTAATCCACTTAGTTGGTTTTAATTTACTCGATTTTTCTCAGTTTCACCAAGTAGTGACTCCAATCTTACAAAACCACAAGAAACCATTTTTCTTAACTTTTATCAAGGGTTTAAATTAAATGGGCATAGGGCTTAGTTTAAACCAAGTTAAGAAAAATCAAAAATCAAAAATCAAATTTTAGGCTTGACACTACTTAGTTAAGAATTATAGATAAAATGCTTGAAAAGAGTGTTTCTACTATAATTAGGATAATATCAACTTGAAAAGGAAGTAAGTATTTATAAATCTGATTAAACGAATGTTTCTACTATAATATATCTCATAAGTATATGTTAATTGATTAGATAATAGCATAATTAAAATCTTATGCAATTGAATTGGTTCTTTTTCTTATGGCTTTCATGATTTTAGTCTAATTATTTTGTTTATTTTAATTTACTTTAACATCTCATTTTGATAGCCTGATTAAGAAAAGAATTGAAATAATTTAGTACTTCCTTAATGATGACCTAGTTCTCACCAATAATTTCTACTATAATATATGACTCGATCTTCTTACCGAAATTTATTTTTTAAAAGAAATCGCTTACATCATATGTATATTGAAGGGGTAGGGTAGTGTTTGTGTTTAGTGTTGTGGGGTTCATTTGTTGGGGTAGTTTTATGAATATATAGTTAGTAGAATGGTAAAGTTGTAATTGCAACAAAAAGTGGTAATATGCTAAATAAAAAAGAGGAGCCGAGATGATAAAATAGTTGGTTGGAATCTTGATACTTTAGCCTTATGAAGGAAGATTGAGCTATTCTAGTGGATCTCTATTATGAGGAAGTAGCTTGGAAATCCTAGATTGAAAGTACTAATTTTGGTGTTTTGCTTTCAATCTACTTATTCTATTGTCAC
The DNA here is from genome assembly GCA_024138015.1 of Lumnitzera littorea. NCBI lineage: Eukaryota > Viridiplantae > Streptophyta > Magnoliopsida > Myrtales > Combretaceae > Lumnitzera > Lumnitzera littorea. The sequence continues at coordinate 46,291,164 of JAMXBB010000001.1, read as the reverse complement.
GAAGGATCAACTATCGTACTAAATTGTTGGTTATTCCTCCTGGTTGTATTAATGGGCACATTTTTATGGGAAACTTCTTTAAGCATGGCTAAGATGGAATCATAAGTTAAAACCCTAGAGAACCAGATGAAGGAAATTAGCAGTGAAATAAAAGAAATAGAAGGCGAAATCAAAGGAATTTGTGAAGAATTGGCTTGATTTTTTGGGTGCTTTCCTGATGGGTTAAAGGATGAAATCGGTGTTAGAGTTCAAACTTTGTGACCAAGGATGTTTTCAAGGCGGTGGAATTGGCTTGATTTTGTTACTTTTATCAGTCTATATCGTGCTCATGATGTGGATAAGGACCATATACATGCATCTTCTTGTATAGTGACATTATACATGATTTCAAATTACTAAATCTTGATTAACTCAATAACCCACACAAGAAAATTGCTTCTACATCTTAAAAAAAAAAAAAAATGCAACTAATTAGGATTGAGCGTCATAGCTCTGGTGTCATGTAGAATGAATGCTGCTTATATATAGGTGCTTGTCCTTGTTAGAGTTTGGTTTTAAATGTTTATTATTAATTTGTTTGAGGATAAGCAATAGCTCAAATTGGGGGTAGTGAATGAGTGTGTATTTTACACACTTTTTCTATATTAAATCATATAAGTTTTGTGTTATGTATAACACTTTCATTGATTTAGAATAATAAAATTTATAAATTATACACAAGATGGGTTAATACAATAAATTTATGAAAAATGAACAGAATTTGCACTTAATTGACTTAAATTATGCTTGTATATTTTTCACCTTAAAAGTATGACATTTTAATGTTTCTATCTTTATAGTTGTAAAAGGAAAAATATTCGGACTCAAAAAATATACACACATATCATTTCAAGCATAAAAGTATACGAGAAATGGGATCCGGAATCAAGCTCGCGACACATCCAATTTAATCCGTCACTTGAAAACCTAATGGCAAACTGAATTCCTCTTTCAAATTGATTCACATCCAAGAGACAATCTCAAGTGGAATTCCAAATTGAAATTGAAATAAACTGTAGGGCCCATTCGTCATTTATTCGGAATATAAGGAAAAAGCGATTAAAAAATAATTATTTTCTCATCAAGAATCGTTGGGATGACTTAAACTATACCGTTGGTGATCATCAAATATGCGCTTTATCTTTTGTTCATTACAATTTGGAAAGCCCACACCAGGAGAAATACAAAGGAGGTCCACCGTAGTCATTGCACTGAATCCTTTCCTACCCAATTGGAGACACAACCTAGAGAAGTGGAGATACATAAATTTTCCTTTTCCCATTTTACGAATAGAACCCTAGGTAGACGGAATAGAGAATAGCTAGGGTTTTGTTTTGTTTGAGGCACAGCTACTAGCGACCTTTGGGTCCTTTTTTAATTTTTATTTTCTTTTTTCTTTTCATTTTTTCTATTTTTAGCTTAGGATAATTTAGTGCGGGTATTTTAAAGCTTAGAAACACACTAGGGACATGGGTTTTTTAGTTTCCTTGAAGATTCTCTCCCATTTAATGGGTTACTTTTAAAACTCTTTCATATGTGGTGTTTATTTTATAGTTGTATATCATGATGTTTATTTTATAGTTATCCATCATGATGTTTGTTTTGAGTATTACTATTATTCTAACATTGCTGCCATTTATGAGTTTTGTTAATATTATGAGTAGTTAAATTACTTATTGTAGGTTTGTGATATTTCTAATGAGGTAGTTGGTGAAATGTTATAATTTTGATATGGATATGAATAGCTTATTTGGAATTTTGATATTTGATATTTTATTTAAACTTGTTGAGGTGCTTTATATGATTCTCTTGACTAATTTTTTTGATTATGAGATGGAGATGGAATCAACCATAAGAGTCTCTTAATGCCACGTTGGGTAAGTAAAAAAATTTTGGAATTGAATGATTAGGAATTTATTGGAATGGAATAAAACGAGGAGCAATGAAACAAATCCTTTCACGTATTTAGAAATGTCCATGGAATTGAATGAAATCAAATCAAATGCATATGTGATAACAATTGTTAAAAATACCCTTAATTATTAAATGTCATAATTAAATTGAAAATTAAATAATTAATTTGATTAATAATAATAAATTAGGAAAGGAATAGAGTTACTACTTTCGCCTTCTCAAAGCATAAATGAATTGAGAATTATGATTTTGGCTTCTAAAAATGCTTTCAAATATAAGGAAAGGGAATGAAAGCCAGAATCACAATTCCATTTATGTCCATTCTTACGTAACAAATAAGATTAGTTACGAAAATTCTTACCTTTATCAATAAGCTCATAAAGTTTGATGAATAGGGTATTTACATCCATGAAACTAAGAGGAGATTGGGAGTAGAGATTTTATTGAATTCATATTGCTTTATACAATTCTAGTGAATTAGGAGAGGTTATAAAGTCGAGAGGAGATTGACCACTTCCTTTCTAAAACTAAAACGCTTCTTTCTTTTTTTTCATTACAAGAATCAACTTATTAGCTAATCATGTAGGAAAATCAGACCAAAAGGAGTTTTTTTGTTATATAATTGAGTGAGATATGCTATCCGAGATTGAGCTCAAGTAAACTCCATCAAAATCCACTTAAAAACCTTACCCAACATCCTAATAGCATAACCTCATCACTATATGAAGCATGCAACAAGCCCATGCTCTCATTATTTTGTGTTAGTTGTCAATTTTTTTTCTTTCTCACATTTACTTTCAATTGCAATTCCACAATTTTTTATTCGGTTAGCCCAAATTAGAATATCTGGTTAGGATCTAATACTTAGATAAACCATTCTCCTTAAGGAAATCACCCGGTGAATATTTACCAAACTTTTTACTATAAATGATCCAACACATAAATCAGTCAAGGAGTGACTTTATATTCAAAATCTTTGTATTTTCAAATCTATTATTTTTACCAATATATATATATATATAGCGTCGACCCTTTCAACAAACCATCATATTGTGATTATTAAATTATTTGACTTCGTGGCCTCGTGATCCCTTTTGTATTACTTTAATTGCCCCCTTGATTATTTTTTTTTTTTTTTTTGCTCCTAATAATATATCACTATGTCATGCATGGTTGCTTCATTTGACAAAGTTTTCGTGCACATTTTTTTTCTTTTAATCTCTATTGGAGTTGACTGTTGCACTTACTAAATATAAAATAAATATAAGGTATGTACCTAGAGAAAAGGAAAAATATACATAAATTATATCCTAATCTCTTCTCGTATATCAAACCAATCATGGAAGGAAAATATTAATAGATATCTAATAAGCACCTATTAAAAATATGAACAAAAAAAATTATATTTTCATATACTCCATTTTTTCTTTTCTCGATAAGATATACTTATTTCTTTTATTAAAGTGTATAAGAAAAAGACTTAACGTGACAAAAGATTTGGCTAAAATCATATCGCAGATGATGTGAAATAATGAGATTAAATACTTGTGTTTCTAAGAAAACAAAAGGGAGGTTAATTACAAATACATTACTTATGTTTTCGTTATTTTGCGAAAAGCTGACCTGTTTTTTTTTTTTTTCAATAAACATATGACCCCTGTATTTTCAATTTGTGTAAATTATATATAAACGACATGTGGTAAATTTTTATTGGTTGATTATTTTATTAAAAATAATAAGTTAAATAAAAACTAAAAGGAAACTGAATGTAAGGGAAAAAATGAACCACAACATGCATCTAATGAGTGAAGGATGATAGAGGAACAATTAGTTTCATGGGATCTTCTCCTTCGTTCAGACACGCAAAGTTTGAATCTACCTTCAAACATGTGATCTTCCTACGCTTTGTGGGATTCGATTTGATACTGATCGAATAAGACAATTGAAACTTAATCTACTTACTTCTCCATAAGAAGCAAACTTCTAGGTACACAAAGGAACGGTTAATTTCATTCAATTTTCTCAAAATCAAATTGAAATTGTAATTTCTCTCTCTAAAAGTTTGAAAACACATTTACACTATTTCTCCAGAAATTATTAGATTTTAGGCAAAATCGTAAGGAACGAAACCCGTATTTGAGTTTCTAAGGTTCCAAAGCCTAAGAAAGTTGCAAACTTTCCTCTCGAGTAATCACAAAATCTCCAAATTGAAGAGAGGAAATCCGACCACTTCTGGGTATTCGTAACGACCAACTGCCACAGCTTCTGGGTGCAAGGCATTATCACCACTCATTCGCAACCTTCATTAGCCTCCGTGGTAGATTGACGAACCAAGGACTGCTCTTTCAAGCTTTCGCTGGTGCAACCCATGTCTGTGACCCATATCTACGACTGTCTCTCTCTTCTGTCTCGTTCTTCACTTGTTAGAAGGAAGGAGAGAATCACATGCTCTAGACGTGATTTGTGTCACTTCCATAATCAGTTTTTCCCTTTAATTTCAGTATCTTTTTATTATTTTTTTTTATTTTATCTATCCATTCTATTAAGAATTTTCAATTATACAATTATTTTAAATTATTTAACAATACAATCGACCAATAAAAACTTGTTACGTGTACTTTATATATAATTTATACAAAATTAAAATGCTTGGGTTATATATTTGTTAAAAAAAAAAACATAAATCAATTCTTTGTAAAAGTATGAAAATATAGGTTATGTATTTGTAATTAACCTAAAAAAAATTATCATAATAGTAGAAAAGTGTGCCACCGAATGAAAAATGTGATTAAGCCTTTAGCCTTCCTATTATTTCTCAATGTATAATAAATACTAAATTGTATATACGCCTACATACGAACTATTGAACCCATCATAAAGTTTTCTAGGAAACAATGTCAACACCAGTATAAGGGCTAATAGCTATTGTCGTGACTTGCCTAGAGGAATTTCATATACAAAGAGACTCATTCCATGCCCTTTGAAATTGAGAGCGTTGAACACAATTCGCTTCTATCCATTGTTATTTGCACCGATCCCGGTCCTCTAGCAGGCCATATTCAAAGATTGTCTTAAAATAATGGATCACTTTAATTATTTTTCTTTGTAAGGAACGATTTCTTTCACGTAATATATAGGCCTTCATATTTTTCTTCACTAAACATGGGAAATAAGAAACTAGAACAAGAGGAGATAACAAGGATATGGCAAGTTGCTAAGGTAATTTTCTCTTAAGTGATTATCCATATATGTGTCAAAAATCTTGTAAAGTATACATCAATATAATCTTATTGATATCAACGTTGTTCTAAAGGTTGTACTACAACTTCAACAATAGACATCGCAACTAAATGTAGTTTCCCTTTTCATATTTGCATATATAATTGGAGTCCATTAATATTTCCTAAAGAAATTGTTATAGAAGATTTTTAAATGAAATATTCCACATTTTCCAACACCAATCTCAAACTTTATCAAAAAAGTAAGTGTATAAAATGGTATAAATCTTTTTATATAGATATTCAATCAATGCACTTAAAACAACCATTAATATTTTTCATATAAAAATTATTCTTGAGACATCCATATATATATATATATATATATTGATATAGCTATCATTGTACAAAATAGTTTTTTTAGATCAAATTATTTCTTTCTAGCCAAACAATATTAATTTGTTGCATTTGAAATTATTGTCTTCATCATAAAAATTTAAAGGATATGAACTTGTAATTTTAAAAGAAGGTATAGGGGTAAAGAACAAATTCATTCGTTCAAATGCACCTTACACCATAAAAGCATATTGGTATTTAAAAATTTTTCTCTTCTGATTTTTGTTTTCTCCTCCTTCAATATGCTTTTATTCCTTCCTTATACATCTATTTTTCATACTTAATTAAAACTAGTCACATCAGTCATTAAATTATCCTAAATTGGTCTTTGTTCATCAATCAAATTTCTTTCATAAAAGTACTTTTCTTTAATCAATATTGCATGGAGTTCGTCATCGAATTAATATCCATTATAGTGACAATGCTTTTTAATTGTACAAGGTAAATTATTGTGGCCAGAGTTGGTTGGAATAAATGGAAAAGCAAGCACTATGATCATCATGAAAGAAAATCCTAAGGTTAAGACCAGCATTGTTAAGGAAGCCTCTTTCGTGACTACCGATTATTGTTGTTATAGGGTTTAGGTTTTAATTAATGATTCTCATATTGCGACACAGGTGCCAAAAGTCAGTTAAATATCATGGAATTAACATCAAAACATCTATCATAATCTATGTCTTATAAATGTATCAAGTTTTATCATTTTTCATACATCTTGGTGTTGTATCAACACCGTTACAATAAGATCATATGTGATGTCTCTTTGAGCGTATTAGAGTTGAGATGAAGCTTTTCTATTGGCGTTCCTATCAAAATAAGTTGAAGTTGGTGTTATTACTATATTGGTGTACTTCAAAAGGGCATGAATAAATTTAAAACTTCATTAAAGCCTCCTTACATTTGATTATATAATGTTTATGGCATTTATGTAGTTAAAATGGAGGAGGTCTCATTGAACAACAATGATTAGGATCCAAACTGTTGAAATAAAATCACCAAAGTAATACTAAATCTCATAGGATTAGTCTAATCCTATGAAATTTCATTACATCACTTCCTCAGCGAAAGCTTGCAAAGTTAGCTACATATCAATAATTTGAAGGAATTAAGTTATGATGTCCTGTGATTTTGTTGCATTACAAAAAGGCTATTATGTCATTAGGTTGCACAATTTTTATACTATTAGGGTGGACAAAAAATTTTGCCGCCTATTTAATTTATAATATTACTTGGTAATTGAACAAAAAGTTAAGTTAATAAATTGAACAAAAAGCTCAAATTTTACCATATCTACACTAGGATACGAAAATGAAATTCATAGGACAAAAACAAAAATATTTTATATTCTTAAATATGTTCCTCCAAATACATGTTATTACATTATAATATGTATTAGGTTGTTATAATATTAAGTTAATTAATATTATTTTTATTAAATATTACAAAAAATTATTTATTTTATAATATAAATAATTAATTTTTTAATAGCTAAAAATCTACAACTTTTTATTTAATATCATATATAATTTTATTTAATATTATATATAAGTTGTTTAATTATATGAATTAAATAATCCATTCAAATCGTATTTTCGATAATATAAAAATATAATTAAAATATATATTAAATAATATTGAGGGTATAAATATCAAAATACAATAATAAGTCCATTGCTTGCATATGTTAAACAAGAAATAGCACAAAATTTTGTATCTAATATTATACAAACTAAACATAATAAAATAATCTTACATTATTCAATTTTCCTTGTACTTATACTTATACTTATACTTGTACTTATACTTATACTTGTTTTGTCTAGTTCTCTTTATTTAGTCTAATATTTACAACCCAACATTATTAATAGCTATAAATGTCTAATTAATTAGCTTTTAGAATAAATGCTAGATAATGTACAACTGGATACGAACGTATAAAGAAATTGTCAGCATGCAATAAATAAGAAAAAAATCCATTAAATTTCTCCATATCCCCCTCAAGTTGGACCACCTTTCAAGGCTAACTTGGAACAAAACATTTGTAGTTAGCATTCACTTAATGCCTTAGTATGAAGGTCTACAACTTATTATGTTGTTGGGACATGGATTATATGAAGAAATCCCAAAGTGACATAGTCTTTATTGAAGTGTACATCAATATTTATATATTTAGTTCAACCATGAAGGCAAGGATTAGATGCAATTAAAATAGTTGATCTATTGTCAAAACGCAATAGAATGGGAAAATGAATTAGAAGAGCAAGTTCACACAATAAATAAGAAACCCATAAGACTTCTTTAGTAATAGATGCTAAGCTCCTATACTCTGCTTTTATGGTTGAAGTTGTCATTGTAGGCTACGTCTTTGTCTTCTATGAAACAAGTGCTTTATTGAGTAAAATACAATATCTAGTTAAAGACTTTCGATTTATGGTAGATGATTCCCAATCCATATAAAAAAAATACACTATGTATCAAATCATTATTTGATAGATAGAACAACCTAACATTAAACGATTCCTTAAGATAGTGCAATGGATGAAATAAAGCATTGTATGAAGCTTAAGACAGTACAAAAGAAAGAACTATCTAGTCTGGTTAAAACAACATACAATAAGCGAGTAACCAATCTTTATGAAGCTTAAGACCTGTTTGCATTAAGAATTTGGTAAGTTTGTAAACTGAAAGATTAACCTCGATAAGATGTCAAAAATAAACTTACGTTGATTATTGAATACTCTACTTGAAGCTCTATACGATACAAAACCAAGAAAGAACCTTGCACTACTCAAGTCATCAATCGTTAAGGTGTCATCAACCTTATGAGCATAATAGAAATCAAATAAGCATTAGAACTTGTCATGAGCAAATCATCCACATACAAACGAATAGCTATAAAGACTTTTCAATTAAAGAGTGAGTGATCATGTCTTGATTTCTTAAAACCATTAGCAAGTAAGAACTTTAAAATCTCTAGATTCCATTACTTAGATGCTTGCTTTAAACCATACAAAGATATTTTCAACTTGCAAACTTAATTTGGTAAAGCTTCATTATAACCTTTCAGAGGAAACATATAAATTTCCTCATTAAGATCACGATGAAGGAAGACATTATTTATATCAATTTAATGCATGAGCCAATTATTATCTACAGTAACAAAAATAACAATTTGTAGACTACCAAGTTTGGCTATTAGAGAAAAAGTCACATGTTAGTCTATTCCCTCTTGTTGAGTATATCCTTCCATAACTAATCAAGTTTTGGGTCTTTCTATGGTTCTATTAAGCTAATATTTTATCATAAACACACATTTACATTCGATTGCTTTCTTCCCTTTAAGCAAATTAGTCATTTCCTAAGTTTCATTATGCTCCATGCATCTAATTCCTTCTTCATGGCATCAACCCACTCTTTATGTTTAGCTACCTTATTATAACTATGTGATTCTTTTGTAGTGAGTACATTAGCTAAGGATGCAACATCGTCACTAGGTAAATTAATGAAAGATCCATGATCAAACAAAGGATAAATGTTCATTTTGATTTGAGAGCAAGGTGTAGCAATACAACATAAGAGCGATTGTATACAGTATCATGTCAGATTGAATGAATAAAATCATCAAGCCATTTAAGTGGCCTCTTTTCTTTTGTAGTACACCTTCATACTTATTCTATTTACTATAAATGATTAAGAACAAAAGACAATTTCTGTTGATCAATTGTCAACAGATGGAGACAATTGATCAATATTGGACTAATCAGCAAAGTTAGTTAACTCAAACAAGACATGTTTATTTGGAAAAGAATTATGAAAAACACGAGTAACATCAAATCTAGACTTGTAAGGAAAGATGTGTTGATAGAATATCACATCTCTAGAAATAAGAATGTGTTTGTGGATTAAATCATATGCCTTGAACCCTTTTTGTCCATGCGGATAAATTGAAAAAACACACTTCAATCCTCTTGACTCAAACTTCTCATTAGGACATGGTTATGCCCTAACATAACATAAGCATCCCATTATAGTCTGCTATAATTAGGAATTAGTCCATATAACATCTCAAATGATTACTTCCATCCCAAACACTTTATGGGAAACTTATCAATCAAATGTGTTGCTATGAGAGCACACTCTCTCCAAAAACTTTTAGGCAAATTTGCATTCAATCTCAAAGCCTTAGAAGAGTCTTAGTGATGATGGTGTTTCCATTCAACAATGCCATTTTATTAGGGCGTATAAACTATAGTTCTACGATGCACAACCCCATGGTTTTAAAAGAGTGTTGTGCATGAATTTGAGAGAAATTTTGATTCGTTATATGTCCTTACAACTTTGGGTATAATAGCAAAATGACTCTTGACTTAACAAAAGAATTAATGAAGAATATAACACACTTGATTTATATGTCTCATGAGATAAGTTTAAGTACTTCTTGTAAAATCATCAACAATAGTCAAGAACTATCTTGCACCTTAAATAGATTAAACTCTATATGGATACTATATGTGATCATGTAATAGTTAGAAAGCAAAACATGATAAGATCACTTCTTGAAAACAAAAGCCTATGAAATTTAGCTTAATAATAGGCATCAAGATGAAAAGATTTGAAGTCTAAATGTTTACAACATGACAAATGTTGTAATTTCAAAATAGAAGGATGCCCTATTCTAGCATGCAAAAGACGAAGAAATGTAATATTTACAGCAGTATTAAAGTTCAAAGAGTAGAACAAAGTATTATTATCCCTATCAAAAGCAAAAGAGCAGCTTGCAACATCTTCTACTCAAAGAATATATAGCCCACAAGTAGCCTTAGCTATTGCTATAGGAAACTCATTTTTTTGGACTTTAAAAACGTGTTTATGTCAAAAATGGCAATTAATTGTTGGTGTTTAAGAAGTTTCTAAGTGGATAAGAAATTGTGTGAGAATTAAGGAACAAAAAGGACATTATAAATGGTTAGTTTTTGGTTCAAAACAATTGAATCAATATCACTCACTAACAAGTAGCCTTAGCTATTGCTACAGAAAACTCATTTTTTTGGACTTTAAAAACGTGTTTATATAAAAAATGGCAACTAATTGTTGGTGTTTAAGAAGTTTTTGAGTGGATAAGAAATTGTATGAGAATTAGGGAACAAAAAGGACATTATGAATGATTAGTTTCTGGTTCAAAACAATCGAACCAATATCACTCACTATCAAATGTCAGCCATCTAGTAATTTTATATAAAAATAAAAATGGGATAAGGACACAAGTTATCCATAGCACCTGTTTTTACTACGTAAAAATTTACATTATCATATAAAGAGCTAAAACAAAAATTAAAAGTTGCACCTACAAATTTGATAACATTTGTTGTGGTTACTAAATCCAAAGCTTCCTGTCCTTTCATCACCTTGATTATCCCTTGACATAATGATTAAAGGGAAAAATGCAAATAACCTCTTTAAAACTTTTATTTAGGTGTAAATTGATCCCTTGAACTTTCAAGTGTGCTTTAAGACCCCTTAAAATATTATAAATTAGCAAATAACTTCTATAAGTTGAAAATAATCCTCTTAAACTTTAATATTGGTGTACACACCCCCTAAACTTGTCAAAATGTGCTTTAAGACCCCATAGACCTCGACAATGGTGTGATTTTTTCTAGCATAAAAAAGAAGATACCCTTTACGTTGATAATTTATTAAAGTTTATGGGGTCTTAAAGCACAATTTAAAAGCTTAAGGAGTCAATCAATACCTAAGTCATAGTTTAATAGGTTATTTTCAATTTTCCCATTATTCAATTAAGCTCTTATAAAAACTTTTCCTACTACAACTTTGTGATTCAATTCATCCTCATTATTCAAAGGAGTCATTCATATCACTACCAGTTCTCAATAATTGTTGAAGACCTTCCTCATAGATTTTTGCTTTTTACTACTATCTTTCCCTTATATCTTTTAAGGTAACCAATAATTTGAAAGAAATTTTCTTTAGTCTAGCCCTCATTTCTACAAATTTTATAATAAATCTTATTAATTTGCCATTTTGTCTTTCATTTGTCAATAAAACCTTTACTAGAACCAAACTTATTCATAAGCAATAGATTCCACATCAGGAAAAAGAATTAAAGTGATTTCTTGTTGTTTATCAACTTGTTGTAACAAATAAAAGGCTTTATTGATAAACATCATAGGTTCCATTAAGAGAATTTGATTTCTCACACTTTCAAAAGTCATTAAGTCCCATAAAAAATTGAACAAGCTGATTGTGAGATTCAACTTCTATAATTCTTTCCTTTAGTCCACAAGTGTAGTAAGGCATTCGATTACACTCACAATTTGGAAAACTATTAAGAGGGTGTAATTCATCCCAAAATCTCTTCATCTTGCTATAATGTGTTCCTATTGACAAATTCCATGCTTGAGATTACAAATATGATATTGTATTTGAAATATTAATGGCCCGTTTGCTATTAGATATCTTTCTATAATTTCATTTTAGAGCTCACAAGCAAATGCACATACAAATCCTTGTAATAGATTTAAATTCATTGAATTCAAAAGCCAACAGCAGACCATTGATAAGTGTGTGAAATCACACTTATCTAAAGGATTTCTTTAACAATTATATGTAATTCAATAGATTTTTTAGCTAAAATATATGAATTTTCATCAAAATCGCATATCATTTCTCAATACAAGTGTAATTTATATTCTTTCTATTTTAGTGCTCAAAAGTAGTATATATTTAAAGAATTTAAGCTTTTTGTATTTAACATTAGCCTCATTCAAGAAGCTAAGATTAAAGAAAAAGAAGAAAACATAGAGCTAGAACTACTAGCTTGATGGTATCCTATGTTACCATCATGACAATAGATGATTTAAAGAGCTAACTTAAGCAATCAACAAGCCGGTATACATGCTGGTATATGTGCTAGTATCTAGAATAGAATATGTGAAAGCATCATAAGGAGTGGACTATACTATCATGATGATAGGCCCAATTACCATTATGACAATATACTAGATCCTTAAAGCAAAAATACATCATTTCATTAAAGAAAGAAGATAACCTGTAGATGACACTTATCCATTGTCATGACGATAATACCTTAATATAAAAACTTGTTCTTTTTTATTTTTGAAAAATTCTATTTTGTTTTGTATTTCCAAAGGATTAAGGTTCTAGTTTCCGCTACTTTCCTCTCCTTAGGCTATCTTAGAATACTTTTAAGATAGTTTTACGATATCTATGGCATTTTCTTGCATTTTCATGATTGCAATGTAGTCTTTTAGTGGATTTTAGCTCTTTTAAAGGTTTAGGTTTAGGTTTATTGATCGCTATTGCATCTATGAAGATTGTTAAGAAAATCTTAGGAACTCCATTGTTGAGGTTGAAGACCTCAATTTTGTAATGTTTCTTAAGCCTTTTCCATGTTTAATACAATGTTTAATTTCATGTTCATGTATATTATATTTTGAATGCTTATTCCTCCATGAATGTGAAAAATAGTATTTATTGTACTTATGAGTAATGTGTGAACATGATAAAATAGTTGCAGCTATTGATATTCTTATATTGTGATAGTATAAATTTAAAATTTACCTTAATTCTAAGATATAAATTACACATAACTCAAGTGCTGGGTTAATATCGAGCTAGGTAGCGGTTTCCACACGTTGAGTCTTCCCCCTTATTGTTCTAATAGAGTTTAGATACCATAATAAGATTTGAAAAACCCAAATAAAACCTAAAATTCCTAATTTGAATAGGTAATTCTTGAGAATTAGGGCTCAAATTCTTATACTCAACCTGAGCTAAAATTGCTTGCAATGAAAAATCAATTCTAATATAATTATTTAAGTAGTGACAGAACTTGAATAATTAGCTGATAGTATAGATAATAGATTGATAATATAATACTCCTATTACGTAATAGAATTTACCAAATGAAAGTAAAATCTATCCTATAAGTGTAAATAAAATCCATGTTTAAGCTATCATAAATACTCTAATAAGATAGTCTTAACAATCTTAAATGATTGTTTACTTGTTACTCACATATCTATTGTTAGAGAAGTCCACATCCTACTATTAAGAAATTACTAAAATCTACACTAAATTTCATTGCAATTTTTCCTTCTATTTAATATAACTTGCATGTTTTTTCCTTTGAAATTGCTGAATCAATTGTCTAGATTAAAGTAGAAACAGTAGAATCTAGTACTTTGTTCTCTTTTTAAACTCTATTCTTTTCTTCAATACAAAATACGATCTTGGTTACTCTCCCTATATAATTAATAGATCGACACCCTTCGCTATTAGTTTGCAATTTCCACTAAAATTTAATTATTCTTATTCGCAAGCTAGTCAATTGATGGTATAATATTCCACTATTTTTTAAAAGAGGCAAATTTGTATTTGTGTATGACATTAATAGAAGTGAGATCATGATAGCAATCATATAATCATATCTGGTCCATTTTAAGAAAACTCATAGAATTTTCCATAAGTCTAGTTAGGAATCCATCAATAAACCCTCACTCAAGTTTGCCTCCTAATCGCATTTTCACATCCCTACTCCAAGCTAGATCGTTCATTCCATCAAAAATCGTATTTCCTATAGTCATTCATAAACTATCAGAGCTACTCAAATATCAAGGATCACTAATTGTTTGATTAATGACTAAATTCATGTTTGATAGATTAATCGAATAGCAAATTCGACGAATATAAGAAAATTAAACAAATTTACCTGAAATAGAAATGCTTTGATACCATGTAGAATTTCTTTATCACTAATTCTTGTAATATATAAGAGTAATATGCCCTTGATAAACTAATAGAGAACAAACAAAGTATATATTACTATAAGAAGAAAATGAGTCATCATCTTTAACAGTCAATGGTAACAAAATATATATACTACTACTATAGACATCTTATTAACTAGCTTCTAAAACAAATGCCATCTTATGTATAACTAGATGCTAATGTATGAAGCAATTGCCAGCACAGAATAAATAAGAAAATAATACAATACATATCTTAATATGCTTGAAAGAGAAATCTCGATGTTCTATCCCCATTATTTTAAATTAATTACAAACTCAATTTAATAATTTAATATATTGTCAAAATTGGAATAAAAATAAATAAGTTTGAAATTGTAACAGGAAATATTAAATCATACTAATGCAACATTTAATAGGGAATTCAATTGACAATAGTAAGAAATAATATCGAACGCAAAGACATGCATGAAGTTTCTAAAAACCAAACAAATATAACCAAAAGTTTTAAGTAAAATATCATTGAGTGATATACAAAGCCTAGAGGGGATTAGCCTGAATGATTCTCACAAACATTTATTATCACACTCCAAAACCATAGGCCATTCTAATCTACCTTATATGTTACTATACGAAAAAAATAAGGTGCATATTTACTCATTTGAATTTTCTCTCTTTTTTTTAGTGGTACCTAAAGAAAATGTAGTAAACAGGAGTAAGTAATTGCTTAATGAATAGCCTACTACATTTATTCCATTGGGTTGCAAAATTCAATTAACAAATAGACATTTTTTATTAATGGGTGAGGGGAAACCATTATCATTAGGTTTAAGATTCCATTTGGTAGTACCCAATCCAAAAGCATAGAGCCTTGGGATTGAATCAACCAGCATTCTAACCTACCTTGCAATTTAATCAACTTCATTAGGACAACACGATGACAAAAAAGCCATATATTCTACATGCTTACCTAAAAAAAGAAAAGAAAAAAGAAAAAGTTTGCATTCTCATCAATCACAATTCACATGTGTATAATAATTGTATTAAAATTACAATAAATCCAAATTCAAATAATTGATGCATCAATTATGTAGCATAGTACAGTCATGATAAATTCTAAGTCCCTTGACTTCATACATCTGGTTTAATATCTCCGTTCGTCTTTCTTTTTCTCGTTGCTTTTAATAAAAAATTATTATTGGGCCAATATTTATGAAACGAATGTTCTAACAAAATATAATTTAAAAGGCTAGTGAGCTTAAGCTTTTTAATATAAGTACAACAAAAAGGGATGGTCTTAGACCATGAGTTATATGAGAATTAGAGGCTTCATTTATCGGCAATAGCTCATCTCATAGCTTCATCTCAAAAATCACTTATTTCTAAAAGGGTTAAGATCATTTTTCTCTTACATAATGGAATGGCTAGGACCTTTTGAAAAGGATGGGATCTTTTTGTTGGGTTTTCATGTTCTAGCATGGTATGTTTTGGACTATTTGAAAAGATCTAAACCTTTAGTAACAAGTAGAATAATAAGGGAAAACAAAGCTTGAACAACTTCAACTCAATTTCATCCTTTTTTTCAATGTGCAATCACCTCCCAAATTCTCAAATTCTTAGACACATAAACATGAACACAATTCTCTAGCTTAGAAAACACAAACAACATAGTAAATCCTTGAATTGCCTACTCACACTATTCTCATGGTTTTAATTGAATTAGTCTTTAGGTTGAAGTGATAAGTTCAAATACTCAACTATACAAGTGAGATTAAACATATCAATAAGCTATCCTAACCTCCTAAATTAGTAACTAACTACCCAAACTAAAATGCAACTAAATTCTTAAAGCTCTCATATTATTGATAGTTATTGTGTAGTTTGTAAATCTGTTGTTCTTAATATTTTATGATTTATTAAGGACTTGAAATGGATGAAATAAGAGTAAAGTGATCAAAGTTTATTGATTTGAAAAGGAAAAGTTAGATCTTGAATGAAGTGGAAGTGAATGAAAATTTTACATTAAAAAGCTAAAGAACAATGCCTATTTTTGGATAATTGAAAGCTGTTGATAATGATTTAAGTGTGAATCTTGATATCTTGATGGAGCTTACGATGCCAAGAATCCCATGAAACCAACAAACCTGATTTTGATGAAGATTTTAAGGAAGAAGATTTTAAGGAAGATTAAGTTGCCAATATTTCTTTAGAAGTGTGTAGGGATGATGGGAGAAAGATTATGTATGTTCAGGTGCTAAAATGTATAAATATAAGGCCATTTAATTCAGACTTGGGTTAAGTTAACCAAGCCAACAGCCCAATTTTCCTTTTACCATGTGTTATGCACAAGGCGTAACATGTCTTTATCTCATTACAAGTCCTCTATCCATTCAAAAAAAAAAAAAAAAAAAAGAAATTGAAAACGAAATGCTCATTTCAAGTCCAAAAGGACAACGGGTGAGCATAGTTTGATACTATTTTTAATAGAACTAAAGACAAAGCTTAAATAAATTTTATCAAGCACGAATATATACCTACATTTAATAATTTTTAGAGAATTTTATTATTATTCATTACATGTAATAAATATTTCATATTTATTAATTATATTACCAAATTATTAGACTTATCTTACATTTTAAAAATATGATATTAATATTTGTATCAATATCACATTTAAAAAATAAAACATTCATTTAATTACATTAGTATTATATCTTTAAAATGTAAGATAGATAAATATACTTATGTTACATTTTAAAGATGACATATATATAATTTATATAAGTTGCATGTTGTAAAGTTAATTCATAGTTTGTAGTATATTTAGAAATTGGAATTCATTAGAAGGGAGAGGAAAAAAACATATAGAAAATAGAAAAAGAAAAAAATACAAAATATGAAATAGATGTGTTGGCACAATTGCCGGCATATGTTAGAAAATAGTAGAAAGTTGTTGTAAACTTTCCTTTTATGCTTGGAGAGGTCATTATATATTTCACATACATCTTCTATTAGAAATCATGAATGAAAACCCAAAAAAGAATTTTCCGAATTTTCCGTAGTGTTGTTGTAATCGGCAATGAGCTGTATTTGGCTCTTTTCTTTTTCGCATTTGAAGAAGAAACATTGCTTACATCGTCATTAACAATCATAATTCCACCATTCTATACGCGGTTTCACTACTTTGCTATAATCCTTCACAACCAACATCAAAATTATAATCCGCTCATAATAATTACTCAATTCATAGAGAATTAAAAAAAAAAGAGCCTCTTTGCCTGCCACCATGGAAGTTACTGGCTTTGAGTTTGAAGATCTTTCGCCAAATCCCATATGGACAATGGGAAGAACAGAAAAGGAAATCAAAAGAAAGGTGGGAGTCAACAATGAGGACACTAATGAAGATGATGAATAAACAGCAACTGATAAAACAAACAGAAGAATTAATTGAGTTACTATAAGTAAGTGCAACTAAGTTTGGTAACAAAGAGAGGCTAAACATGCACAAAGAGAAATTACAGTGACTTCAAAATGAATTACAAGAAACCACCACCACTAACACCGATTCCTTGTTCACTACACCGAATACCGAAAACATAAACAAAACACCAAACCCATTAACATCCAACAACAGAACCTTTGATTGACAGCCATATACTCCTAGTAATCCGAATCCAGATGAAATCAGCACATAGGAATCAAATGAACCTAACACGCATAAACCCACCATTTTCACTAATCCCAACACATATTCAATGACCACAGGTGACCATAAACCCATACCACTACTAAACAATTCACCCTGAACAGTTGGCTCTTCTAACTGGAATCCTAACAAGGCCCATACCAACAATGATGATCAAAAGAATACTAGCACCTTTGTTGACCTTAGACCCATATTAATCCAGCCACCTAAATCGAAAGACCCCTTCAACCCCAACACCCACATCCTTGCAGCTCAAACAAACACATATAACCACACACCTGTTAATCCTCCAACCAAACTACCCTCTCTGCATTCCAGCTCCGATAAAACAGCTCAAGGAAAAATTAAAAAAAAAAAAAATTAGAAAGGAAAGAAGAAAAAGAAAGAAGGATAAAGCTGTAGTACCTTTATGCCAATTCTTAAAGCTTCGGAACCAATATGAACGGGATCGGTTCTCTATACGGTGGCTATGACAATTGCTCTTTTCACAGTTTCCCATTTATATAAGCGAAGTTAACTGTGGTCATGTGCTTAATGCTGCAAGGATAAAGGAATTCCTGGCCCTGAGTAGGAAAGTCTATAACAAACTCTTGGCAGATAAGAAGTTCACATACCTTAAGGTTGTAAAATTTCAATGAAAATTTCTTCAAACACCTTCTGGGTATCTCCGTCTCGACTTATGAATCTACGAGCAAACATAGTGGTGCGACCGACTCTGCTACCAGTGGCTAGGAAGGAATTTATAGGTGTTGTGGTTGGGAGTGACCAAAACTCTAAACTGTTGGGGTACGTGCCTAGAGAAGAAATTGTAGCATCAAGGGTTTTGAATAGAGTAACACATTGTGAGGCCATGGAAGCGAAGGAGGTCGCCATGTATGATGATAGATGTCCAGGGAAGGGGATAGATACGAATGTTGGAGTTGAGCGGTTGTGTTTCGTAGAGGAAGGCGATGAGTGGTTGGTCAAGAACATGCATACTAAGGTTAGTGATGAGCATAGAAATTTGAAGCATAGTGTTGAAAACCTAAGGTTCTTTCCGAGTTTGACCAATGAAGAAGATGAAAGTCAACTAAAAGGAAGAACAGAAAAATTGCTTCTAAAATCGATGGGAAGAGAAGAATTCGATTTCAGGTATGCATGTGGTTATGAATGTTAGATGGAACTTTTTTTTATGGAACGTGATGGTAGATGTTGGAAAAAAATAATAAAGAGCTTATGTGTACGGCGTATCTAAGTTTTTGGCATGCCAACCATGAAATGGGAAAAGGAGGATCTACAAACAGTGAAGGAGTAGTTGAAGATGGAAGGAGAAGTATAGGGTATTTGGAATTGGAAGATGGATGTAGGGTTTTGGTTGATGCTTATCTATGGTGGTTGTGGAATGAGGGAAAAAAAAACAAACAATGGGTTATAAGTTCCCTGAAGAATGCAACACTACTGCATGAGTTGACACATAAGCGTATTGATGGGTTCGAGGAAGAAAAGTGGAGCAAGGTGAGAATGCTTAATATGGAAGAGAAATGGTTGGAAATTGCTTGTTGGAATGAAGAAGCTATTGACGCGGGAAAAGAGAATTCATTGGTATGGAAAAGCAGAAGAGGGTTCTGGATTAATAGTTGGGATGTCACTGAAGTAGTTAGGCTAGTTCAATTTAGGTTAGAATCGAATTACTTGGTTCTCTCACATTTTCATTTTAATGGAACTAGAGTTTTATTTACCCTTAAGGACAAGGATTTTTAAAGGGTTGGGGAATGTTGTAGGGTTAATTCATACTTTACAGTATATTTAGAAATTAAAATTTCATTAAAAGAAAAAGGAAAAAAAAAATAAATAACAGATGTGTTGACACATGTGCTGCCATGTGTTAGGAAATAATAAAATATTTTAAACTTTCTTTTTAGTTTTAGAGAGACCATTATATATGTTATGTACATCTTCTATCAGAAATCATGAATAAAAACCCGAAAAAAAAGTTTTCCCCAGTGTTGCTGTATTCGGCGGTGAGCTGTATTCAGCTCTTTTCGTCTTTACATTCAATGATGAAACATTGTCCTTACCTCAACATTTACAGTCATAATCCCACCATTCCATAACTTTACCATAATAGATCAACATCGAAATTATAATCCACTCATAACGATTACTCAATTCCCGAAGAACTAAAGAAAACGAGAGAAACGCCACGTTTTATTGTATTTATTAAATACAAAATATTTACGATAGATATATTATAAATAAAATATTAAATCATATTTATAAAATATAAAATTTTTATTATTTTTAAGATCGAATTTTTTAAATATGATTTAGGATTTATATTTATGTAATATTTTTTATATAATTTATATTTATACATTTTTTTAAGAAAATAATAGACACATGATTCACCTATAAGTTTTATTAACAATGAATATATACCGCAAATTTTATATCTCTCACTTTAACTAATTATATTTTTACTGCCTGGCATTCATCTAATACAAACTTATTTATAAGGTTATATAAAAGATGAAATTTTCTGTTAGCGTTCATAGGATTATAGGATGATCTTGTTACATTTAACCGTGTAACATAATTGCTATTATTTTTATTTATTCGAATTTTTGTGCTCTATAAAAGCAAATCTATGCTAGGACTTCACATTTAAGTAAATATATTAGGGAATGAGCTGCATGACAGCTACTCTGAAAATTAAGATGATCAGTATAGTTAGATAACCTGTACTCATACTATAGTTGATATTGGATTTTGGAGAATATAGATGTTAATGAAGTTATAGATTCATTTTATCGTTACAATTTATTTTAAAAGTTTACTGGATAAATTCAACATTGAAGGATTTAGCGCCTGGTTTTGAATCTTGTATATTCTTACTGTAGTAAAAATATATGCATCTCCAATTTTAAGCCATTACAAATAATATTTAGCTAATAAATTAAAAAATAACCAAAATTCAGTTAAAATTTAAATTCGGAATTTTCTCATTTAGCCGTAATAAAATTATGTTTTGGGGTTAGATTAAATTAGTACATGCATCCATTCCACCCAATTCAAAATTTAAAAAAAAAAAAAAACAAAAGAAAAAATGGAAATCGAATACAAATATAGAAGAACCACAGTTTGACAAGGTTTAAACTCACTCGACACCTGGCGGCACCAAAAACTAAATGGACAATGTATGCCACCACCGATTCTTTGTCCTTTGTTAATTGTTATAACACCCGTCCCCGGGCGAGACAAGATGCTCTACTTAGGAAGCCAGATGTCCATGAAAGTGCGTACTCATGCTCAAGCTTCCCAAACAGTAATAAATTCCGCTTACACAAAGAAAGCACGCTCCCCCTCCCTTTCCAAGCCAACAATGGCCATGAAAACGAGGCCTCCAATATCTCCCATACTCTCTATATTCCTCTTCTCGACACTGTCGTTACTGTCTCTAAGCAACGCGCTAGGAGACCCTGAGTACGAGGTCTTACGATGTTTAGACGAATGCGATGATACGGACATATATGAGTACTTGTTGTGCCAAAAGGAATGCGAATTGGAGTACAGGCGACGTGAAGATATAGAAGAACCCACAGGAACGAGGGGACTCGATCCTCGTTGGCGGCTGAGAGGTGGAAGAGGCGGTGAGGGGGAAGCGGTCAGCCAGCAGAGGGAATACGAGGAGTGTCGCCGGCGCTGTAGGTATGAGGAGGAAGGCGAGGAGTGTGAGCAGCGGTGCGAAGAGCTGCTCCGAGCCCTCGAAAGGAAGAGAGATCGAGAGCGAGAACGCGAGGTTGATGGTCTGAAGAACGAGAGCCCCACTTTGAGGTTGTATGGAATAATGAAGAATAAGCCGGAGGAGAAAGAAGAGTGCGAGGGGAAGCAGAGAGAAAGCGAACCTGAGGGAATAGTGGATGCTGTACACGATCGGTATGGAAAATAGTCTTCTCCCTCAAAATTACATTCCTTGTTATATTTATTTTATTGGATGGGTTCTTCAATTAGTAAAGTTTTCGTTTACATCCTCTCAATTCTTTTCAATTTACTCCCAAGATCCTATCACAGATACCTAATGATTGATATTATGAAAAAGTAGATTGAATTTATACGTCGATTATGTCACGATATTGCTGGTTGTTCAAAATTTTTAAGTAATCTTAATTAGTAATTTACAAATCGAAGTGAATTGAGAACTGAGATTTGGGAGGATGTATTTTTATAAGAAATACTTTTTAAGATTAATTATAATTATATTATCGAAAGAAAGATTAATTACGAATATACAAAAAGACGAGAAGTTTCTAATATAGTCTATTAATTAGTGGACATTGGAACTCATTATTATAACTCTTATTGAATAATCCGGATGCATGTAAAAGGAAAGCGCGCGCTCATTTATATAATATATATATATATGCGCGAATGAAACCAAACACTTTAAGTCTCGATCCGAATTCTTTATGTGGTCATAGACTCCAGCAAACCATAAATTTGGGGTATGCTTGTTGTTGTAATCAGTTTTATAAGATAAAACCGCGATGTGATTGTTCTATAGACATACGTCGAAGTCATAGGATTTTGGAAAAGAAAAGCTTGTTCCGATGATTACGATAATCAAACTTTATAATTGTTAAATATTAGTATAGTAATCTCCAAAGATTATATATACTAGCGACTTTGTAGTACATGGTGGGATGGCTGAAAATAGCTATCCACTAAGAACGGTCAACAATTATGAAAATTTTGCAAATTGAGGAACATAATTTTTTAGGAGAAGTACATATTTAGGATCTAATATTTACTATCTTTTCTATTTGAGTCTTAAATATTCCGTTTTTTCTATTTAAGTCTTCTATGTTTGCAAATAATGTGATTTGAGGACTTCCATTAAATTCGTTAATTTTCTCATCCAAAACAATTGAAGTGACATTTCTTATTTAAAAATCACACCATGTGATGCATAAGGAAAGAAAGCCATGGTGGAGATGTTCATCTCAAGGGTGTTTCTAAGCACTTTTTCAAGTAGGAAATCTAATTTTCATGACCTTTTCATTGGCAATAGGAAATTTGGACACAATGCTTAAGTCTATAATGATAGTTCAGTGGTGTTTGAGTAGAGGGTGGTAGCACTGGATCTTGGTGTTGTGGTTGTGGTTGATCCTATGTGAAAGGAAGGTGTATTCTAAGGTTTTGAGACATAAGAAAGACGCTAGTAAGGTTGGCTTTTTAACGAGGATGTGTGGTGAGTGGTGTTTCTTAAGGTAGCCAACAATGTAGGGATTAGTCTTAGGTTGCGATTTGGGGGCACGGAATGGTCAATAGGGTTACTGCTATGCTAAGGGATCGAGGTTAGGTTTAGAGCAACAATCATGGATAGTTTTTTAGAGGTAGCAACATTGTGGAGTCTTAATTAGGTGGTTGCGCAATGGTGAGGAAGAATGGTTAAGTTGGGTAGGTGATGGCCAAGTAGGTGTTGGGTTGTGTTTTGGGTCAAGTGAGAACCAAAAAGATAGTAAATGGTATAGGTATGTTGGCAAAAAGAGAGTGATTAGTGTTTTTTGTGTGTACATAGATGGTTGTTATTTATGTAATAAAGAGAGGGACAGTGGGTCACAAATGGTGTTTGTGTTGGAGAGATTGTAGCGATGGGTGTTTTTTTTATCAAGTCAAATATTACTCAAATGGCTTGCTGACGTAGATATTGCTCATGCATTATGTGGTGCAAATTTTAAATAAAAAATGCTAATTGTTTTGGACAAAAAAACTAACGAATTTAATGAAAGTCCTCAAATAACATTGATTGTAAATGTGGAGAACTTTAAGAGTAAAAACAAAACATTTAGGACTTAAATAGAAAAGCTAGTAAAGCTTGAGTGCTAAATATGTATTTCTACCTAATTTTTTTTTTTATGATGGTTATTTACCATAAATGGCCATCATCTAACATCTTTGCATCTCACCATTGCCTACCACTAATATTTTTAACAATTTGAAAATTTTAACTATAACAAGTTTTCCCTAAAATAATCACACCTTGATAATTTCACTTAGTCTAAGTATAAAGCTCCATTCATTATCTTGAAATCTCTTCATACTAATTTGCTAGACATGGTAAATCCAAACATAATACAGCACGATTAAAGCAAATTGGTATATGAAAAAAAATCAACACAAGATATAAATGAGTCGGACCTATTTAAATGGTTATTCGTGTTCAATTTGAGTCATACTCCTAAACCTAAACATGAGATATGCTATATTTCATCCATATTTACATTTTTTTGTATAAATCATTTCTTTCTAAGTCAAATATCTTAATTAAAGGTATAAGATTCATTGGTTTTAGCTATATATTCTTCTTGTTTCATTGTAGTTTAAACGGATAAAAAATTACAAACTCGTGTATAAATTATTTAACTATCTTAATTGAAAATTTAATAGACAATGTGATGCATTTGAAAAGTAACATTGGCAATAATACTAATATCCATTTAAGTCATGATTCTACTTAATTTAGTGATTTTATAAAACTAAAATTTAATAATATTATATATTTTTGTTACTGTATCATAGTTTAAATGGACAAAAAAATTACAAACTTATACATAAATTTTCTAACCATCTCTCTTGAAGATATAATAAATTTGGAAATCAGCACTAATAGTAATACTAATATTTATTTAATCAATGGTTCTACTTAATTTAGTAATGTTATGTAACTTAAATTTTCAAATTTTTTACATTTGGTAAGATTTTGCTTTATTAAATGTTTTGTTAGGTTATAATTTTATATTAAGTACACAGATACTATATCATTTGTGTTGTAAAATTTAAATATTATCATCACTTTTTTCTCTTTGTATTTATAAATATTTTATAAAGTTAATTATAACTTTTTAATCAACAAACATCATTAAACATAAGATAAACGAGAAACAATATGACAACATAAATTACTAGCCCTAATATAAATGAGTCTAACTCAGAAATGAGGCATGTTAAGTCATAGGTTTAGGTTTATAGATAAGATTAATGAACAATCATGTCACAGGTTCAAGTTTTCTAAACATGTACCCGTTTGGACAGAGAAACATAACAAAATAATACAAATTGCCAATCCTAAAATTATATACATCAAATTTGAGTCTTTTAAAATTCCTTAGTTCCTAAAGTTACAAAGTAATAGTTGTTATTGTTTAAATTTTTTAAAAAAGATAGCATCACAATAATGTTACATGATGTTTTGAAAATCTAGACAATAATAATAATTGATATTTGTAACTTTAGGAAACCTTAGGAGTTAACGAACTTTAGATGATCTATTTCCTTACACATCCAGGCCTTAAAACTAGTTGGTTGGCTTAATCTACTTGTTTTTAATTCAATTTTTTTTTTTTTACTATAATTATTTTACTTTCTTAAAGAGTTATTGGGAACCTTATTTTTTTTTTTCTTTTACTTATTTCCAAAGCAAAGATTGGGTCAGGTAGGTTTTCAAATATTTTCGGTCTTTTAAATAGATGATAATCTAACCAATGAATAATATTACATAATTTATGGCATTGTAGTCGTGGAAGTTATTCAACCCATTTAAAATATTGAGTGACTTAGCCAAGTGAAAGCCAAAAATTAAATTGGCAAACCACATACTGGATTTTATTAGAAATATATAATGCATGTGTCTCAAAGTAAAGAGACTAAAACTATTTAATATTAATGTGAAATGATTTGATAATTTATTCAAATAAATGATTATAAGATGGTATGAATTTCATTTTTCCGACAACAAGTTATTGCATCCTCTCTACTAATTTGGTAATTGGTAACAACCATCCATATTTCTGTATTTCAATATTCAAATATTGCATACTATATAAAGAATGTGAAGTCGAACTAGAAGTTTTAGCTTAACAGTATAGGCAATGTTAAGTGTTATTATTCTTCTACAAGATTTCTATGGCCATCTACGTCCATCTAAAACAGAGAACAGGAAAAGAAGTTGGAGGAATGCCAGAAACGTTGTGAGAAGTACCGACGAGGCCAGGAAAGACAACTATGCAAGTTTCGGTGCATGCAGCAGAAACAACATGAGACAGAAAGAGAACAATTGCATACAAATAAGAATGAATCCGAGAACACATTTCGAGAACAGGACAGACAAAGCGGTGATGATAATCCTTATTACTTTAATTCTCAGAGGTTTAAGACCTGGTTTCAATCAGAAAATGTAGGTCAATTTAGAGTGCTTGAGAAGTTCACCAAGAACTCGGAGTTGCTTCAAACGATTGAGAATTACCGGTTGGCTATATTCGACGCTGAGTACAGCACGTTTGTGGTACCACATTATGATGATGCTGATCGCATTCTTGTTGTCCTCAAGGGTGAGTTTTGTGCATTATTTGCATCATCAAACCTTTTTTTTTTTTTTTGTCGGGTCGAGGTTTTTGTTATGTTTTTTATACTATCGTAATTTTTTTTTTTACTTAGGCATGAGATATTTATCAATGTAAATTATATCGGTAATTGACAATTATCAAAGTCAAAGCGACACTCTAAATTTTTATGATAACAAGCCTATGTCCCTTGAGGAATGTGGATCCTATAAAGTTTCTCCTTAAATAATGTAGGGCAATTATATATATATTGATTTAAGTTGGCTATCAATTTTTTTAGACCAATTTATCAATAATTTTACACGTATTAATTATTGAAACAACTTAATCTAGAAAAAAGAACACAAATCAAAACGATGAATCGATCTCAAAATATGTATTTACAAATACATATTTATATAAAAGACAAACTCAGTATTGTATTTTAGGAAAAATTTTGCAGTGGTCAACATTATATAAAAGGCATCAGTATGCTATTTTAGAAATTATCAATAATTTTGATAGTTTCCTAAAGATATGACTGTAAAGTACCCTATTTATGATCGGCTCGGTTGCCATCGTAAGTTAAGTAATGTTGTATACGTGTTTCAATGTAAGCTTTTAATTTGAAAACCTTTTTATTCAATTGTTTTGTTTGTGAGTTTTAGGAGAAGTTAGTAGTTTTGAAATGAACATGACAAGGAGGATATTCATTTTGGATCTTCTCACATATGTAACAGGGATAATTTTTTTGTATGAACCATGTCCATAAACAATTAAACATCTACATGCAAATGGTCCAACTCATAATGACCTTCTACAGTAGAAGGCCGATTATGGCCACATGCATTAGATATGTCGAACCCGTTCTATACAAGTATTTTTCTACAGTTTTGACATGGTATTAGAAAACTACTTGCAAGTTCGGACATACTGTAATATGTTTGATCTTCACTAGTGTCTTACTTTCATTTGTATTTTACGTGTCATTTTCACAATTTTATTCACTTTACCACCTAAAACTCTACATGGCACTTATAATAAAAAAAGATGCTAGAAAAGGATTCTTAATTTGATTCGTAGGACAATAATGATGATAGATTAATCGATATAATTGTTAGTAATTGATACATGACACAATTTATTGCTTTGAATATATATCAATAGCACATTATGCCATTTGCATCTATTATTTCAGGATTATAAGATTTTGTATGACACCTTCCGATCAAGCCAGTTGGCTTTAGGGATGCTTTTGAGGTTGATGAATCTATAAAGCATTTTTCTAATAAAGGTTTATTACGTTGGCTTAGACATCTGATAAATGTGTTTTTCTCCTTCCCAGGAAAAGTGACCATAAATTTGATAACTCAAGAGAGGAGGGAATCTTACGCTTTGGAGCGTGGAGATGTCATCGGAGTTCCAGCAGGTACAACGGTCTATATCATCAATGCTGAATGTGAGCAAGTTCAAATTGCAGAGCTGATCAAGCCAATCAATACTCCAAGCAAGTTCCAGGTCACATATCCATATCCATCCCTAAGTATTTTGATAAAGACGTACGATGTAACTATACGCTAGCGGTTTTTTTTTTTTTTTTTTTTTTAACTTTGTACATTAGTTTATTTTTATTTTTATTTTTCAACTTTGCAAAGCCAATTTTGCTCAGTTGGGTAAAAGTTATATTGTATTTAACACACAACAATCAGATGCGTGATGGCAAATACAACCTGCTCAAAATCATCCTCTTTTTACAAAGATTGCGGTTTGATTTAGAGTTTGATTTTTCTGTCTGTTGTTCTAGGGTTTAGAATGGGGACAAATGATAAAGATTGTGATTTGGGGGCACGGGTTGGCCCCATGCATATCCCATATGTGCTTTTGCAATGACTGTATAGCTTTTTGATAACAGAGGCAAACCTAGATATGGAAAGTGATAGAAAGATAACAAAAGGAAGCAAAGTGAAAAGGAACAAAGCTCAGGGATGTCTTTTGTAATTTCTTATTATAATTATGATTTTAATCTTGATCAGTTGGTTTCATATGCTTTTAATTGCTCTGCAGGACCATTTCCCAGTTGGAAAGTCATACTGCAGTGTCTTTAGCAGTGAATTCCTAGAGACTGCTCTGAATGTGAGTAACCATGATCATTTATGTGCTTCCATTTATTATGACATGAATACTCATCTTCCAACCGGATGAACAAAATTTGAATCCCCCACCCTTCAAGTTGCAATGTAGTTGGTCCAAAAAAAAGAAAAAAAGCTGAACTCAGATATAAGGCATAAAACTGTATGGGTTTTGCTGTGTTGTTCTAATGTTAAGTTGGTAGAATATCAAATTTTTGCTCAAACTAGCATAGTTCTGATTCAAATCCGTATTTAGTACTGCCTTGTGTGCTCAATGTGCTCTTTCAACCATTGATAGACTACGAGAGATCAGGTAGAGAAGCTATTTGCACGACAGAGGCAGGAGGCGGTGATAAGAGCCCCAGCACAGGTACTTAGGGAACTCAGCCAGACTCACAATACAAGCAAGAAGAAGAGGCATGGCTCCAAGGGCAAGGGTCCATTCAATCTACAGAGCAAGAAGCCTATTTACTCCAACAAGTTTGGCCGCTTCTTGCAGGCTGCCCCTGAAGAATTCAAGCAACTTCAAGACATGGGCATTGCTGTAACTGAAGTGGAACTTAAGCAGGTTAATGAATGTCATATTAATTACAATACGTGTTGTGTTTTTAAAAATATTTGAAGGTAATGCCTGGTATTTGAATTAGCAATCTCTGTCTTTCAGGGTTCCATGTTTTTGCCGCATTTCAATTCAAGGACAATTACAGTGGTATTCATAGCAGAAGGAAATGGCTCCTTCGAGATGGCCTGCCCCCATGTCCAGAAAGAGGCCTGGGGATATCGAGAAACTGAAGGAGAAGCGGAGGAGCAAGAAGAAAAGGGAGAGCACTACCACAAGGTATTTTCTGAGGTGTCTGCAGGTGATGTCTTCATAATCCCTCCAGGTTATCCAATCATCATTGTCGCCTCGCGGAACCAGAACCTAAGAATGGTTGGGTTTGGCATAAATGCTTGGAACAACCAAAGAATCTTCCTTGCAGGCAAGTCCATATTGCTTTTGCTCTGTGTAATACGATAAACTAGTTAGGAACTCTGCGCTCTGGGAATTAGGCAAAAAAGGCATAAGCATAACTAGTGATTTGTTCTCCGGTGCGAGTATCCATAATTTTATCGTTTGGTCGTATCATTTATGTAGCTGTAGTTGTTAAACACACAAGTACGTTTTACAGGACAAGAGAACATAATTAACCAAATCGAGAATGAAGCCAAAGAATTGGTCTTCAATGTCCCAGTAGAGGAGATTGATAGGGTCTTCAAGAACCAGGATGAATCCTATTTCGTTCCAAGCCAGCAAGATTGTCAACAAAGGGAAGAGGAAGAGTGTGAGAAGTCCTTAGAACCCTCATTGTAGAGTTATGTTGGTTCTAACAAGTGAGTGTGTGTCACTCGGTAAGCCATGCAAATGTAGCTAAAGAACGGGGAACCATCAGATCGTTATATAAATAAGATAATGCACCTCCGTTGCTATCTCCAAATGGTATGCCATGCAATAATAGTACATGCTCAATTTAAACTTAAAGAAGAGTCCGAACCCTATTGGTGATAACATATTAGGTGTAGATAAACTACTAATGCAGGTCGATGTAATTCAGGTCGAAGCTTAGTATATACATTATAAAGGGATCTGTAAGCTCTCGTTTATAAGACAAATTTACTGACTTTACAACGGTCAATGGGTTTACACTTCTTACTACGGTCTCCATTAGCTTCTAGAGACGTGTATAGAGTGTCCAAGAAAAAGAAAATAAATCGACACATAATACGAAAAATCCTAAATAGTCGACAGTACATATTATGCCTTATCCATAAAATAAGGCATGAAAAGCTACTGCGTTTGTATTAATGGCCGTGTGCCGTCGGTCTTTGATCCTCTTCAGGGGCTGTTGGTGTTGATACCATCCAATTTGGCTGCAAGATTACATGCCATTTAGCATTCTTTTACAGACGAAAGGTTTAAAACAATAAAAATAAAAATAAAAATAAAAAAAGACAATGCGTTAACATCGATGTCATTTATAAGGTGAAGGGGGTGCTCCCATCATTCTTCTATTTCAACACTAATTTTAGGTTAAAAACTATAGTACAAAGATGACGGTTTGGTGCACACCTAATATGATTTTTCAAATCCGAATCCTCCTCTTTAAGTTATAAGTTGTAGTATAATAAAAAAAAAAAAAAAGAAAGAAAGATGTAGCAATGAATTCTCTATAACATTGATAAAAATTTTTGCTTTATGGTGAATATTTGATTCCCACAATTTTAAGATTGGGTTTCCTTTTCTGCGATGGAATTCTTTCTAGGATTTCATTTTTTTTTTTATTTTCCCCGAAAATAAATTAATTGGCCGCATGACTTTTGGAAGTACCCGACTTCAATATATCCATTTCAATTAACTTCTTTCCAAATTGTTTTAACAAGTATATTATAATTTATTTTATTATAATTAAACAATAGTTTTCTTTCCATTATTGTAGATTCTTTTGTTTATTTATGCAAATTGAGATTTGGCAAATATATAATTGAGTCAAATGTAACAAGCAATGTGGTCAATGATGGTGGTTATGAACCATCATGAAGATGTATATGGAAATAAGAAAAATAATTCTCTGATTTCTTAGAAGAAAATCATTTCCTTCCCTATTATTTTCTATATTTGTTGATCATCACCATGTGAAGGCCAATTACTACAATTGTCTTGTTGACATTACCTTTTATTTTATAGCCACTTAATGCTAATATTTACCAATATCTCCAAAATCTTTAAATTATTATTGTAACATTTAAGAATTATACAGTTTAATTATAATAATAAATATCAACAATAGTACGAAAGAATTTTTGTTTTAATTATGATAAAAAATGCATTACTAATAAACACCAAGATCACAAGTTCAAAATAAAAACTTTACCAGCTGTCTCCTTGGCCATGCAATCCCCATCACACTTCATCTCACAGAAGGTGTTGCCATGTCCTTCAGATTGGCATTCCTTGTGACAATTATTAAAGCAACTCCGATATGCGTCCATCAACGTTTGGGCTCGACCTATCTCCACAACTGCAGCAAAAACAATGCAAAGAGTCAACATGATTGCAACTTGTTTTGCCATCTCTTTGTCTTCTCAAATGTCCTCTTTGAGTTTGCTTCTTTAAGTCTTTTATCTTGCTATCTCTCTATTTTAATTTTTTTTTTTTCTTGGGATAACGATGGAGAAGGAGACGAGTAGTTTCAAGTATTTGTAAGGGAAAGGGGTTGGGGTTCATGACTGATGATCCTTAAACAAAGGGAGGCTTCATGATTTTCTGTGGTTTTTCCCCGTTATCTGGTCGTAGTTTTATTCCTACTTTATACTATTTATGGACAGCATTTGACTGCATCCGTGGTCGGCTTTTACAATGTGAGAATGTAGCTAAAAACGAATTTCCACCCATTAATAGTTTCGTGCAGACTTTCCACGAGTGCTTCAGTTATAATATTCTGAACACAAATTTTGTTGTTCTATGCTATTTTATGGATAATCTTGAGATGGCGCCGAATTTTAAGGTATGAACGATACTCCGGTTGCACACGTATAGCAGAAATGCAGCACAAAAAGTAAATGGCCCGCTGTGGGTAAGCAGACCAGCGGTGGTAGAAGTGGAGATTAATGTGTACGAACGAGATAATATGTCGGTATTTGTTATAAAGATCAAATCATAGAATGAAAGAAACTAAGAAGAAAACTAAATGGAAACTAGGCTACTTGTATTGATATATTGGTCTTCTATTACAATCAGGCATAAATCTGTAAAGAATATTAAGAGTGGTAAGTGGATCTAGACATGCGAACCGGGCACGCGTGCTTGCATGCTTGGCGGTCTAAACATAGGCATGCGAAAAAATCCGAAAGTAAGAACATGCGAGAGCTAAGTATAAGCACGTCAAGCACAATTATTAGTTAGGTTATCTAGGCACAAGCACACAGGTAGTACGTGTGGACTTGTATTTATTATAGATGATATAAATTCCTTAATGAATTAATTATCTAAATAATGAATTATTTAATAAATAATAGTTTTTGGAATAAGTAATAAATTATTCAATAAATAAGAAATTATCTAGTTAATCATAAATTGCTCAATAAATAGTAAAACATTTAGTAAATAATAAATTATGCAATGGAAAATAAATTATTTAATAAGTAAATATATTATCTATTAAATAGTAAGTTATTATAGTAAAGAAAATATTTAAATATTGGTAAATTATTACATAATAAGTTATTTATTAATAATAACTTATTTAATAAGTAATAATTTTTAAATAAATTGTAAATTATTTAATGATTAATAAATTATCTACTAAATAATAAATTGTTTATTGAATAACAAAATATTTAATAAATGTTGAATTATTTAATAAATGCACCATAATTTTGTTAACATATTATTTAAATTATTTAGTGAATAAACAAATTTCTTAATTAGCAAATATTGATATTTAATATAATATAATTAGTTGTTGCTTTTTTTTTAAACCATTCAATTAACCATGATGTATTCAAAATTTCAAATGTTATTTCTTAATTGAAAAAATATATATATATATATATATATTTCATATATTAAAAGGTTTGATATAGTTAATTTTTTTTTTCCTAAGATCATCCATCTACAATGAAAGTAAATAAGAGGAGATCATCATACAATGTTATCATTAATAAAATTTCATAGTACAGATGAAATTTTGCTCTAAGCCTTTGGAATTTACAAAAGGCAATAAAGGAAAAAAATTTTCTGAAAATCCTAAAGAAAAGCAAGTCAATCATAATCGTCTTCATCGTCCTCACTATCATCATCGCCATCCTTACCTCCATCCTCACTTGAAACAATGTCCAATGCTGCATCCGAACTACTTGACCCCATATCACTTTCACTACCAAAAAACCATGTATATGGATGATCTCTTTAATCGTGGGTTTATGCATCAACCTAATCCTTTAAGCATACGTAGGTTTCAACAGTTTTCGAATGCATCGAAAGGTGTTGGGGATTCAGGAGTCGCCCATCTAAACTGAAAACCAACTTGGAAGGGACCATTGAAGCCAGAGGTACTAGAACGTCACAAACCACTAAGAAAAAAATCAACATCATGTGCACCTTGTTGGACCGCCAAGAGAGAGCATCGTAATCTTCCTTTTTGGTTTTCCACCCGTCGTTATACCTTATAAACCAGCAGCTCTCTAAATTCACTGCTAGAATCGAAGGCGTTCCCTGGATCTCTACTGCTTCTTACAATTTTTTTGCTTCACTTGTTGGGTACATGACTACTAACCTATGCTAGTTGAGGTGAATTATGTATCATTTTCCTATGAAAGCTATACAAAGTTTTAAGCATGGTACTCTGATACTCAACATTCTAAACCTCAAAACTATGATAGAAGTCTTCAAGAAGACTATAGGAGGCAAAAAAATTAATACCTTAGATTTAACATAGTAGCTATGTAGAAGAGGTAAGGAAATAGTACAAAATAATCCCTGAGTTTCTAAACCATACCTCGAATAGTAGAGCGCAACATGTCCAAAATGCCAATCAAGTTAGGGAGAACGAGATTGCTCATTAGGTAATACGATTCAGACAATTTTTTCATCACCATCAAGAAGGCCCTCAACAATGCCTTCATCCTCTTGCATAGCTTCCAATCATAGTCTATCATTGGACCTAAGGTGATATCAGCAGTAGTAATTATCATATAATTATAAAACGTCGACAAACTAACCCTCATCTACTATGCATGTGAAAGTATCTTATAAGTCAAATTCTACCTTCTTGTACAGTCCAAAGGTGGAAGTTGTTGATCATTATTGTCCCCATTGGACATGCAAATCTATAAAAACTCTACGAGCTTTCACTTAGAAGTAAGCATGGCATTTATTGCACATCGGATCTGTACTAGGTAAGGGTTTAAACCACAACCCTCGAAACTAGCATTTACTGCTGAGTTGAACACGTAATAGACACATCGAACATGGAATAAGTTGCCATCATAGATCGAATTGAAGGTACTCTTCAAGTGTCGGACTAAAGTTGTATTATTGGAGGCATTATAGAAAATGATGCCAAAAACTCTTTAGATGTTGTATGATTGGGCAGTGTCAATGATGTTGCTAGCAATCGCTTACCTATGTGAGACTCAGGGAAAAAATGAATGTTGTTATTCGTTTTTAGACCAACCACTCGTTGTCAATCTAGTGTACAGTAATGCACATGTAACTATCGTTGATGGCAATCACTGGTGACTTCCAAATGTCAAAAGTAAAGGAGACGCTGCAAAAAGGCATAAAACCAATGTGATCACACGTTTGATGAGAAATATGAAAATGTAATTTAAGATTATGAAGGGAAGCGGGTGGATTACATACCTGCTTGGAAGGCTTGAGAATTCTTCTGTTAAAGCCTGTCGTATTCTCTTATAAACTGCGGCTTTATCTGTTTTTCAAGGTCTGTTGACTTGCATGTTAGTACCAAGGCAGCAACTTTTGCATTGCCCACATTTTAAAGCAAAGATGTTTGACTGTATGGAAGGATATACCTGTAACAGCTATCAGTTGCACGAGATCCTCTCATGCATCTGCATTATTGAAAACGAAGTTATCAGGGTTGCTGGAACTAGATGTTGTCTCATCCCGTCTTCCATCAACCTTCACCAGTGTCAAACTTTTCTTCTTATGCATTTCTAGATGTCATCTTAGATGACGCATACTGGACCTGGATTTGCCGAATAGAGTATTTTTACAAGTAATGCAATAAGCAGTTTTTCCATCTTCCTATATTAGCATGTATTGCCAACATTTCGTAATATGCTTTCTACGTTTCCTTTTTCTATAGGAGGATTCGATTGTAGGTTAGGCAAAACCGGAGTCTATACAAGCATTGATAGATTAAGTTTGTGTTGGAATTGTTGTTCCCTAGTAAAAAAATGCAAATGAACGATTAGGTACTATTTATTGATCTACTTACTTTGACAAAAGCTTGAAGGAAATATTTATTACACACCTGACTCTGACTGAAATTATTGCTGGTTATGGAAGGTGGTCGTATACTTTGCATTTGACTCGCATATCCGCAATAGGAAATACTATGGTATGGCACTGAAGGTATATTACACTACTGTGGGTTGTTAATAGGAATTGTAGGTATTTGCATATTTATAGGAATTGTAGGTATTTGCATATTTATGGCAACTCTGGTAGGTTGGTATCGCAACCCTTAGACATAGGTGTAGAAAAAGTTGGGTTCCTTACTTGATTTATTAAATTGAACAATCCCATATTGGTATGCAAGGGGTAAGGTTGCCCGCTATACGGATTAGTAAATCTCTAATCCTCAAATTCATTAAGGTTAGGAACGTTAATGGATTTTCTCATTTAGCCATTTTTACAAGAAGAAATGCTAGTTTTAAGGGATTAAAAGGTAAAGTTAGGAGAGTAACAGAGTGTTTAGGTAAATTCAAGGATAGTATGTAAATTTTTAGGTAAACTACATGCTTTTAGTACGATTGAGGGTATATATAGGCTTGATTTCAACGTAGGCAAGTTAGGCAAACGTACTTACGTCTTCTTTTTTTAGAGCTAATGTAGAGCCTAACATGCCTACATTGGCTTTTGCCCAACAAACTTTCATTAGGTGGCAATTCTTACTTAATGGAAAATTTGTTGGGTAGAAGCCAATGTAGGTATATTTGGGCCCAACATGTCTACATTGAGCCCACGACAATTCAAAAATTTGAATGTTGAGAGCCAATATACCTACGTGTAGGTACGTTAGCCCCTAACGTTTAAATATTTTTTTACCATTAGGGGCCAACATGCCTATGTTAGGGCCTAACATGGCTACATTAGCCCCTAATGGTCGAAATCTCACCTTGCCTATGAATAGATGGCCAATACTCCATTCACTCCCACAACTCTAACACTTCCCCCTCCTTACTTTCTTTCACATACTTGCTCTGATGTATCTCTAAGGTTGAATACATGGAGTGGCACCATAACAAAGCGAATAAAAAACAAATAGGGAAAAAATTGACAAAGTCTGGGCAGCTACCAAATGGATATGATACACCAGTCAATCCTACTTGGCCTACAATCTTCTAGAAATGACACATCTGTCCAAACTGAAAGGTCACTCGTCACTACTCCTTACTAAAAAGAATAAATAAGAGTTAAATGGTAACAAGAACACTAAGGTCACTCAAGTGAATAATTCCATATCGATTAGTTGATCCTCTACATACAAGAAAGTTGAGGTTTATATACCCATTTACTAAGGTTACTTTACATGTATGAAAAGACAAAAAAAAAAGGATATTATATAATTAGGTTACATGAAACTTACTAAAAAGGGGCAAAAGTTCAATGTGAAAAGTGAAGAATCCTTTTAGAAAGATCGTGCCAGAAGACACGTGTCATGTGGTGGATGAGAGTTAGAATTACGATACAAAGTAGACAAAACAGAAAGTACTAGTAATCAAGGGTCGGCCTAATTTGGACCAGGCTAGGAACCAATTAGTTCTTCTGAAGAGAAGTCAACTCGATTTGGAGTCAGATGCTTGTGGTCGAATTGGGAGCTCACCTCAACTATTCTTAAGCCATCTTTTAGAATAAAGCATTACCATTGAACAGGAGTAAATCTAACATAAGTAAGGATCTGATAGTCAAGTCGATAAGAGACCAGCTTAGGAAAGGAATCCCCGTCTTAGCCATAACCTAGAGCTAGTATCATTCAAGCAAGTCCTTGGAGTCCTTTAGCTCAGCTATGTGTGATCGATCCAAGGAGTTGATTCCTATCATGCTCCCTTCAACATCACTCTACATTATTTTTCAAGTCTTTTTCCATCCAAAGATTCATTATGGAAGGCTCATCACATCGCTGTACTACCCGATCTAAAACATAAGCTAGGGGTAAGCGTTTTCGAGCTCACTCATCTATTCCACCACCCCCTATGAACGGTCTGGCTAAGGCTTACTTCGTACATCTAGTTACCCCCCAAATGCGGCATCACTTTATGGATGGATTCCATACTTGAAATGTTCTCCCTACTTAGTCGTATGACTTTGAAGAGCTCAATGAGATCTATGACTTTTGGGGTGCTCTTGAAGCGATTAGATTTTTGGAATTGGTAGAGTCAGAGAACGAGACATACGTGGATTTGGTCTAATTGTTTTACTCTAACACAACCTCTAGTATCGTTTATCTTGATGATGACATCCTTGCCTAGCGTAAAACAAATCGGGATGCTAGCTTTCTCACCACTTTTATGTTCAACTAAATCTAGAAATCACTCCAGACTTCATCAACGATTTATTCAATTGACCTGGTGGGGATGCTGCACATATGCTGGTAGCTTAGGATATGTCACCACATTTTTACATGTTTTTTAGCAACCGATATGTCCAAATGAGACGCAGGTCCAACATTTAAAGCATCTCATCGTTGGCGATCTTTTAATTCACACTCAAATCTTAGACCACATAATCACCAATTCAATTGCCCAATGATCAAACACAAATTTTTTTAGTAAGGAAGATCTTTTCTTACTCTTTTGCATGGTAAAAAGGATATCGATCAGTATTGACCATTTTGTTAATCATTGCTTCCTTTATACTCTTTCACAAAGGGATAAGCATTTAAGTTATGGCCGACTCATCAAGTTTATTCTTCTCTCCAACAAGTTTAGTTTGGAAAATTACATATTGTACAAGATGAAATCTATTTTCAACCTAGCGGAGGTGAAACATAGATTACCCTTCCATTGTGATGAGGAAGCTGGTCAATAGATAAGGTAAGGGTAGCACCAAGAACATGTAGAGTAGGGGTGAAGGCTAAGGGGGACAACTAGATATTGACGATTATGACCTTGTCTTGTAGGGTAAAGATCAGGGGGCAAGAGGCCAAGGACGACAAGAACGACGACAAGACCTTAGACCTTTCACCATGGAAGAACTATTCCGTCAATTCGAAATGATGATGACCAACTAGCGACAAATGATGGGAAACTTCACAGAGATATAAGGAAGTATACAAAACATTAAGAACCAAGTAACAACTATAGAGAAAGATGTTGCTAATATTCAAGTTGAACGAAATAGGCAACATAATAGGATAGACAAGATGTGGACTCGACAACAAACGTATTTCGATTGGCAAGGTTTTCAATACCTACCCCTAACCCCTCTACTCGGTCTTAGTGGTAGTCAAGTGTTAAATTCTCCATTCCCACTGTTCGATGAAATTTAAGATTGTTTTTTTTTTCCTTTGTATGTGTTTTCTTTCTTTTCTTTTCTTGTTTTCTATATAATAAATAAAGTAATTGTTTATTAATGGAAATTAATTCTCGGTTTGTTAATAATTAATTGCTTTCCTTAGTTGTTCTTTGTTATATGTGGAGTTATACGCATATATTAATTAAAATCAGAAAAATCAATATATCATATCTTATTTGAATATTTACGCATATATATCTACCATATGTACATATAAATCTGCACATAATTTGTACTTAGGTATTTGTTTCTGTATATTTATACAAATTTCTCCAAATATAATTATGTACACATATGTACATTCTTATACGCACACAAATATACACATATATATTTTCTCGAATTAAACATTTCATAAGTATATATTCATATGTGTATTTTTTATAAATTTATCCTTATATAATACTAACAATACATATTAGGGCTAGGAAAAAAAAAACCATGAACCATGGATGGAACCGTAACCTAACTGAATAGAACAATCAGTGTTATTGTGATTCGTTTAATTTACGTTTCAATTCGATTATATATATATGGTTCGTGGTTCAGTTTGGAAAAGTAAGTTGAACTGTACCATTTAGAACTTAAATAAAAAAAATTTAAGTAGTTATTTTGTACTTTTTTACATTTTTTTCAATCAATCTTCATAAATGTTATTAAATTTTTCATATCTTGTTATTCTTTATTATAATTATGTGTCAATTATTAAGATTAAGTTAAGTAAATTCCATTTGAAATTTTATATTTATTATAGATAAAAAATTTTAGTGAAAATTTGACATAAACGATTTTAACTGTGGATTGAACTAAACCGGTTTTAATTAGGTTGGACAAATTTAAAAAATTGAATCATATAATTAGATTTGACTTAAAAAAAAAAAAAAAAAACCGAACTGTTATATTAGATTCGGTTCAATAAGAGGGGGCAAACTGTCTTAAACCAAACTGTGCCTACCCTTAATATACGTAAGTGTTTTCATTGAGTTATATATGTATATGTATTTTTCCACATACACGCGTACATATTTATATGTAAATAAATATGTCTACGTATTATATATTAATAAACACATATATCCATATACATACATAGATCCATACACACATACACACACACAATAATATATTCAATGTATATTTTTTTAGTTAATATTTTAACATACAAATTTAAAATATCCAACATATATATTTATCATACATAAGAATGTTTTGAGTTAAAAACTCATACATGCAATTATTATTTTTTGTATTACATTTTTTTATTAAATTACCTAATAATCTCAATAAATTACCATATAAATACGTGGCAATAATATAAAACACATGCGCCATGTTTGAGGTCGAAAAAATTCAAAATAAATAATTCCGTAAATTATCATAAATACCCGAAAATAGTAAAATATTTATTTTCGACATTTTATTCCTTATTTAAAGCCCAATTATGGGCACATAGGGGCACGTGAGCCAGCATACGTATAAATAGGCGGCATGCGAAACACAAGCATGCAAAATCCAAGCACGCAAGGCACACAAGCACGATGAGCCCGCCATACGAAAAAGCACGAACACTCAAAAGTATACAAATTTTGGTACGTAGGGGCACGTGGGCTGCCTAATTACCACCCCTAATAGCTCTCCTAACTAACTATCCACACTTTGTAATATGTATAGCAAATAAATAAGTATTAGCTAGAGTTTATACCTTCCCATCAATGTAGAGCCTCTAGGAAGCCCAACTTGAATTGAGAAAACATTAATTGTGCTTTAGTAACATTCTTAGTGAGGAAAGCAATAAGTTGACATTTAAGAGGCACATGGAAAGAAAACCTTTACTGATTTAGTCTTGTGTAAAATGGACATCTATTTCATTGTGTTTAGTAGGATGACGTAAACAAGAATTATTAGTAATCCTTTGAGCAGCTTTATTGTCTGGGGAAAGTGAAACAAGAAATTGAATAGAAATTTGCCAGTCTTGCAAAATATAAGAAACTCACATGAGTTTTTTAATAGTAGAAGCCATAGCCCTATATTTGACTTCAACTAGAGAAGTCGTGATTGTTCTTTACTTCTTAGTCTTCCATGACACTAATGTATTCCCTAATAAAACACAGAACCCTTGATAGACTTCCTATAAAAAAGAGAGGCACCCCAATCAAAGCCGAATTTGCCATAATCTACAATGAATTATCAACAAGATAATACAAACCAAATTCACTGCCCATTTAAGATAATGTAAGACATGAAACACGACCAAAAAATGACAATCACAAGGCTTAGCCATAAATTGACTAAGCTTGTGAACTGTGAAAGAAATGTCTAGCCTCATAAGTGTTAGATATAAAAGTCATCTAATGAGTCGCCTAAAGAAAATAGAACCAGATAAAGCTATTCTTGTATCTACTGTCAATTTAAGACTAGAAGGTAATGGGGCGATTGGTTGGTTTTGCTACATAACACCAACATCAAAGAGAACATCTATAATGAATTTCCTCTAATTCAAAAGATACACATCTCAATACCTAAAAAATATTGAGCCAAACTTAAGTCCTTGATTATAAAGGCTCGATGCAAATCAGCCTTTGGATCAATAATATCAGAAATATTTATTCCACTTAGTAACATATCATCAACATACAACAAAACAACTAGAAAACCAATAGAATTGGTCCTTGTGAACAAAGAGTAATCATTCTTAAATTGTTAAAACCCCTTACTAAGAAGAAATTTAGAGATTTCCAAATTCCATTGCCTTGAGGCTTACTTCAAGCCATTCAATGATCTTATCAACTTACATGTTTGACCTTGTTTAGATTTAGCATACCTTTGTGGTGGTAGCATATAAATGTCTTCACTCAAATAGCCATGAAGAAAAGTATAATTAGTATCCACTTGATAAGTTGGCCATTGTTTAGCTACTACTGTAGCTACTAGGATCTTAACCGTACTTAGTTTAGCAATGGGTGAGAAAGTTTCATGATAATCTTCACCTTCAATATGGTTAAACCTGTTTGCAACCAGTCTTGTTTTATGTCTATCAACACTAACATCTACTTTTTATTTGATCTTATGGACCCATTTGGATCTAATTGCATGCTTACCTAGTGGTAAACTACTCAACTCCCATGTGTTGTTATCTTCTAAAGCTTTCAACTTGTCATTTGTGGCTTGGACCTACAACTCACCTTGAGTAACTTGTAGATAATAATATGGTTCCTAAGTTGTTAACACATTGGCAATAAGAGCTACATAGTGAGAAGGACAATT
Organism: Lumnitzera littorea; assembly: GCA_024138015.1. Taxonomy (NCBI): domain Eukaryota; kingdom Viridiplantae; phylum Streptophyta; class Magnoliopsida; order Myrtales; family Combretaceae; genus Lumnitzera; species Lumnitzera littorea. The sequence continues at coordinate 46,249,049 of JAMXBB010000001.1, read as the reverse complement.
ATTAAAGGTGGAAGAGGAAAGCAAAGGATGTTTGCATGAAGGAAAAGAAGAATCAACGGTGAGTTGTGTATCAGAACTGAGAACATAATTAATGGAGCGCACATAATCATTGAGCCACTGTAGTGTACAAGTTACTCTAAATGAACATCTCACAATAGGAACTTAATCAACAATAGGAGTGAAAACATAATTCAAATGTGGAGAGGAAGAGTATGTTTAAGATGTTAGGGAAACAAAGGAACCATAATTTGATTCAAAAGAAAAGAATAGACGTTAAGAGAAGGTTTCTAAAGTGGTATCTTGTGAAAATGCATCAATCTACTTTTAGGGAAAGTCTTTCGAGTAAAAGACAACATCCCTACTAGTTAATATCTTTTTTTTTTCTTTTTGTCAAATCATACAGCTTATATCTATTTTTACCAATGGCAAATTCCAAAAATACACACTTGACACCTCTAGCATCAAACTTATCATATAAATTCACCTTAGCAATATAGCATAAACACCCCCTTTACTCTCAAATAATCATAAGAAGGTGCATGCCTAAACAATAATTCATAAGGGGTCTTCCATTGAAGATTTGACAAAAGCATTCTATTGATCAAATAAGTTGCTGTTATCATACATTCTCTAAAAAAAAAGTACCTTTTTTCAAAATGCCATCAGTTAAAAGGATTAGTTTTCCCAATAATAATTTAACACTGTCGATTAAAAAGAATATAAAAAGACTAGTTTTTCCAATGATAATTTGATGTTGTCAATTAAATGTACTATCTTGTGAATTCACCTTATATCCCCTTTTTATACTCTTTCAAAAGATAATTTAACACCATCAATTAAAAGGACTAGTTTACAAACTTTTGCAAACTTAAAGGACTCAAATGAAAATATTGAAATGTTAACAATTGAAATAGAAAAAGAGAAAAATATTAAGAACTTTTTTGTACTTTTCCTTAAAAAAAAATGGCATCATGATATCATAAAATATTCCAAAAATTTAAGTAATCTTAACCATTAATTAATAAATTAAGAAAAATCATGATAAGAAAAATTGAGACGATACAAATCTGTCGGTGCTATATTGTATTAGTATTGACATGTTTGTGTTGATGCATTATAGATGTATATTTTAAAGACCTTTACACATATTTTTATATCAATGTCTACATAGATTTTATGGTCTTACGTTTAGTGCCAAGTGTCATTTTATTAAAGGTATTTATTTTTTTAATTTCTCTTTCTTATTGTAAAATAAAAAATAAAAAAAAACAAAAGAAAGAAACAAAGATATGACAAAAATAATTAGAAGCACATCATCAATATTTGCTTTTCAACAGGAAGAAAGAAAGAAAGGAAAAGACCGGTTTAGGAATCAAGATTAAACATATTATTTAATTTACACTTTAAATGTTAATTATTGCATAGAATATCATGGGGCAAATTACAAAGACTTTTTAGTGAAATATAGAAATAACAGCAACATTCCCAAATTGCATAAATCTTATTCTACACCTCCAATCCTGTTGAGCTATGAAGCCTATTAATTACACTTTAATGCTATCATCCTTGTGCATTATTTATATTCTTCGTAATTAGTAATATGTGGAATGTGGACATTGATCCTTGAAGACCCCAAATAAATATTACAAACCGAATTTCGATATAAACCCCATTTCGAAAACGAGGTAAATAATGCAACGCAAAATGTACATGCATTTCTTTTGTCCTAACACAAACCATCCATTATTCCTTAAAATTTTCAAATCCAAATGCAAAAGCCCTAGCCCTAACCTCATGAAGCTAAAGTTAATTCTAGGGAATATGTGTTTGTTTTAGCATAGTCTATAACAGCATGTATATTAGTGAAGTGCTTAAAGAAATGTTTAGGATGTTATATCAATATCTTAAACAAATCTTATTTTTAAGTAATTATCTAAATTATCAATGGTTATTTAACAATGCTTTAAAGAAAAATTAAAAAAAAAGAGAGAGAAAAAAGAAAAATTATACCTATAGAGGTAGGGTGCTTGGTGCAAAAAACAAGTGTTAAATACCGGTGCTTGTCAAAGGTACTGTTATATGGAAATTAGATATTGTATTTAATTATTAGACTTTAGAAATATAATTTGAAAAAAAAAAGAAAAAAAAATTTATATAGATTGTCATGTGTTAGCAAATTAGATGAGATGGCAGATTCTATGTTACTCTAGATCTTTCCTTTATTTGTTATGCCTTAGGGAGGGTGTTATATAGTACAATTCATTTACAAATCATGAATGGAATAACCCAAAAATATTGTTCCCCAATTGGCTACATTCAACCTTTGGAATTTGCTATATTCGGTTAATTGAAGCTCTACATTCGAAGCTAATTTTCCATTTCACTTGGATGTTCTACTTCATTAACAAAAGTTTCCATTCTACTATTCATACATATTCCATACACAATAACCCTTACACATTTACAAATCAATTGCATTCAGATTCCAAATACCCAAAAAATAGATATTCCTTTTTACACCGAAATCCTATCAATTTTCCATTACGTTCCAACTAGTATCGAAGCTCTTCGATCCATCACCATGGTTACTACTAGACTGAAGGTTGACGAGAATTGAGTTGACCATGTCTTCAAGAAAATCTAGGAAGAACAAGAAAAGAAACTAATATCAACAATGGAATCTCTAATGAAAACTATGCTACAACAACATAAGGAATTGATGCAAATCATGCAAAGACAAGTAAGTTCTCCTAATTCAGCTATTAACACAGAAAGAATTGAAGAAATGGAGTTGGAAAACCAAAGTCTACAGCAAATACATAAACAATTTACATCAGCAAAACCTAAATCAACACCCATTACCACCATTAACACAAACCTAGAAATTGCAAACACCAACAACCATACAACCACACTACCTCCAAACAGCCCAAACCTATTAGCAATAATTACTATTGACTTAAACACCATTTATCATCATAAGCAAAAATCCGACATCCCCACAAGACCACCAAAACAACTAGTGGCCATGTCCCTCACCACTACTACCATTAATTTAAACACCAATATAGAAACAACAGAAAACCCACTAAACTCTAAATGCATAGTACTACTAGAACCCACTAAAATCCATATTGACCTTTAAGCACCTAATATAACCAATTTGGCCACCCTCATGCCTAATACCCAAATATACCCAAACCTAACACTTTCACAAGTACAAAAACCCATATCACCCTTTACACCACTACCAATAGCATATGTCCACCATTCCATCAAAACCAATAGCCCAAATCTACCAACCATCACCTTCATTAGCTTAACTTTTAAAAAATGCAACCTATACAAGCCCCAAATACCATCCATACTAACCACAAATCAAGAACACGTGATTTGGCCAAGCTATAAAATTATCCTAAAAGGATATTCAGCATATGAATTTGGTGAAAATATGGTCAATTTGTAGAATGAAATAAGGAGAAGGGGTGTTGAAATAAATCCCTCATTGTGCTCTTTTATTGTTAAGGGTTGTGCCAAAATGAAGAAATATGTAGATGGAACTCAAAATCATGATAGATTATCGAGGAATGTGTTAAATTGTTCTCATTTCAATGGTCAAATAGGGAATACATTGGGTCTATTTGATTATGTAATCGTAAATGGTGATGATACATAGTGTATAGTTAATGAGGTTGAGTGCTTATATTTGGTGCGAACTAATGAAAATATAAATGCACTGAATGTTACCTAAAATTGTAATAAGCAAAATAAGGCTGCCATTGTGAAAATGGGGAAATGTAAAAAGGGCTTTGATCTTGCAAGGCTATTTAGTGTTGCTGAGTGCCTAAAACATAGAGAGCTTGGTACTAATGAACATCTCAAGTTTTTCAAGAGGATACACATAGTAAGGTATCTAGGGGGGTTCAATCTTTTCAGAATTAATGGGATTCAAGACAAAGTGAGAGCACTAGCTAGCTATAGAAAGAACATAGGACAGTCTAATCTCGAAAATGGGATAAGGGAGGAGCTTTGGGCATATAGGCAGATGAGGTCAAACTTGTAAGAACACCTAAAATTGCACATGAAATTCATTCTTTCTTATAATTTGGTAGATAAGGGAGGAAAAAGTGATCATACCTTAAAGTTATCTACTGAGACACTCCTTCCTTCTACCGCTATCGCTCATTCACCTATTGTAAGAACCTTCCTTGACAATGAATGAAATCTTATAGCTGAGTCAAGCTATACAGAAAAAGGAAAGGACAAAGATGAAGCAAATTACCAAATCAGCCTACCCAAAAAGTCTCATATCCAATGAAAGCCATGCAAATTTCAATTTAGAAACTACATCACTCATATGTATAGTAAGGCTAGTAAGAAGATGACTAAGCAATGGAAAAATAGAGAGCTTCTTGTACATGGGCCTTCAACAATTTGTTGGGACATTCCATTGAACACTTGGAGAGCATACATCTACTAGAAGCTCCTTGTCTTATCTATGATGTTATTCCACAATGTCTCTTACTACGAAGTCTTCTTGGTACCTATCACCATGCTTGAACCAACTAGTGCTACCATCAACTTCACATTCTCTGCAAACAACATCGGTGGTCGCATAGTTATAAGCATGGAAGTTGTGACCATCATTGTTGATTTTGGTACCATTGACAAAGGAAAGACATACCTAATTTTAAAAAGGCTTGTCATCTTCCTAAAGGTGAAGAAAAAGAATAGTTCTCAAGGGAAGCATGGTGGAATTCGTTGAAACCTTAATTTAATTTTAGGGTATCGCGGTTATGAGATGAAGGCAGTAGGCATGAAAATTGATGGAGTGAGGTTTCTAAAATTGATAAAATGATGTGTCTCGAGGGTCAAACACATGGAGAAGCATCACAACAAAGTAAACCAAAACAAATAGAGAAAAAGGTTAGCAAAGTCTGGGCAACTACCGAATAGATATGATATACCAATTAATCTTACTCGGCTTATAATCTGCCGGATATGACATACTGGTCCAAACTGAAGCGTTACTTACCACTACTCCTTGATAAAGGGGATAGATAAGAGTTGAAATAAGGATGAGAGCACTAAGGTTACCGAACGAGAGTAACTCTATATTCATTAGTTTGTTGTTGTTACATACAAGAAAATGAGAGTTTATATACCCATCCACTGGGGTTACTTTACATGTATGACAAGACAAAAAAGTATTCTACAATGAGGTTACATAAAACATACTAAAAGGGGTAAAAGAGATTTATAATATTCAGTATGGAAAAGAAAGAATCATTCTAGAAAGTTATGTCCAGGAGATACATGTCACGTAGTGAATGGAAGTTAGGAATATGATATAAGTAGGCACAATAGGAAATGCTAGCAGTTAGGGGCCAATTTGATTTAGACCAGGCCAAGGACCGATTACTTCTTTCGAAGAGAAGTTAGCTCAATTCAGGGTCAAATGCCTGTAGTTGGATCGGGAGCTTGCCTTAGTTATTATTGGGCTGTCTTTTAGGTTAAAGCATTGCTGATGAATAGGGGCGGATCTAATACAAGTAAAGACCCGATAGTCAGGTTGGTAGAAGACCAGCTCGGGATATGAATCCCTGTCTCAACTATGTCCTAAAGCTAGGATCCTCCAAGCAAGTCCTTGGAGTCCTCCAGCTCGACTATGTGTGATCGATCCAGAGGGTTGATTCCTATCATTTGCCTAGGGGTCAGAAAGATTTGTCCTCAAAATTAGAGCAGTCTCTGCTCTTTCTTTTAGAGCACTTATAGGGTGTTCTTCTGTTGGTTGGTGGGGAATAAAATCGGATACATTAAAGGTGGAAGAAACACCATAGTCATCAGGCAACTCGATTTGGTATGCATTGCAGTTGATCTTCTTTAGGACCTTAAAATGACCATCAACATGAAGAGATAGCTTGTTTTATCTCAAGTGTGGGAATCGTTCTCAGTTGAGGTATATCCATACTAAGTCTCCTAGGCAGAAAGAAACAGTTTGGCGGCCTTAGCTACTAATTTCTTATTATATCTTATTGAACTTGGTGATCTTCTTGGTTACAAATTGGTGTAACTCATGTAATTCTTGGGCTTGGTCAACCTCAGATTAACTTTCTTCAGTAGCTATTGGAGCACCGATCATATCCAGGGGAATAACGAGATTCAGGCTGTAAATGACCTCTAATGGGGTCTTCCCAGTAGTGCTATAAATAGGTCGATTGTATGTAAACTCCACAACTGGTAGGTACAAATCCCAATCCCTCAAGTTCTTCCCTACAACAGCTTTGAGTAGATTGCTTAGTGTCCTATTCACCACTTCGATCTGGCCATCAATCTAAGGTGGCTACTAGAGCTGAATACAAGTTTAGTTCCAAGTCTTCTCCAAAGAGTCTTCAAAAAATAGCTTAAAAATTTTGTGTCCCGATTTGAGACAATGGTCTTTGGTACCTCATGTAGTCGAATAACCTCCTGCAAAAACAAATCAACAATACGTAAAGCGTCGTTAGTCCGATGGTACAAAATAAAGTGCACCATCTTGCTGAAGCAGTCCACTACAACAAAAATAGAATCTTTTCCTCTAGACAGCCCTAGGACAAAGTCTATGTTGAGTTCGACCCAAGGTAAGGTTGGTGCTGGTAGTAGCATTTACTCTACATGGGGTTCTCTCTTCCCCTTAGCTCGCTTACATACCTCACAACACCCTACTACCTTATGGACAACCTTAGCCAAACCAAGCTAATAAAAGTTTTCTCTCAATAGATTGGTCATCTTGGTTTCCTTGAAATGACCAGGTAATCCTTTACTATGAGCTTCCCTAATCAATAGCTCACGTATAGAGTAGTTTGTAATGCATCGCCTATGATCCTTGAATAAATAGCTGTCCTTAAGATAATATCCTCCAACAACTACCCCTTCTCGGCACTATTCAACAATGGGGCTAAAGTGAGGATTAGTAGCATGCTACTTAATGATGAGTGAAAATCCTAATAATTTTGTCTGTAAAGTGGTCAACAGAGTTTGCAGTCATAATAGAGCATTGGCGACCACATTTGTGCTTCCTTTCTTGTGCTAGATTACGTACGAAAACCCTTACATAAACTCCAACCACTAAGCTTACCTCTTCAAAAGCTTGCTTTGACTCTTATCATGCTTCAATGATTCGTAGTTAGTGTAAATAACAAACTCTTGTTGTAGCAGATAGTGTTGCCAAATAGTGAGGGTTCGGAAGAGGGAGTATAACTCCTTCTCATACATAGAATAGTTTAAGGCAGGGCCACTAAGTTTCTTACTGTAGTAGGCAACCGATCAACGCTCTTACATCAAGACAGCACCAATTCCAACTCCCGACACATCACATTTTAATTCGAAGGGCTTGTCAAAATTTGGTAGTGACAAGATAGGTGCTGAGGTAAGTTTTTCCTTGATCTCTATAAAGCTCCGTTTAGCTCAATCGTTCCACCTGAATCCTTCACTCTTCTTTGTCAACTCGGTCAATAGGGCGGCTATTGTACTAAAGTCCTTAATAAATCGCTTATAAAAAGAAGCTAGGCCATGAAAACTTCGAACCTTAGTGACATTCTTCAACATCAACCATTTTAGAATATTAGATCTTTTCATCATCTGCTCAAATCCCTTCCCCTAACACTACAAACCCTAGGAAAACTACCTCATTTTGGCAGAACATACTCTTTGTCACATTCCCGTAAAATTTCTTAGTTCATAAAATGTTAAATACGTCACAAACATATTGAACATGGTTGTCTAGGTCGACATTATATACCAGTATGTCATAAAAATACACGCTTACACATCTTTCGATCAGAAGGCACAATATATGGTTCATTAACCTCATGAATGTGCTCAGCACATTAGTAAGTTTAAGCGGCATAACCAACCGTTTGTAGAGCCCGTGCCTAATTTTAAAGGTAGTCTTCTACTCATATCTGGTCTCATACAAATTTGATGGTAGCCACTTTGCAAATCAATCTTTGAAAATATCTTGGCGCCATGAAGTTTACTTTGCAAATCAATCTTTGAAAATATCTTGGCGCCATGAAGTTCATCTAACATGTCACTGAACCTCGGTATCAGGTATTTATACTTAACGGTAATTCAGTTGATTACTCAGCTATCAATCACATGCATCATGAACCATCCTTTTTCGGAACGAGCAAAGTTAGTACAACACAAGGGCCCATGTTCTCCCTCACATATCCCTGTTTTATGAGTTTGTCTAGTTGTTTCTTCAGCTTGGTGGCTTGCTCATGGTTCATTCTATATGCAGGTTTGTTTGGTAGGGCAACACCTAACTGCAAATCAATACAGTGCTCTATGCTTCGGACTGGAGGCAATCCTCTAGGTAGTTCTTTAGAAAATAGGTCAAAAAACTTATTTAGCAAGCTTTAAATCTCTTTTGGAACATTCTCTAATTCCCTCATCTCTAACAATCTCCTAACCAACAGGAACATGGGTTCATTAGCCTTCTTAGTATATTGAAGCTCTCTTTGGATCATCACCAAGGCCTTCTTCTTACTAGCTTAAGAGAGCTGGTTATGAGTTTCATTTACTTGGGACGGGGTCAGGGGTTGCAACAAAATCTTCCTTCCATCCTTAACAAAGGCATAGGTATTGTTATACCCATTGTGAGTAACACATTGATCGAACAACTAAGGTTGTTCAAGTAGTAGATGTGAAGCTCCCATGGGGATGACATCACAAACTACTTCGTTACTATACACAATCCTAATACTGAACGGTATGGTTACTTATTCAGTTACGTGCAAATCACCCTTATCATGAAGCCAATGCAGCTTATAAGGTCGGGGATGCTTTAAGGTCAGCAGGCCCAACCTCTACACAAAAGACTGTATAACGACATTGGTACAACTTCCCCCATCCACAATGATCGTACACAATTAGCCTTTGACGGTATACTTGGTATGGAACAAATTCTCCCTCTAGTCTTCCTTAAAGCTTAACAAGGAGTTCAGTACTTGTCTTAGGACGAAGGTCATTACTTCTCTCTAGTCAACATAGACATAGGTCTCTTCTTCATCTTCAGCTTTAAGTTTCCTAACATCATCTTCCTTCTCAGGTTTGCTCCCATTGATGCTATACACCACATCTCCTCAGATCACCATGACATGTCGGTTCAAACACTTAGCGGCCATATGTCCGAAGCCTAAGCATTTATTACACTTCACCTCACTAGTCTTATATCCAGCGGTTTAACTTTATCATATGTCCTCAGAGTCAACTTAACCTCGAATCAGTTGAGTTAACCGACTCAAGCCTGCTGGCTTGCCTGACTATCATTGGGTTTGTCACTCCTTTCCTCGGCTCAATATAGCCTCCTCAACTTGGCTTAAATAAGTCAGCACGGTGCTAGGGCTTGTGAGAATGTTGACTCAAGTTGGCTTAGAACATTTCTCCTCTACTTTTCAACCCTCTACATGATCTTAATCGCCTCTTCTAAGGTATAAAACCTCGGTACTTCCACAATCTTGTGAATCTCATACTTAAGCACAGAAATGAACCTCAACACTATACAAGCATCTAGTTCTTCAATGTTGGCTCAGATCATAAGCATCTAGAACTCTCTTACATAGTCATCAATAGATTGGCTTCCTTGGCGAAGCTCTTGCAACTTTGCAAACATATCTTGCAAGTAAGTTTCAGGCATAAATCTTCCTCTCAACAACCTTTTCATCTCATCCCCGGTTCTAACACCTCGTCTTCCATCTCTGGCTCTAGCCACATTCAGGTGCTTCCACTACATGGTGGCATAACCAGTAAACTCCAATGCAGCAAGTCGAACTTTGACAGCATCTATATACCCATAACATTCAAACACCTTCTCAACCTTCTCTTCCCACTCCAAGTATTCATCAGCATCTCTACTTCTATTGAAGGGTAGGATTTGAACCTTAACATTATCTAGCCTTCGAAGAGCTTGGCATCCTCATCCCTATGGTTGGTAATAGTCAGCTTCTTCTTCTTCCTCCCTAAACTCTCTAACATCTAACTCTTCATCACCTTCCTCAATCTTCTCTAACTCCAGTCTTCATCTAGTAGCTCCTCCAGCTCAAGGGAGTTGAACTAGGTGATAGGCTCGACCAACTTGGCCATAACCCCTGTCTTGAACATTGTTAGGCAGATTTTTGTGGCAGCATACCCCGGTTATTGCATGTTAACTTATATTGCTGTAACTAGACTCTCAATAAAGTTTGTGAGTCTGTCAAGTTTGTTATCAATGAACCTTGGGGTGTTACTTCCATTAGGACCACAATCGAGTTGAGCACCATTACTCTGGTCATCAATAATACCCTGAACACTTGAGTCTAACATAGTACAATACTTCCTAAATAGATTAACAATTTACTACCAACTTTAGTACCCAATAGTCACTTAAACAGAATAGAAACAAACTTACCATATTTTCACAATGAAAAATAGAGTAAAAGTAGAGTAACAACGAAACCACACTTATTATCATATAAACATACTACAATAGCTATGGAAGGAACATAGTAGCCACTAATAGCAAAGCGAACCAAAACTTCATTGAAACTTCGCACAATCCCTTTAGGAATCATGCTTTGATACCAGTAAAACTGATGTGTCTCCTAGGTCAAACACATGGAGAAGCACCACAACGAAATAAACCAAAACAAATAGAGAGAAAGGTTAGCAAAGTTCAAGTGGCTATCAAATGCATATGACACACTACTCGATCTTACTCGACCTACAATCTGTCGAATATGACACACCAATCCAAACTAAAGGGTCACTCGCCACTACTCCTTGCTAAAGGGAATAAATAAGAGTTGAAATGATGATGAGAACACTAAGGTTGCTCAACGAGAGTAATTCTGTATTGATTAGTTCGTTGTTGTTGCATACAAGAAAATTGAGGTTTATATACCCATTCACTAGGATTACTTTACATGTATGAAAAGACAAAGGGGTATTTTACAATGAGGTTACATAAAACATACTAAAAGGGGTAGAAGAGACAAAGAATATTTAGTACAAAAAAGAAAGAATCATTCTAAAAAGTTGTATCCAGGAGATACGAGTCACGTGACGAATGGAAGTTAGGAATATGATATAAGTAGGTGAAATAGGAAATGCTAGCAGTCAGGGGTCGACTTGATTTCAACCAGGCCAGGGACCAATTACTTCTTCCAAAGAGAAGTTAGCTCGATTCGAGGTCGGATGCCTATAGTCAGATCTGGAGCTTGCTTCGATTAGTATTGGGCTGTCTTCTAGGTTAAAGCATTGCTATTGAACAAGGGTAGATCTGACATAAGTAAGGACCTGATAATCATGTCAGTAAGAGATTAGCTTAGGATAGGAATCCCTATCTCGACTATATCCTAGTGCTAGGATCCTTAGAGCGAGTCCTTGAAGTCCTTTAGCTCGACTACATATGATCGGTTTAGGGGGTTGATTCCTATTACAAAAACAAAGAAAGAAGGGTTGAAATAATTATAAAGGAAGAAGAAGACTCGGTAAGAAAGGCAACAGTTCTACTTGAAAGCTTCGAAGGGCGCTTATTAGGGACTCTTAGTAGTTGTGTGTATGCGATAATGAAGAAGAGGAATATCAAACCTACATCTATAACCATGAAAGAAAAGATTGTGAAGACAAGAGGATTGAATGTGAGGTGTTTGTTTGTGGCTTTGAAAAGAAAAAAAAGTAAAGGACTTAAAGAGGAGAAGGGAAGTGATGAAACAAGAGGCACATGGCTCTAAACAGGGAAAGACTAGGGTTTGCAAAGAGTTAAGCTTACATAAAATATGCAATGACGAGGTAGAAGTTTGTGAGGCAATAAGTAATGCGATTAATTATGGGCTTACTGACCAAGTAATTAACTCCATATCAATCACAATTGTGCATAAGGGTAGGTGTGAAAGTAATTTCATGTTTACCCCACATTCTATTGAAAATGGACTTCATTTTGGATGGAAAATTGAACAACCTACTTTTACTCTTTGACTTACATGAATTTTCAAGAAAGGAAGATTGGATTTTTATTTTTACCTTATAGGATAAGGGTTGAGAAATATTATATAAAAATAGAAAAAGAAAAAAAATTATATAGATTGTCACATGCTAGTAAATTAGATGAGGTGGTAGATTCTAAGTTATTTTAGATCTTTTCTTTATTTGTTATACCTTGGGGATGCTATTATATATACCTGTGCAATTCATTTACAAATCATGAATGGAATAACCCAAAAATGTTGTTTCCCAATTGGTTGCATTCAGCCTCTGGAGTTTGCTGTATTCAGCTAATTGAAGCTCTAAATTCGAAGCTAATTTTCCATTTCACTTGCATCGTTCCACTTCATTAACAACAAGTTTCCATTCTACTATTCATACATATTCCATACACAATAACCCTTACACATTTACAAATCAACTGCATTCAAATTCCAAATACTCATAAAAATAGATATTCCTTTTTACACCGAAATCCTATCAATTTTCTACAACATTCCAGGTACTCACATGAGTAAGCACTGTATGGTGCTTTCCATTTATCAGTAAAAATGGAGTAGTTTGTAGAGGAATCTATGTTAGGCACCACTAACAAACATGACCTAGCTAAAGTCACCTATATAGTAGAAAGTTGATTGCAAAGACTTTGTCAATTTGTACAGGACAAGTATCCCTCATATGGACTTTTATCATTAAACCCTAAGGAAGAATTCAAATCATGGGGCCAAAATATTTACTTTTCATCACTCTAATTTCATTAGTTCTAGCTAAACCCATAATTTTTAGTTAATGACTGAAAGCATGAAATGTCTCAATCAAGTTGTGAAAGCTTTTATTCTATTTATCTATGTATGTTTGTGTATGTAAGAGAGAGAGAGAGAGAGAAGGGGACACATGGGACTCACTAAAGTTAGTCATCAGATGTACGTAAGAAGACAACAAAGTAAGGTCGTTGTAGAGATTTTGACAATGGGTTGGTCTTATGATATATGAATTAGAATTTTGCAAACCAAATAAATACTATAAACATTTTAAGTTTCATCTTGTATACAAACCAAACAAATGGATAGGAGTTTTATTCAGTATAGTACCATAAAATAAAGTTATCCAAATGCATACTTAAACTCTCTCTTATTGTCTTTTTCTCTTGATTCTCATGTTTACACTTATAGATGGTAACTCTTTCAAATTCTTTGTTGGTGTTATGATTTCTTTTGTTTCTTACGAATATATAATTACTACCATATAGTCTATTCTTTCTTATGCCCATGTGATGTTAGACTCTAAGCAATCAAGAGCTCTAAAGGAATGGAAGAAAGAAGAGCATAAAGAGATTATGTAATCCTGCAAATAAACTCTGTTAGATTATCTTTACTATTTATATGATGTGACATAGTTAGAAAATTATTGATATATTCATAATATTTGGTACTAATTCATCTAATTTTAATTACTGTAATGCCCCTTAAATAAAAGGTGACAAAACTCTAATTATTGAGTTACCTTTCAAAGTAACGGCTTGGCGTTCATCAAAACTTCAAATCAAGCGTATAACACATGTAAAGTGTTTACTAGCTCTCACATGCGGCACTTAGACTCTCTAAGCACTCTCTTAAGAGGCTCAGTCAGCCTTACTCACCAAAACACACAAGAATACACTTACTTAAAGAGGAGTAAGAAGTACTTAAGTAAGAAATAGACTTGTATCTCTAGATGGGTTACAAATGAGGGGACACCCCCTTATATAAAGTAGCCTCTATGATTGGACAACCAAGATCTACTCAATCTAACGACTATCTCACTTACCTTACTCTACCTAACCTCACCTACGAAGGTTCACTATATCTGGATACCTCTAAAATATTTCAAGGAGTGGACCAAGCCTTAATCGTGGGCTTTACATACTATGGACCTCTTTACATAATGTATAAAAGTGAAAAGTAGTCTTGGGGAAACAACTTGGGACATTCTCCCTTCCCTAAACTGGCGATGTCCCTATTGCTTTCCGCTTCCTAGAGTACTCTTCCACTAGATGTCTAAAACAAATGTAGTCCACAGCATTCTCCTAGGTGGCTTCACTTTAGGGTAAACCCTTCTACTTTACCAAGTACTCTAGATAAGATGGCTAGCCTGAACCTTGCATTAGGCGCCCTTATAGGACCTTTTCCGCCTCTCTCCTGCCTTTTTGCCTTGTTCCTTAAGTAAGCTTCCTTCATATGGCTATTAAAGTCTCCCTCTTTTCTATCTAGCATACCCTACAAGCTTTCAAAAAGGCTTCTATGTCGTCTGACATCTTTGGCTAGTGGAACTTTTCTTTTACCTTATGAGTTAGGTCCTTCGAGTTGTGATGCCTCTCTATGATCTTCAGTTGGAGATTCTTGTGATTTAGAACATATAACCTTCTTCCCTTAGGATAAAGTAGTCCATCCTCTATCCAATATTTCTTTATCTGACCTACCTATTCCCATATAAGCTTAGCTTGAAGATCTTGGGCCAAGCCTTCCTTGATCATCTCCAATACTTCCTCGACTCCTAAGACCTCTACCTCTTAGGCTAAAGTACTGCTAACATCCCTTATGGACCCTTCCTCTTTTCTACTCCATTTCTCTTCTAGGTAGCTATGGCTTGGGCTCTTCCTTAAGGCTCTCTATTTAATTCTTTCCCTTTGCCTTAGGTAACTCCTGTACCTTTGGCTCTAGCTTGCTTAAGCTTTAGTCTATGGTATTCTTCCCTCTTGTCCCATTAACATGCTAAGCTTTTTAGCTTGGCTAGGGTTACAGCTGACCAGAACTATGCATTGTTGCTCTTCATCCATAATCATGTTGTAATTCACCATTGGATCCATCCTAATGACTAATTCATAGTCATCTAATGGGATTACCTCAAGTTTCACCTTTCTTCTCCATTGCCCCAACTAGTAATCAACATCCTGGATAACTCCAGTTGTAGGGACTTCCTCCAAGTTGATGGTCTTTAATCTCCCTTTCTCTTTTTAAACCTTGAGACCTAGCTTAGTAGTTGCTTCTTAAGAAATGAATATGTCAATTGCCTCGATGTCCATCAAAACATTCATCCTTCAACTTACCACTATCATCTTTACATACATTAAGCTCCGGGTTTCCTTAGCTAGCTCACTATGTATGAAGCCCATCCTCTTCAAGACTCCTAGCTTATGGTTAGATTAAGGATCTTCTTCTTCTTTCATTATAACTAAAGTTGCTAGTTTATTTCAATTAGGGTAGTCCTTTGATTTATGCACCCTTCCACACATGAAGCAAGAGTGTTTCCTCCTAGGGTACTCCTTTTCTTCCATACGAAGCTTATCTCTTTAGGCTAGGTCTCCATCCCTCCTTCTAGGGCTTGGATTTCCTTCTTCCTGAGCTCCCTCACCTCTTCCATGGTTACTTTCCATTACTTCCCTTTAAGGTCGTTCACTTGACTTGAACTCTATGAGGCTTTTAGTCATGGCTGTAGCTTGGGACAAAGTTTGGACTCCTCATCTTTCCAGCTCTATTTAGGCCCATCCCTATAAGCCATCACAAAAGGCAAATATAGCATCCCTATCACTCATGTTGGGAATCTCTAATAGTAACTCTAAGAATTCCCGCACATACTCGTTGATGGATGTCTTGTGTTCTAAATACCTTAATCGGGCCCAAGCATCCCTCGTAGTATTATTGGAGAAGAACTAGGTTCGCAACTTCATCTTAAATTCTTCCCTTGTTTTGATTTTCCTAATCCCTTACTTGGTCTTGTCAACCTATCTTCTCCACCAAAGGGTAGCTACATCATCAAGGAACATATGAGCTACCTTTAACCTTGATGCATTGTCTAGGACACCAATTGATTCAAAGTACTATTCTAGGCTCCAAAGGAAGTTATCTATCTCCCTAGTATTCCAAAAGCCATTGAAAACCTTTAGCTTAGGCATATCCAACCTTGCCATAGCCTCACCATAACTCATTCTAAATTCGGCCTCAAAGCGTTGCTGGACCTAAGCCCTTAAATCTCTCAACTCCTTCCTTAAGGACTTCACCATCTCTTCGAGGGTAGCATCCCTTCTTTGCGGATCACCTATAGCTCAATTCAGAGTTGTCATCATATCACTTGGAAGCTCCTTTTTTAGGCTTTCCTCGACATCCTAAACTTAATCCAGCATGTCAGCCATGGCTAAGTCCACTCTAACTACCCTTGCTTTAACTAAGGCTCTGCTTCTCAAGGCTTTCTCTTCAAAGGTAAGTTCTTAATCTATCAATGGGTTTAAGGGACTTTCAACATACTCTGAAGGGACATCTAAAGCACTTGATCCCCTCATCTCTTCCCGGATTCAGCTCTAATACTAAATATCATGTGTAGAGTGTTTACTAGCCGTCATGTGCAGCACTTAGACTCTCTAAGCACTCTCTTAAGAGGCTAAATCAACCTTAGTCACTAGAACACACAAGAATACATTTACTTAGAGAAGAGTAAGAAGTACCCCAATAAGAAATAAACTTGTATCTATGGATGGGTTACAAATGAGGGGATTAAGCCCATGATTGGATGGCTAAGATCTACTCGATCCAATGGCTACTATATAATCTCACCTATCCTACTCTACCTACCCTCACCTAGCAAAGTTCAATGTATCTAGACACTTTTAGAACATTCCAAAGAGTAGATCGAGCCCTAGTCATAGGCTTTATATACTATAGATCTCTTTACATAATGTACAAAAATGAAAAGTAGGCTTGGGAAAACAGCTTATGATACGTGCTTAGTGGAGAGCATTCCTAGGGGTAGGTAACCTCCTAGGAAGTAGCTAGCACTAAAGACAAAACCATGGGGCATTTAATAACAAAGCGAACAATACCTCAGTGTAAGAAGTTCTAATTGGATCACTACTATTTCAACCGTATTTGACTTTTCCTTACTCAACATAGTTATTGCCATATTCTTTAACTAATATAGCCTAGATTTTTATCAAATAATTTTTTATCTCACTTTCTTTTATCAATTATCCTCAAATTTCAAACATTGACCTTGTCCCTAAATTCTAACTATGGATAAGCTTTGATAATAACATATTTATTTTCCTACAAAGTATTCTCTCATGTAACTATATTTTATAGAACTAAAACTTAGTTCACAAATCTATCCTCACATTAGATGCATCTTGTATTTAATAGTTATTAGCTTAGCAAATGGATGATTTCCTAAAAAATACTCCAATAAAGTTACAAAATTCTATTAATGAAATTTAAGAAAAGACACATGAAATATGGGATAGATTTTAGCGGTCACTAGCAGATCAAGCTTATAGGTTGTATTCTTAATCCTTTTGAGGTCTTCATAAGGTCTAAAGTACCTTCTACCCAATTTATGTAATCATTTCCTAGCCACTTATATTTGTTTATAAAATTGTAGCTTAACAAGTACCATCTCTTCTTCTTTAAACTCTACCTTTCATATGTGCACATTCACTTAATCTTCATTTATACTTAAGCCTTAGGTGCTTTTTTCTTGAACTGCTTAAGAACTTTATCTCATTCTATCAACTCATAATCTATATCTTTCATTAAAAAAAAAAAAAGTGCCTTAAAGATACATAAGCAAAGTAAAATGTTTTCATCCATATACATCTTTAAATGGAGTTATTCGAAGACCTAAATAAAAAAGAAGTGTTGAATAGTATTGAGCCGGAGATAAAATTTAGAACAATTATTAGGTTTATCCATAACATAACACATAAGATATTGTTTCAAACATCCATTTACATTCTCATTTTGACCATTTGTTTGTATGTGCTAAGCATTGTACAATTCAAAGTAATGCCACTAAGGTGAAATGGTTCCTACAAAAGTTTGCTCATAAAAATAATATCCTCTTTAAAACAATGCATATAGGGAATTCATGGAGTTTGCACACCATAGTGACAAAGAATTGAGCAACTTCGTAGGCAATCTACTAAGCAGCTGAAGCTCCAAATGACTTGCCTTTATTGACCACCATCATAAATAGAATGGCAAAATATTGTTTGAAATAGATAAACCAAAAATGAAATCCTTTACTTCTTCCCACATTTGTTATGGAACAAGTAGAGGTTGAAGGAATCCAGCAAAACATTGAGTATTGTATTGATTGTATTGATATGTTATACACTATTATACATACTATGCTATATCTCTTCATAATGAATCCAACAAAATCTAGTAACAACTCCATGAAAGGTCTTAAACATACCTTCATGTTCCCCCAAAGGAGAACCATGATACTCTTATATAATATGCTTCTCCAAATTTTACTAAAAGGATATGCAAATTCGCTCTTAAAATAACATTATGTTATCTCAAATTTCCCACTTTACATAATAACACTAAACGGTCTCAATTTCTTTTAAAAGCTCTAATAATAGGTAATAGTTTGAAACTCCTAATGAAGTTGAAGCAAATGACACAAAGTGAAATGTTCAAGGCGAGATTGATGTTGCATCGATTAGGCATTGGCCACTATATCCTAATTCCTTAATTTGTAAACAACCTCATAATAATGTCCTAATGGCTTTACCATATATCTTATCGTTCAAGAGTTTGAATCACATGCATTATAATCTTTTTAATATTCTTTTAATCGATTTTAATTATGAAAATTTTACCTAACAGATACTAACACCACTTCTTAGGAGCCTTTAAAATTACTTATTTTATGCCAAATTATATTGTATTCTCAAGCCTATTTTTTTCTTTTTAATTAACAAATGCAATGGGTCTAATTATCTTGAAACAAATTGCTTTTACTCTTATTCCTAATGCATTTGTCTCAATAATGAAGTCTTTTTTAAAATCTAGTAATATGAGCATTGGAGTAGAACGTAAAGTAACTTTTAAAGCTTGAAATGAACCATCAACTTGAGATGAGGATAGAAAGTTACTTTTTTTTTTTTCCTTTTTAGTGAGTTTGTAAATATATCCACAATGTCAACATGACCTTTTATAAATCTTTGCAATACCTAATGTGCTAAAATAACTCCTTAGTTGATTCAAGTTTATTAGTTCTAGCCATTTATAATTTTTGAGTTATCTAATCACACTCAATTAAAAGATACTACATAAACCAAATAATTAATATTACTAGCAATGAAAATGCATTCAAATTCTTAATCTAAAAGGTAGAATCCTTACTAAAGATATTACAAAACCATTCTCAAATGCTTTGCATGATCTTCTAAGCTCTTATATAAGAATGTTTAAAAGAAAACAATTATGAAATTGTTAAATTATTTGATTATAAGGACTATCGTTAATTAATTCATGAGACCCAATGGTTAAGTGTCTCACATGGATTGTGGGAAGTTGTGGTATTAGTTTATAAGGCCATAATTGTGAATATCTTGTCAACAAAAGCATGAAACTAAAAAAAAATCTATATATATAGATTTTTTTGAGGCTGGAGGCTTGTTCGTTACTTTGAGTAAGTGGTTAAAATGGGCCCATTAGTGTTTGTTAGCTTGACTATTCACTACTTTTAGCCTAAGGTGTTACAAATGGTATTAGAGCAGACCCTTACTAGTACGTAGATCATTTAGGTCTGACTCTAATTCAGAGAAGAGATTCAAGGAAGGTGGGGAGTGTCACTAGGATATGACTTCTTACATGCTTCCAAGATGACTTATAGATAGTAAGTGGCCCAAATCATATATCGAAAAGGTAGGAAGATCTAGGCTCAATTGTAAGGTTTTGTGATAAGGACGTCGTATGTTTAAGGAGGAGAGATTGTAAGACCCTATGGTTAAGTATCATACGTAAATTATGGGAAGTTGTGGTACTGGTTTATAAGGCTATGGTTGTGAACATCTTATCAACACAAGCTTGAAAATTTTGGACTAAGTTGTTAAAATGGGCCCATTAGTGTTTGTTAGTTTAGCTACTCACTACTTTTAACTTGAGGCATTACAAATAGTATCAGAGTGGACCCTTGCTAGTAAATGGATCATTTGAGTTTGACTTTAGTTCAGAGAAGAGGTCCAAGGAAGGTGGGAAGTATCATCGTGGTGTGACTTATTTCATGCTTCCAAGATGACTTATAGATAATGGGTGACACAAATCATATACTAAAAAAGGAGGAAGGCCTAGGCCTAATTGTAAGGTCTTATGATGAGAACATCGTGTGTTTAAGGGTGGGGAAAGATTGTGAGACCCCACAGTTAAGTGTCCCATATGGATTATGGGAGATTATGGTACTAGTTTATAAGGTCATAGTTGTAAACTCCTTATCAACACAAGCTTGAAACTTTTGAGCCAAGTGATTAAAATGGGCTTGTTAGTATTTGTTTACTTGGCTATTCATTACTTTTAGCCTAAGGCATTACACAATTATATAGAATATATCGTTTTGAATTATTGATAAATCAATTATGAAATTATTATTTAATTATAGTACTTGACTAATATGAACATTATAATTGAGCTTTTAATGCAAATAGCCCGTAATGAGTCGAGTTACTCATTTTGTTGCCTAATAAGAGATCCTTACTCTCATCTAATAAGGATATAAAAACTACTCTCTCATTAAATAGTTTTAACCTAACCTAATTTCCTGTTAAGAAGAGAGTAACCTTCTCTTACACTCTTTACAATTCTATATAAAAAAACACTACTAACAAAGGATTTGTCTCTAATTTTAGGTACCCAAACTTTACTCCTACACTTAAGATATATCATGATTTACACGCTATAAATCTTATGCCTACATGCTTTTTGTTTTAGGAGATACAAATTATAGCTATTGCTCTTATATTTGTCAAAATTAAATTAAAATCTATAAACCTTGACTTTGTTGATTTTGATTATGATCAAATCAACAAGATAAATCAAGGATTTTGTCCCATACATGTTTGATGATAAATTTATTCATATTTTTATTTTTGAGCAATATGTAAATTGGCCTTTTCTAAAACTATTGTTAATTGGATTCATTGGTGGATGTTTTGTGAATGGAGAAAAAGGATGATGTGCATTTTTTTTCATAGTTGGATTCATTACAGTGAAACCCCTTTGACATTATATGTTTCAAGAATGAATAAAATTCCTCAAATATGTAAATCCACTTTAAGATGTGTAAATATGCAAATTCATAAAGTACTCTAACCTTTTTTTTTTTCCATCATGTGGATATATGACTTTAATTTGGTGTATGCAATGAATTTATGATTCATAGGCTTTCTTTTTATCTTAATAATAATGTCATTGGTATTTATGGCAAAAGTGATGTCGATTCATAATTGGTACAATTTTATATTTCATCATCAAGGATGAATATTTTTTCACAAATATCTTACACTCCATTGATTTTTTGAATGTTTGAATGATTTTTTTATCATACAAATTTGTAATTCATCATGTTTTAAGATTTCGAATGTCTTCTATGCCTTATGGATTCCATGTTATTTAAATCCCAAAAAGCATAAACTTTATTGATTTGATTATAGAATATTGATGAATGATTAAAAGGATAAAGTCTTATACGTGATCTGTTTAACTTAAGGATTTTTGTTTTACCATGGATGTTCACATACATATGTAGAAATATATTACTCTTGTTATGGTGTTTATAATTATGAAAAGGGTAATCTTTCACTCATCAAATATAAAGTTCTAAACTTTTCTAAAAAAATCAAGCTTTGTTTTGTTTGTGTCTTGTATTAGTCAAATTAAATGGGAGACACAATGAAGTTGTCATGAGGTATTTTCTTGAAAATTGAATGCCACAAAAGAATTAAATAATATCGTTTAATAGTTTCTATTTAACTAAGCTTTTTACCTATAATTATTGGTTTATGGCAACTTTGTTAGAATAAATTAAAATAAGGAAAAATTTTAAATAACCTTCTAAACTTTGACGTAGCTATAGATTGACCTCCTAAATTTTCAAAGTATCGTTTTTTATCTCGTAAACTTTGATAAATTGGCAATATAAAAAAATTTCCCTTTTTTGGTTAGAAAAGGTTATACTATGATCAAAATTTAAGAGGTTTTAAAACACATTTTAATAAGTTTAGCGAGTGTTTACACCAAAATCAAAGTTTTAGAGGGATATTCTCAACCTATGAGGGTTGTTTACTAATTTATCAAAGTTTAGGGGGTAAAAACCGTATTTTGAAAGTTTAAGGAATCAATCCATATCTAAGTCAAAGTTTAAGGAGATTATTTGTATTTTTCCCTTAAAATAATTCCATTCATTCTTTTTTCGAATTAATAGTTCAATCTCCCTACCAACATTATTCCAAAACTTCGTACCATAAAATTGTAACTTCTTAGTCATCACTTGAATTCATTGTGAGGGAAAAAAAATCCTTATTTTATTTATTACGATGATAAAACTTGACCACATGAAAATTCACAAATCCAATCAATAAATTTTTAAGTAAAGAAAACAAATAGAAGAAAATAAAATATGACAATGTAAAGTGATATTAGTAGCAAGGTGATTTATGTAATATCTTAAGAAATCTATTAGTTTATATATTGATAGCAATATGATTATTTATTTACTTATCTATTTTTTTTTTTTTGTTTCCTCTTTTGCTTTTATGGCCATGTCATGCATACAGACATATATATATATATATATATATAACATTCCACTTATTAATTTAATATTTATTTCCTTTTTGCTTTTATGAGCATATCAATTTTAATTTGTTTTGTAATTTTGTAAATATTATATTTTATGTATGAATCTTATAATTGTTGTAAGAATGAAATTAAATTTGAGAGTGCATATGTGAATAAAAGCATCATAAGTGATTATATTTCAAGTGCATATATGTGATAAAATACACTATATTGATTTAGGCAAGATCTATTCAGGCGATTGCCACAAAAGTGGTTTATTAATTTAAACTTATATAATTTTTTTTATTATTTATACCATGGCTTTCATCTTTGAATATATTACTTTCCTAAAGGAAGTATTTATAAATTTTAATTTATATCATGGATTTCAAGTACCTATTGGTATTGGAATTTTAGTAACATGAGATTTGCACATTATATTATTATATTTCTTATTTATTATGATTTGGGCACTAAGACGAGATCATAATAATTAAGAAATTTGTATTAAGGGCATGTTTGGTTGAGCATAGTGAATCATTTAATTCTCTAATTGTGTGATAATAATGACATTAGCCTTTTTACCCATGTAATTAACTTTACCTTAAATGAGACTAACTTTGAGGACTAAAGAATAGTGGGAGCAATTTTAGAATTTTTGTCTTACATGTCGATGACATATTTCTTGCTAGTTTATGTATAAAATATTTGGTAGAGACAAAAGAGACTCTGATTAGCCACTTTGACATGAAAAACCTTAGTGATGCTTTAGTTGCTCTAAGCATCTAAATTTATTAAGATAGGTCACGAGGCATTATTGGCTTGTCTTAAAGAAGATATATTGAAAAGGTCCTCAAGTAATTTAACATGTATTCTTGGTCCCATGTGCTACACCTGTTCAAAATAATAATAAGCTTTCTATATTTCAATGTCCTCAAAATGATGAAGAGATAATTAAATGGAAAAGGTCCCATATGCTTCCACCAATGGTAATTTGATATAAGCTCAAGTTTGTATTTGTCCCAACATCATTTTTGCTATTAATACTTTAGGAATAGACTTGAGTAACCTAGGTTTGGGTCATTAGGAAGCCATCAAAAGGTCATGATATATTTGCGGAACACTAAAGATTATATGTCAACCTATAAGAAGTCTGATTAACTTTAGGTCATTATTTATTTTAATTTTGATCTTGTATATTGTCCTAACAATCGAAAATCTACTTATGGCTTCATTTAATGATAATGGGATTAGTTATTTCATGCAACGAAATACTTATAGCTACCTCTATCATGAAAGCAGAGTATGTTACTTGCTATAAGACTACTTGTCAAGCCATATAGTTTTTTTATTTTCACATTGTTGAAAGTATCTTTAGGCCACTTATGATATATTGTTAGCTACTAATGCATTCATCTCAAAGCAATAAGCACTCTTTTGGCTCAAACTATTTTGATATAATATATCTATTTGTTAAAGAGAAAATTCTAAAATTTCTTACTCGAATTGAACATTTTGCTATAGAGAACATGATAGAAGATCCACTAATTAAAGGCTTAACTATTAGATTTTTTAGAACCATATAACTCATATGAGTTTAGTTAAGTCTTAATGTTTTGGATCAATGGGAGTTTGAAATTGAATATTTATTGATTATTTTGAGATATATATGAGATAACATCACTTTTATTATCATATCTCTTATAGCATTGCTAAAATGCTTAGACCATTTTTTGAGATGACAAATTTATATTATTTAATTGTCTTTCTCTTATCCATTTTTCTTTTATATGAAATATGAGCATAATAACATGTATGAATGTATATATATATATATATATATACATATATATATATCCATGTTGGATACTATATCTGCAATGATAAGTTTTATATTTTTTAAATTGTTGATTGATATGTACTTTGACTATAATTGATATTCTTATCCTAATAATTCATATGTTTTTTATAATTGACTAATACCATCTAAGTGAGAGGATATTAAATTATTTGATTATATAGATTAGCATTAATCAATTATATAAAATATATCCTTTTGAATTATTAATAAATGGAATTATTATTTAATTATTTCACTTGACTTATATAGACATTATAATTGGGCTTTTAATGTAAATGGCTGTGATGAGTAGCGCTATTTACTTTGTTGTATAATGAGAGGTATTTACTCTTATCTAATAAGGATATAAAACCTATTCTTATATTAAACAGTTTTAACTTAATCTAATTTCCTATTAGGAAGAGAATAGTTTTCTCTTACACTCTTTATAATTTTATATAGAAAAACATTGCTACAAGAAGAATCTATCTTTAATTCTAAGTACACAAACTTTACTCCTATTCTCAAGATATATCGTAATTTACATGTTATAAATCTTGTATCTACATGTAATTTGTTTTAGATTTATCTATATATATTTCCAACAGAAATTTCTCAAATAAACCTTACCAAACCCAAAATTTTGTAAAGCAATATTTTTCTTAATTAAATTTATATTTAGCCATTTTTATCTAATATAAGTTGCTTAAGCAAAATGAAGAAAAAAATTCTTTAAAAAGTAGTTAAGAGTCGCCACCAACCAAAATTTGAAAAGTAATAATGTCAAAATTAATTAGGTGGATCAACTTTCAAATTAAACACTTAAAAACAAAGAAATTCTAGACTCAGGAAAATGGAGTTTAAAACTATAAAAAGCTACTGGAATAAAATATTATTTTGGAGCTTATACTTAGCAAGGTGCAACTATGTACAAGAAACCTTTTTTTTTTTTTTTTTTTTCCAACTCCACAACAAAGAAGGGGAAAATATGTCTTTTATTAAGTAAGATTGCTTCAGAGGATGTCTGTGTACTTGACTGGGTACCAAGCCTTCCATAATTCCTTAGAAGAACTCTTTGGTGGTAATATTTTTTTACCTTTCATATATATTCTCTCTCTTTTTTTCCCTTATTTACTTAAAATTACTTTTGTGCTTTTCACATATATACCTTTTGTTATCTCAAATTGAACTTAGTTTCCATAATTTTAACTTTTCAAATATCTTTGTTTCCATATTTTTAATGATAGTCCAAAAAAGGTTAAGATTATCAAATTGGAATATATTGCTATGGATCGAACGGTGTTACTAAAAATTGTAGATTGTAGAATCAAAATATGCAAATGTCTCTACAAGTGTTATAAATTCATAATCCATGAACTCTATCCTTAATTAAAGGTGCAATTCTCTTGTCTAAACTTCCTTAATACTTAAACTCAACTCTTTGACCCATTTGATCGGTTAATCCATGATCTCCATAGCCTACCTCCTGCAAAGTAGGTATCTAATGATATGCTTTATCAATTATCAACCAACAAACCAGCATACATCTTAAAGCTCAAATCTAAGTTCTTTATGTTTCAATATATACAAACTAATAAATGATACTCTCAAAAAATTAAAAGAATAATAACAGAGCATCATTTTACTCACTTAGAAAGCTCTAATCAAGCCTTAATTTCATTTTTAAAGATCCATAACAAATAAAGTACTTGATTAAGAAGTTATACCATGAAGAAGGGAGTTAGTTAATCGAACATGAGCACCAATTGAAAATTGACTAAACCTTCTTAGAGTTTTGAATTCAAACACTACTAAGCTTGGTCCATGCAATTATAAGTTCATCAACTGAAGTGTGACTAAGTTGGTCCATGCAATTATAAGTTCATCAACCGAAGTGTAACTAAGTTGGTCCATTGAACTACCTTAGATTCAAACATTTCTTAATTATTCCAGTTTAATTCATTGACTTGTAGATAAGTTGACCAAAATTTTAAACCCTTTCAACCATTCACCAATTTCTAAGTCAATTGAAAAATTAGTTTTCATGTATCTTAATCATTTTTAACATTCTTTGTAACCTTGGTTTTCCATTTAGGTAGGTAGATTAATTAGTTCATTAAAGTTTCATTTTATCTAATTGAAGCCCATCAACAAAACTTGTGCAATCATTTAATATTAACTTAATTCCTAATTCTCAATCATGCCTACTATCTTAATTGACTCAAATCAACTTAATATAGCAGTTACCTTATCAAGTTATTTTATGTAATTAGTCTAGAACAATTGTAGCTGAACTAAGTTGATTAGAGTAAATGAATAGCGTGTAAATAAATGAGCTATGGATTTACTTGCCTCTTTTTTGTTTCTTAGCTATAGATTTACTTACCTCTTTTGGAAGTTTCTCACCTCAGTCTCTTCCTACATTTACAACAAAAACCTATGAACTATAAGTGGAAGAAGAAACTTACTCATAAGATGATTAGCTTAAGGTTTTGCAGTATCAAGGTTTTAAAAGGCCATGTGTCCATGTTGTTTATCATCTTAGGCTAGAAAATATTCCTTAAGTATTCATTTAATTATTTAGTAAGTTAGCTCTTTTAGAAATTTATTTCAAATTATATATATAATATTTGAACAATAATTATAAGTTTAATAATATTAAGGTGTCGTTTAGTATGTGAAGGGAATAAATATTAACAAAGCATAATTATTGCTTAAGAGTAGCTTATTACAGGAATATGGATTGCGTTGTTAATTGATATAAATAGCTATTTTTGAGAAGTAGTTGTTTTGAGATTTAGTTTGTGAGAATGTTATCAATAATAGATGGAAAAGGTCATAGTATGATACTCCTTCACTTAATAGGTTTATTTAAAATTATATACATACACACACATATATATATATATATATATATTAAGTAACCTATTAATTATATCTAATAATATAACTTATAATATACTTTTGAATTAATAGCTAATAAGAGATCAAATTGATCAACCAATTGTTAATGATTAATCTTTTTTTATTAGGTTGATATTATTAGAATAATAATTTATTTATGAATTATTAGTAGTGGATAATTAATTGATATAAACAATATAGAAACCTAAATCTTGAGCTATTATTTTAAGAAGGGTAATTACACTTTATATATATGAAATTTTACCTTTAATTATTTTTCATAGCTGTATTTTCATTTTTTACACTTTATATATCTATTTTGGTTCATCATGTAATTGTAGTAAGTCATTCCTTTTATTAATGTTTTCAAAGGCAGGTTAACCTACTTGGTCTAACCTAGTTCGATTAAACCCATCCATTAAATTGGTTCGAATTACCTTTTTGATCCTCACAAACAATGACCTTAATTCAACTCGATTAACCCAATTGGTCTAAGTCAATTCCTATAAGAATTAATTGGGTTTTTTAAGTTAAAATGTACTGTTTTCTCTTCTTTTTTTCCCTAGTGAATGCACCAATTTAATAAAAAATAAATAAATCTAATTCCAAGAATAAAAAAAGAATTTTCAAATATCAGAAATATTGTAATGACTCTAGAGGATTGCCTTAAAATCTTCATATCACATATGTATTTAAAGTATGAAAATTACTTTACAAGTTAGAGATTGCATAACTCTAACTAGTTATTTGTCATTAAATACATTACATGTAACAAATTTATTTAATAAATAACTATGGATACTCAATAGTCTATAGTTCATCAGAATTATAGAAAATTACTATCCTTTACCAAATAATAAAATAAGGTAGATAGTTCTTAAAATTTCTAAGATTTACTAAAGATGCTAACTTAATTAAGAGATTATTTGTTTCACAGAATTTTCTAAATCAACTATACGATCCTTTATGAATTCTAACTTTTCATTATATCACTCTACACTCAACTGATATCTTGGTCCCAACTAGCAATCAACTCATAAGAGAAAAATTGTTAGAGAGTAAGTTATACAAGTTTAGCAAAATGTCTCTCATATTATACCAATAAGTAAGTTATCAAAAATTAATTAAACAATCATATAAATATATGAATCAAACAATATGCCAAACAAATACATGTAGTAGTCTAAGAGCTACGTAAAACTCATAATTCCTCCCTTTGTAGTTAAGGTTGAAGATTATTAACCAATACAAATCACAACCGAGTTCTAATACTTAAATTTTTAATCAAACTAGTGAACTTATATACACATTTAAAAATTTCCATACGTAGCAACTTTTTCCTTTTTTTCAAAACAAGTGATAGTGAAAGTCTAAGTCTAGCAATGTGGTGGCTCCCACAGTCCACGTACATGCCCTAAGCAAAAGCCATAGGATATAACCCTTATCCATACAGTTAATGTCTCTTAATGCATATTAAGCTTGTACGCTAAGATAAGGACTTAATAATTAAGACACTTGTAGTATACTTATGAAGAATCCCTTCAGGGCTCATACTCCTGTAAGTCCTTTCTTACCTTCTATGTAAGGTAACAGTCGATATAAAGATGCAATGTCATACTTATGCATGAATCATTTCAATTTAAGTAAGTTGTGTATAATTAAATTGAATTGTTAGGTGATCAATAGGTATCAACAAACTATCCAATCATGTAGTAGTCAATCATATAATCACTTATTCAGTTATTATATTTTGACAATATTTTGCACAACAAATAACCAATAATCAACCACATGCATATCTTAAACCCTAAGCATTAATTTGCTAATATATGTAATTTACGCACACTAACTATAAGTATAGAGCCATCAAAATTACTCACCTAGTCAAGTCATCTTGCAGTTGTATTAATTTGAAGGTAAATCCAAGTCAAGATCAATATAATCTAATATTAATAAAGGAGAGTACCAATAAGTATATGAATAACTACCTATCTAATTGTCTAAATTCACTATAATTCCTATTTACAATTAAAACTTGTTTTTATCGTAACTTTTTCATTTTGATTCTAATTTTTTATAGTTGATTTTTATCATTTTCAGATGTAGATTCCCATAGCATGGTTCGTTTCTACATATGAGACCTACAATTTTTGCTTTAGGTCTAAAAATTTGTAGACCTTATAAGTATTGGGCTTCTTTTGTTATATTTTGCCTTCTTTTGATTCTCCTTTGCATGAATCCAATATTCATAGGGTTTTAAATTGTTGTTAGGCCTTGTTTAAGTGTTTAGGCTTACTATATTTGGGTTTACATTTATTCCTTGACTCATTTTTAGTATTTTATCCTAAGTATTTAACTAAGGGGCTTTTGGGCTTTATGTCTAACTAGTTTTCAAGTTAGGCTTCCTTCTTGGTTCTTTGGACTTAAAGAATATTTTAATGGGTCTCCAATTTTATCCTTAGAATTCTATAAGTTGTTGGTCATGTTAGGCTTTTAGGCCTTATTTCTAACTAGCTTTCAAGTTGGACTTCCTTATTGGTTCTTTAGACTTAAAGAATATTGTAAAGGGTCTTTAATTTTATCTATAGAATTCTATAAGTTGTTGGTCATGTTGCATTCTTGGTCCATTTTTGTTAGTTTTGGTCCCACTTATAGTTTTTAGCTATTTAGAGCCTAGTACTTAGACCCAACTTATTTGTTTAGGTCCAAAACTTATCTTAACATATTTTAAAAATA
Source organism: Lumnitzera littorea (assembly GCA_024138015.1). Lineage (NCBI taxonomy): Eukaryota > Viridiplantae > Streptophyta > Magnoliopsida > Myrtales > Combretaceae > Lumnitzera > Lumnitzera littorea. The sequence goes on along the minus strand of JAMXBB010000001.1, from coordinate 46,218,971 downwards.
GTTTTAAAGTGAGGTTTCATTCTAGTTAGGGGTGTTTTGGTGGGTGTTTGGTTAATTTTTAAGACTAAAAAATGTTTTCTAGGTCTATTTTACCTCTAGTATTTAGTAATACTAGTTATCTCAATTAGACAAGTCTTAAACCACTATTTTCTTGCCTAAAACACCATTATAACAAAAAGAAAAAGGTATGGCTAGCATGTAAAATTTTTATCAAGTTTACCAAGAAGGGCGTTTTCTCAACCTTTAACTAAGATAATCAAATGTACATACTAGTAAGGCATCTAAGGTTGTTTCTAGACTAGAATGCCACAAGAAAAATTAAAATAACTTGTAGGATACCCTTATACAATATCACATCTAACTTATGTTAGCCATGCTACAAGGAGTTTTCTTGACTTCCTTTAAAATTTACAATCTTACACTTCAAGACTTACAATGCACACTAAGAGTTACTAACCCCTCACATGTAATAATCTTCTAAAAGCTACATTTACATATGTTTTACATGAAGAAAAGCTTATAAGAGTATGTATGATATGAGGCAAACACACCCATTAAATTATAGTAAAGCGGATATGAGTTTAAATATCGATCCCTCAAAGACCTCGAATACTAGTATTAACTTTAGCTCTATTATTTAATTGAATAAGTTCAATTTCAAGAACTCAATTCTTCAAATTAAATTGCAGCAACTAACTAATTTAATAATTAATCAAGAAAGCAAAATATTAAAGATTAACTTCAAGACTCAATGATGTACCTAGATCTTAGTTCCTTAGATCTACACATGTAACTTTCCCTAAAAATAATATAATTCAATATTTAATTTCTTCTTGATTGAGGGAATTCTCTTTTGAGGTTAATAACTTTTTCAAGCTTGTTAACCTTAATTTCTAAATTACCTAATAAAATCTCTTCCCCATAACAAAATCTAAGACAACATTAATTGTACAGCGAATTCTTATAAAAATAATATTAAAGACAATATTATAATTCCAAAAAAGTCTTGTAATTTATCTCTAACATTGCACAAATTTTCATCAATTATGCTAGATCTAATTATACAAAAAATCTCTCGATCTTCTTGTATAATATTAGATTTAAATTAATAACTTGTTGAATTATTAACCTAAAATATGTAAAAACTCATAATTGATTCCCAAATAATAAAGATCTTTATTAGATCTAAATAAAATCAATTGTTACATGCGAGATCTAGGTTCACAAGACCTAAATACTAAAATTCTACTCTTTACACATCATGAAATAGCAAACTAAAATCCAAGAATAGAAGAAAAGAGAAGAAAGAATCAAGAAAATCCACAAAGGTTGAATCTTGAAGTTTTCTTTTGCCATGCTCTCTTGAGTGCTATTGACTTAAAAAGTCTTTAAAAAGGCATGCCAAAAAGATCTGTCTAGAAAACCCTTACAAGGCTTTGTATAAGAAGTGATAAAAAATAAGTTGATTAGAAAAGACATAACCGGGGATATGACCGTATCCCCTGGTCATGTACTTTACTATGATACACATTCTCTCTCTCTCTCTCTCTCTCTCTCTCTCTCTCTCTCTCTCGCTCGCTCGCTCACTCTTTTTAAACTGGGAACAACATGACCAATGACATGGTCATGTTGTTTGGTCATGTACTTGATCGTGGTACCTGAAAATAAGCTCCAAATTCGCTTAGAAATGATACAGTTATATTGTTCGGATATATCAATTTTCAAACTTTCATAACTTACTCATTTTAGTTCCAAATTGAGTGAAACTTGTTTCTACCTTATTGTTTTCTTATATAGATTGTTTCAAAACTTAGAAAACAAAATTTTATTCAATTAAGTATCATTATCTAAAAGTAAACTCAAAATTCAAGGAAAAATAATAAAAAAATTACCCTCTAAAATATAATTAATTTAAAGCTCATCAATGTACATGTAAAGTTGTAGCTCTTGTTATATAAAAATACTATAATCCTATACCCAAAGGAAAAGCGATGGTGAAGAAGGACTTTACTAGGAGCAACATGGAGGAAGCAATAGATGTTAGCGAATTTTGAAGTTTTGAGCCAAATTAGGATTCAATTGAATTTATGCTTTTGACTTTCAGGTTTTTTTTTTTTCCTTTTTGAATCAACATTTAGGGTTCTATAGTTTAATTTGTAGCTTCAAGTCATCATTTTAAGGCCTTTGGTTTCAAAGTGAGGCATCGATTTTAAATTTCTATGATACACAATTAAGAACATGTTTGACCATTTGCTTTTGAATTTGTATGGTTCTATAATATCTAAAGTTGATTTACTAACTTAGTGTTTTTAATTAGATCAATTTTATGCCGATTGATATTACATGCTATATATTATAAATATTTGCATGTGAGAGGAATTTACACGTGTAGCACCACGTACACTCACAAGGGAAAATTCATAATTTTATTAATTCAATCACTTTAATTGGGTCAATTTAACTAATTGTTATTATTTGGGAATATTTCTAATTGTTTAATATCTAATTTTCGCGATATGACAAAATTCGTTTTTTATTTAATGTTTTAGTGTTTTCTCTATGTTTAAGGTTTAATTTAGGGTTTTGTGTCTCTAAGGTTTAGGTTTTGGCGCTTTTTATTCAATTCAAGGTCATTATATGCAGTTGTACATATTAAGGGTTTACAATTTTTGTATGTGATGAGGGTTTTTGAAATTTTATATTAAGGTTTTCAAATTCTTTTCAAGCATTTTTTTTTTAGAATTTTTATTGATTTTAATTCTTTTGTCTTGTAGGGCCTAAAGAATATCTATTGATTTTTAAGTTTGATTCTATATCTAAATCGTAAAATTTGCAAGGTTTACAAATATGGATAATTTTTTTGTTTTGTAAATAAACAATATGAACAATATTGTAACATTTTTGTTGACCTCTGTAGACATCTTATTTTTGCCATTTTTTATTTTTGTTTTAGTTGAGCTAGAAATAAATAATGAACAAATAAAAAAACGAAAATCAAAAGAAAAAAAAAAGAAAAAAAAAAAAAGAAAGAGAAAACTGAGTCAAGTCGTAGCAAGTTGAGTGGTATAAAGTCAAGTCATGTCAAGTCGTGCTAAGTCGATTCATGATATGATTGAATTGAGTCAAATCAAATTAAGTTGGATTGTTGGGTTAGATGATGATGTGAGCTTATTTAATTTTAAGTAAATGGCAAATTGGACTATTGTGAAAATATTTTGGGCTAAACCAATATAGAATAAATATTTATCTAATTTAAGGGCTCAAATTAGATTTTGGAATTATTGGGCTAAATTATAACAGATCGAATCAGGCTTGAAAAGAAAAAGCCCAAAATAAAGTATGATTTCTAGAAGAATTATAATCATATCTTCCATATCTATGATTATAATCCTATCTGGAGATATGAAAGATATGATTATAGGCCTATAAATACTTAAGTGGGAATGATGGACAGATTTTTAGAATGAAAAAAAAAAAAAAACAATTACACCCACGCAATCGTACACCTACAAAAAACACACCCACACAATTGCTTAGCTCACCAATACACCCAAGATCAGCCTTTGCACGTCACCTAGCAATGCCTAAAACTGCCTCCCAACATGCCCAACTTCTTGCCTACTCTCGCTTAATAGCGCCTAGCCTATCACCCAGCATCGCCTAATAGTGCCTAGTTTCTTGTCCAGTCGCCTAGCCTTTTGCCCAGCATCGCCTAATCTCTTGTCCAATTGCCTAGTCTATCACCCAGCCTCTCGCCTAATCACCCAGTCTGTTACCTAACAGCGCCCAGCATCATTAAGCTTATGCCCAAATCGCCTAATCCATCGCTTGAGTAGCCCTAAACATCACCAAGACTTCCTAACTCTCACCCAAAGCACACAGACCACACAACACAATAGCTAAACATACGTTGACAAACACGAGCACAATATCGATATGATTCAACACGTATGTAATACCCTAAATTTCAAGTTCATATGATTACCCTAGAATCGAGCCCCTAAATTTAGGGTGTCGGTATGAGATATCAGTTTAATTTCAAACTTTACAGTAATGTTGGAAAAGTTAGATGAAGTCATTCAAGTAAAGTCAATTTCTCAAAATAAGCTATATAAAAATATTAATTTAAGAAAACATCAATTTATCGCTAAAGTTGATAAATATTGAAAACATGAAATTTAAGCATTTAGATACAGTGGGATATTAGAAATAAGTTATTTAACTTATAAAAATAATAAATAAAGTTGAATTATACATGTAGTAACATAGAACATCCATTATTTGTATTAAATACACATATATAATAAGAAATTATTATTTAAATAAGGTAAATTAATATAAAAATTTGGAAAATTAATAAAAAATGTAGGATGAGTCATCATACCTATGTGGGAGCTTAGGATTAATTTAGATGATGAGTCAAAAGCAAAGAAATGAGGAAATGACACCTTATGCATTGAAAAAAAAAAATGACATGTATAAGCCATATGTCTAATTTTTATAAATTCTTATTCATTTGGAAAATATAAATAGGGCTTGTAAACTTCAAAAACAACATTTTGGAAGTCTGAAAAAAAATAGAAAATCACTCAATAAAATTTCGAAACAAATGATAAAAAAATAAGAAAATTAGAGCAAAAACTGGGTACGAAATTTGATCAGGCTGGTTCAATAAGCTATTGGTGTCCAATTGTAGTGGCATTTGTGGTTAAGGAAAGCACCACTAGAGGAGGTGTTTCGACAAGGTTAGGTGGCCGGAGGGTGGTTAGAGGTGGTCGATTCAGGTAAACAAAATTTTCGGTCAAAATTTTGTAATTTTTCTAAAAATAGCAAATGATATTATTTAATTATGAAACTTGATTTTCTAGAGTTATTTTATGTGTAGAATAATTTAATAATTTTATTTTAGTGAAATAATTATTTGAAATGTAAGATCCTTAAGAAATGGCTCTGTTTGGACAAAAATTAAATTAAATTTTAGAAATAGTAAATAATGTCCTTTCAAGTTAAAAATTTGTACGTGACATACTCAATATATGTATTTAATTTTAGTAACAAGAATTTTTGAAAATAAATATGTTCACTATTTATTGTAATTATTTTGGATAAAATTGGCAATTTCGCTATTTTAGTGAATTAATTAGTTTTTAACAAAATCAAAGTATGAGCCCTATGTATTATGATTTCTGGATTTTCATAATGATGTTTAGGACACTTGAATCTTATCTTGTAATTAAATTCACTTGTTTGCTTAATTTTGAGTTAAAATTGCTATTTTCATAAAAATATATATTAGCTATTTTAGTATAATTCATGGTCAATAATTAAACTACATATTTTTGTGAGTCTATAGAATTTTTCATGGAATGAATCAGGCTCGTATACTATTTATTATGTATCTTCATAATATAAATCTACATATTGGCTTAATATATGATATAGTAATTAGTACTAATTTGATATTTGTTAAATATGCACAAGATTAGTATTTTAGAGTACATAATGAATGCTAACCAACTCGGGGAATAAGGGATTTTATGACTTTTAATTTAGATTTAGGATTTAATTGAGTTAATTACAAGGTTATAATAACATATAGTTGAATCGGTAACACAAAGGGTATTTTTGGATATTTGGAAATATTGGTTAGTTATGATTCTTAAGATATCTTAATAGTACTCAGAATAACGATCGTGACGATATAAAGTTTACTAAAATCGAATAAGAAATAAATAAGATACAGTCAGATTAAGTTTGGAAGCGCAATAGCGAAAATGCATAAAAATTTAGTATTGACCCGATAGTTGACTTAGGGTCTATGTGTATTTTTCTAGGTGTGATAGGTGACAAACGACCATATCGTGAAACTTAGGATCTTACACTACTGTCGAGCTTGGATAAGTGGATATTTCTATTTTTGTGCAAATAGACCTATGTCTACTTGACTTAAAGTTAGTTATGTTATGAATTATAATGATACGCTGGATTGATTGGATACTTGATTCTGTTGAATGTGTATTGAAAAAGTGAAATGTTTTCTTGTGTATGACTAATTCATCAATATGTACTTTTGTTTGAAAAACTTGAAAACTGAACTGTTCTGTAGAGTGTTCGCCTAAGCAAGCCCTATGCGAAGAAATATAAATATAAATATAAAGTTGAGAAACAAAACTAAAGATGAGATAGTTAAATTGTTTATAACATAGAGCTTGAGATTCGTGCCTGATATTAGGTTACTATGTTGTTTACTGCATTCATAGCATGGCATGAAAGGACCTATGGGTCAAGTTTCTATAAAGTTTGAAAACTATTGAGTTGGCTTTGGGACATATAGAATGCATTGCTCAACTTACTCTGGCTACATTGAGTAACTAACTACGTATTGGATTTTTAAACCACAAAGGGTGGTTTTTGTTAGGGGTTCTACTCCCAAGTAACTCCTTATTACCCTAGGTTCCTAAACGTTGTATCCAGATGCTCGACTATGTTGACTAACTAAATAAGGAATTGGAAAAGTATAGGATATCGGTGTCAATGCATGTCACGTGTATGAGTATAACATGGATTTTTCGCATAAGCAGTTTGTATTGATAACTCGGGTTATGAGATTGAATATCTTATAATACTGATCTGTGTGAATGTATGTATGTGAGTTCTATATTTTGTTTTATCCACTATCACTTAGCTCATAGAGAACTAAGGAGATACTTATGTATCCTCAGGTTATGAAGAGAATTGACGGGGCAACATCAGCTAGGGGAAAAAGTCTTTTGAGAGCACGTAAGATGGAGTCAGCCACTTTTAAAGAAGTTTTGTTATATTTTGTTCTTAGTTCTATAAAGAATCTGTACATATGAAAAAAAAAAGGACTATATTTTCGGTTTAGTTAAGTTTGTCAAATGTAATCTTTCATATAAATAGGTGTTAAGCTAAATTCCGTTGTAGTACTCTTTTGTTATAAATAGAACTTGTTTTAAGTATAAACAGGTATTCTTGTGTGATGGTACATCTTGTACTCTATCGGGATATGACAATGTAGATAAATTTTCATTAGTTCTTATTTATTTTATCAGTTATGATTTTCTCATTTATTAATTTATTTTTTGTTCAAGTATAGGTTTTTTTAGTTATTATTTATTTTACTGCAACTTTTTAGGGCAATTCCAATAAAATCTAGTTGAATTAAGTTTCTTTTTGTAAAATCATATTTTAAAAAAAAATACAATCATATCTTCAACGAATCTTACAGTTAGGATTTAGAAAAGATATTTTGACACATAGTGGTTTTAAAAGATAAAAAAATTTCAATTGAGTTCTTTCAAAAAGATTTAGTTAGTTCGGGTTTTCTTAGATTCACAAAAATTAGATTTCTTAGGTTTTTTTAAAATAATAAATTGATAAAAAATGTAAACCTAGCCTAGTTTTCAAAATAAAAATAATTCACATAGTAAAATTTTATAAAAAGAGAACTACAGCCGGTTTGATCCCAAATAGCAGATATGTAGGTATCTTTGGGACAACCGCATAAAAAAAAAATTTTTTTTAGAAATTCGTAATAAAAAATGATAAAAAAATCACTTTAGTTATCTTTTATTTATTTAGGTATATTTTTAACATTTTTTGAAAGTTATAAAAATAAAAGCTCATCAATTTTTCTTTTTATTTTTACATGATAACTTAGTCTTAATAAGTTAGCTCTCGAACTCAGTCTTTTTTTATTATTTATTCTAAAAATCGTTTTTTAGAAAATACGTAGATTAGTGGTCAAATTAAGATTTTCCTACTCGAAAACCCTAATTTTATTTTTACCAGTTGAACTGGTTGGCAAATCTAAATTTTAAATTTTTTAGAAAAACATTTCCTTCATTTAATGTCGAGTGATTTATATTAAGTAGGCTGTGCTTGATATAAATTAAATTAAGGAAATCAAAATAGGGCTCGCTAGAATTGACGACTTCACTAGGGATGCCTAGTAAACTAGCCATGTGAAAATTAAGAATTATTGATGGGTTTTTGTGTTTTTGTTTTCTTTTAGTTTTGTATTATAGTTGTAATAATTGTTTTTTAGTGATACAAGTCCTAAAAAAAAAAAAAGCTTGGCCTAATGGGCCTTCTTGAGAATTAGGGGGGTTTTATTTTCAATAATCATTTGCATGTTTAAATATGGTCGGACCTAGGTCACCTTAAGAACTTAGGACGAGTCGCCATTGTGTAACCATTAAGTCACTAAAGTCTTTACCTCCGCTTGGCGGTGATAGGCAAGCCCACTCAAGCTTCGATGTAGCCCATTATGCTTTTCCCTAGAAAGTCTTGAAGTTACAGAGCTTGAGACCCGTAGACCCACTCTCTTGCATCATCCTTTTCGAAAAAGGGGTAGTTATTCTTAAATTATAGGAAAAGCCCGATCAATCTGCAATTGGCTTGATCTTATCCTTCGAAAAAGGGAAAATTTAAAAAAAAAAAACTAGTAACCCTTATATATAAGTACTCGCAAACTTCATTTTTCTTAAAAAAAAAATCCTATTTCAAACCTACTTATATATAAGGGAATTTCTCAACCGTAGATTCTTCGTATTTCCAATAATTTATTAATTATCGACCCCTATTGCATTGCATGTGCATGTAACATATTGTATTTTTTGTATTTGATTATGCTCGTTTCTCTATAAATATTCTATTTCCTGTATTATATGTGTTTTATTTTTGTCGTTCCTTAGTAAGTGAAAGGCTGCATAATTTATAAGAATATTTTTGGAAAAAGCTACAAAATTATTAATATTATATCTAACTTTATTTTAAATTTAGTGGTCTCGTTGTAAATAGTTATTACATTTCATTTTATTTATATTTTTTGTAATATAGATATGGAAAGTCAAAGTAGTGTCAATCTAGAGCTCATCCATGAAGTTCAATTAGACAAATATTCCTTCCTTGAAGCCATCTTGAGAGATTGGTTAAACTAGCTTCCACCCACCAAGTAAAACCACATTCTCAAGAAAATCGGGCCAGTCATATCCCTTATGTGGGTCCAGCTTCACTGGCCTCTAATTTAGGCCCTTATCCATTACTGGGATCCAAAATCAGCAACTTTCAATTTCGGCCCACACGTGTTGACTCCCACTATAAAAGAATACTCGCAGCTACTTAGCACCCCACCTCTTGAAGCAGGCATAACAATCCCAGATCTCAGAGTTTGATTTGAGAAAGCTTTCATGACCTTGTTAGGAGTAAAAAAATCAGCCTTAACATTGTTCTTATCTTTAGAAGGCAAGAAGTGTCTTAGTATCTTAAGATTAGTAGAGTGGTTCTCAAGCTCAGATGCTTATAAAAAATATCGTCAAATCTTTTGTGGAGGATATGAATTATGGGTTGAGAAGAGAGTAAATGCTTTTATTGTAGCAGTATTTAGGATAGTGTTGTTTCCCATCAGGTTTGATCAAGTTCATTATAAGGTTACTGAGTTAGTAACTCAAGTCTTAGTTGGTAAATCCTATATACTAGCGTTACTGGCAAAACAGTTTAAGACACTCACCCACTTGAAAAAGCAGGGTCATGGTTATTTCACAACTAACCTTACAATCCTTGACATGTGGTTTCTTAGCCACATACAAGGATATGGAGGGAATCTTCTTAAAGAGTCCCTAATGAAAAATATGAACCTGATTAACAACTTTGGTCATTACTTCAAGGCACTAGATGAAGCTTAGTTTAATGGAGGGGTGTTAGTTATTAGTAGAATGCCGCCAGTAGACTTTATGTAGACAGCTAGATGGAGCCATTGCACTCAAGCCATCTTGGGGTACGCCAACTATGTAGGGGTCCCCCTTAACAGTATTATGGGTTGTATAAGATATTTCTCAACCTGTGTCACCAGACAGTTGAGTCTACTTCAAGAGATAGCTTATAGAGACTCCTTAGACGTTGTCACGATGAGCTATCAAGATCCTTGTCTACCTATAGCTACTTTGATTCAATGACTAGCAGAACTCGTAAAGCTGTGGGAACGGAGAGAAGTCAAGAAGATAGTTAATGTGGGAACTTTGAGGGACAAAGTTGAAGAATACCGAGCCACCAAGTAGTTCATCTATGATCAGTTAGAGAAGACTGGAAAGATACGGTATAAAGCTCCAAACATATTTAGACATAAGTTAGAACTAGCATGTCTTTTACCTACCGAGCAGGCCTACTGAGATATCATATGGGCCAGAGTTGATGCCCAATTCCAAGAAAGTAAGGGAATCATTGAAGAGTTAATGATGGAAAATAAGAGACCACTGGAGGGAAAACAATTCTTAAGGAGTAAGATTCGAGAAAGGGATGTTACGGTACAAAGACTTATGAGGGAAGTTGACGAAGCTCATCCTAGCCAGATCCGTTGACTCTTATAGATATAGGATTTAAGTTTATAGGAAGATTAGTTAGGAATTTTTTTTCTTTTCTTTTAGTCCATTGTATAAGTTGAATCTTATGATTAATAAATTTACAACTTTATTAAATAAAATTTTCATTAATTGTGCAGTCTCTTACTCATTATTATTATTATTATTTATCTATTTGTTTAGTTGACTTTTAAAAAGAAAAAAAAAAGAGAAAAGAAAATTTGAAAAAAAAAAAGGAAAAGAGAAAAAAAAAACACAAAAAAGGGCAAACAACAAAAAAAAAAATCTTTAATTCACTAAAAATTCTAAAACTAGCGTTTTCGTGATTTCAAAGATAGCGTCCAAGCGAGCAGACTCAGCTAGAAGCTCGATATTCACTCGTTCTAAGGCTAGAACGTCAACTCATGGCACTAGAAAAATCAATCAAACTAAGCCCAACCTAAGAGTAGCAACTCTAGAAGGAAAAAAAAAAAAAAGGAACAAGATGGCCGAACAGATTCAGGCTCTCACTCGAGCTATTAGGATTCTTAACGACAGATAAGGATCTCAAGTCAACCCAAATCGAAATGCAAAAATAACCCCTCCCCTTTAAATTAGAAGATGAAGAATCGGTTCTTAATGCTGAGGTATGAAGGAAGGAGATTGAGGAGAAACATCGGGAGATGGAAAGAAAGTTTATGTAGAAGTTGACCGAGAAGATGAAAACCTTAGAAATGGTTAATAGATTTGAACATATGGGAATGATTGACTTGCCAACATATGAAGACGATGACTTCCTTAAGAGATTTAAAGTGCTGAAATTTAAGAAATGTGATAGGACTAGCTACCCAAAGCTTCATACTAGGTTGTACATCAGGAAAATGGGGAAATATACAAAATATGATAAGGTGATGGTCCAAACTTTTCAGGATAGCTTGACTGGCCCTGCCTTAACTTGGTACGCCCAACTGGATTTGAATGAGATCGATACTTAGGATAAGTTAACATAAGCTCTCTACAACCAGTATAAGTTTAACATTGAAGTGGCCCTATCCATTTGGAATTTAAATAATCTATGAAAGAAGGCCAATGAAAACTTTAAGAAATATGCTCAAAGATGGAGAGGCATAACGGCTAGGGTAACTCAACCCTTAATTGAGAAGGACTTAACTTTCACCTTCATCAACAATCTTGGAAGCCCATATTACCAACATCTAATTAGGCACCCCGCTTCCAACTTTGCAAAAATTGTGGCCTCAAGGTGCTAAATTGAGGAAGTTATTGCTATTGGAAGGCTTCCTAATCCTAAAGTAATTGAGAAGAAGACACCTCCCATAAGATTTTCCAACAAAGCCAAAGAAGCTACAATAAATGTTGTTAATACCGGCAATCTTATCAGGCCTGCAGCCTTGGTAGCCATAATAGGAGGATCTAATCTCTCGTCGAATCCAAATCAGAATAACCACCCACAAAGAAGACATTTTACTCATATTCCTATTCCTCTAAGCTAGGTTCTTAAACGACTAAGGAAGGAGAATCTTTTGACATTTGAAATACCAAGGGATTATAACCCGGAGCTTCGTTGTGATTATCATCTAGGGCAAATGGGGCATTCTATGGATCAATGTTAAAGACTCAGACATAAGATCCATGATCTTATTGATGCAAAATTGATTCAATTGGATTTCATTCAAACTCCTACTCCTAACATGGGTAACAACCCTCTACCGAATCATGGAAACTCAATTAATATAATCATTGCTGAAATTTTTGAATCGGAGATTGATCTAAACACTCTCCCTATCACTATTGAGGAGATAGCTTGGAATCTAAGGCAAGCTGGGTACTTGCAAAATATGAATTTCGAGGATAAGACCTGGACTGGACTAGACTGGCAATATATCAACTGCTAAAGGATAGGAAGATAAAGAAAGTTGATATCATGACTATGACGATTCCAAAACCGTAAAAGAGAAGTACTTAGAAGGAGCTTAGAAAAAGATATGAAGTCGGAGATCCAACGGTTGACACCCTAAGAGAACCATTAGGGAAGTTTGAGTATTTGGTAGATTACACCAGTTCACCCACCATATATGCTGACGAACCACCTACTGGATGGGGTCCAGAATTTGAGGAAGATGGCAAACTTATTGTAAAAGCCAAAAAGATGGTTGAGATGGTTGGAATGATTGGAGATGGGCCCAAGCTATTGGTTTTTGAGTATTATGGGAAGACTAAGAAGGTTGAAGAATTGGGTAAGCTCAAGAAGATTGCTTTCAACTTCTCAATAGCCCTAGAAAATTACAAAGCAGCACCTCTGGATTACTAAGTGATGAATTAGACAACTAGGTCCTCATCACCTATGGTTGGTGGGCTCATGCACTCAGGACGAGTTTATGACCAGAATAAGGAAGCTAAAAGGAAGACTACCGTGGAAGAGGCTTCTCGAAAGATCTTTAAAGATACAGATGATAAAGATCATAATGTTTCCAAGAAGAAAGTGAAAGCTAATGAGTATAAGATAATGGATTGATTAGCTAAAGTACCAACCCAGATCTCTCTAATGGGCTTGCTTTTATCATTAGATACTCATCAAGAGGCATTAATCAAAATTCTGAAAGATGTCAAAGTACCTAAAGGGATTTCTACTAAAAAAATGGGGCTAGTGGTAAACTTGATATTTGCAATGGATCAGCTTTCGTTCTCGCCAGATGAGCTAGGAGAAGAAGGAGACCAGCACATAAAGCCCCTTTTCATAGTGGTTAAGTATGCAGGAAAAGTGGTTGCTTGAGTTCTAATAGATAATAAGTCTTCATTGAATATGTATCCCTTAGCAACACTAAATTTACTTGGAGTAAAGGCAACTGAGATAAAGCCCAGCTCGATTTCAATAAGGCTCTTGATAGATCAAAAAGGGAGATAATTGGAGAAATTGGACTACAGGTCGAGATTGGCCTATAGATGTTTACTATTCCATTTTAAGTTCTGGATATACCGCGAACTTTCAATCTGTTGTTGGGAAGACTGTGGATTCATTCAACAGGGGTAATTCCATCCAGTCTACATCAGAAAGTGAAATTCATAATCGATGGGCAGTTGGTTACTATTCTTGAGGAGTAGGATTACGAAATTTACAAAAAAACGACTATTCCTTATGTTGGAAGTGAAGAATTGGAGGAGCCAGGATTGCAAGTTTTTTACGAAGTCAGTATGATCGAAGAGTCAAGACAGAGGTTACAGGGTCGCTTAGAACAGCCTAAGCAATAGATTGGAACGTTTGGGCTTAGAGGAGATTCAAGAAATGAAGGCTAAAACCAGAAGCAAAAGAGAAGATCAACTGTCCTATGCTCACATGGACTTTCCGGACGTTCGCTAGACATTCCCAATGCCAACTGGTGTTCAAGAACTTAAAGTAGCCAGTCTATCCAAGACCTTAACTCCGCAATGTAGCATCGATCCAAACAAGAAGAATGATATTGGCATACTAGTTTCCTTATGCAACTAGTTTTCCGTTCCCATTAATAAGTCTCTTTAGAAAAGCAATATTAGATTAATTAGGAGCATTCGATTTCAATAGTAAGTTTGATTAGTTAAGGCCTTTTTGTTCCTTTCAAACAATTTGAATTTATTCATTCAATAAAATTCATTCCTTTCTTTCTATCAATTCTTCTTTATTATTTATTTGTTATCCTTTTCTTTTTTCCTTTACCCTTCAAATTAGATAAAAATAATGAAACTAATGGCTATCTCGCACATGTAAACAATGAAAGTACTAATATCACCTTTGGCCATTCTAGGTCAAACATCGGAGATGATATTGAGACTCTAAATGAAATTTAAGAGAGTTGGCATCGACATGAGCATGGCATAGTGATTATTGATGAATCGATGGTTATGATTATTTTAGAGATAGAGGAAAATCCATGAAACTTGAAAGTTGGTGGTAATCTAATAAATAATTAGAAACAAGAGTTGTCACGATTGCTATCAGAATACTTGGACATATTCACTTGGTCTTATGAAGATATGCCCGGTTTAGATTTGTCCATTGTAGTTCACAAATTGCTAACTTGGGAGGAGATTAAACCGAAAAGACAAAAGCTTAGACAATTTAGGCCAGATATGCTCCTCAAAATAAATGAAGAAGTGAAGAAGTTGCTAGAAGTCAGATTCATAAAAGTGTCGGATTACCCTGAATGGGTAGCCAATGTGGTGTTAGTGTTGAAGAAAAATGGGAAAGTTAGAGTTTGTGTAGATTTTCATAATTTAAACCAGGTGATACTAAAGGATAACTTTCCTTTGCCACATATTGACATATTGGTGGATAACACAGCCGGGAATCATCTTTTCTCATTTATAGATGGTTTCTCGAGATATAATCAAATTAAAATGGCAGAAGAAGATAAAATCAAAACAACTTTTGTTACCACTTGGGGAACATTTTGTTATCATGTGATGCCTTTCGAGTTGAAGAATGCTAGGGCAACTTATCAGTGTGCTATGCTTGCCTTGTTTCATGACATGATACATCAAGAAATCGAAGTTTATGTAGATGATATGATCGCCAAATCTAAGGAGGATGAAAATCATGTAAATATTTTATGAAAGTTATTTGAGCGATTGAAGAAGTTTCAACTGAAGCTGAATCCAAAGAAGTGCACCTTTGGAGTAACTTCGGGCAAATTATTGGGTTTTGTAGTTAGTAGAAGAGGAATCGAAGTGGACCTAAATAAAGTTAAGGAAATCATAAACATGCCAGCACCAAAGATTGTAAAAGAAGTCTGGGGACTACTAGGAAGGTTGAATTATATCGCTCAATTTGTATCACAACTAACTAATAGATGCAAGACGTTATTTAAACTTTTGAAGAAGAATGCAGCAATAAAATGGGATGAAGAGTGTGAGCAAGCATTTGCTGAAATCAAAGAGTATCTTATGAATCCGCTAGTACTGGTCACTCCTATATCGGGACGGCCATTGATTCTTTACTTAACTATTCTTCTTAAATTGATGGGATGTGTGCTAAGCCAGAAAGACAAAACGGGAAGAAAAGAGCATCCTATATATTATTTAAGCAAGAAGTTCACAAAAGGTAAGCAAAAATACTCAGAAGTGGAAAGAACATGTTGTGCCTTAGTGTAGGTGATGCATAGGCTCAAGTAGTACACTCTTTATTATTCAATAAAATTGTTGACAAAACATGACCTGTTGAGGTATTTAGCAGAAAAGCCAGCATTAATTGGGAGAATATCGAAGTGGTAGATGCTACTCTCTAAGTTTGATATCAAGTATGTAAGTTAAAGTTTAGTCAAAGGGCAGGCGATAGTTGATCAGTTGGCAAAATACCCATTAGAAGATGAGGATGTTGGTTCAGAAGTACAATTTCCTGATGAAAATGTAATGATGGCCAATGAATTGAGTGATGAGAAATTAGGATGGAAAATGTATTTTAAAGGAGCATCCAATGTGTTCGGATGTGGGATAGGAACAGTATTGGTATCACCTGAGGATAACCATTTTCTTGTGGCAACAAGATTGGCATTTCCATATACCATCAATATAGCAGAATATGAAGCTTGCATTTTGGGGCTCAAAATGGCTTTAGATATGGGAATACAAGTGCTTGAAGTATATGGAGATTCTTCCCTTATAATTCTCTAGATCTTAAGAGAATATAAGACAAATGGCGAGAAATTGATATCTTATCATGAACATTTAAGCAAGCTAATTGAAAAATTCCAAAAGATTTCATTCACTTACATTCCAAGGATCCAAAATCAATTTGCCAACACGTTAGCCACATTAGCATTAATGGTGAAAATCATGGATAGGATAGAAATTCAACCCTTAAAGATTGAGGTGAAAGAAAAACTAGCTTTTTGCCTTATAGTTGAAGAGAAGGAATGAAAAGAACCTTGGTATCATGATATCAAAAGGTTACTTCAAATTGATGAATTTCTTAAAGATATTGATAGAAAAGATAGAAAAACTTTAAGAAGATTGGCTACTCATTTCTTATTAAGTAGAGCTATGTTGTATAAAAGATCACCAGATGCAACACTGTTAAGGTTTGTGAGTGAAGAAGAAGTAGAGAAATTGATGAAAGAAGTGCATAAAGGAGTATGTAGTCCTTACATGAATGGGTATATGTTAGCTAGGAAGATCATAAGAATGGAGTATTTTTGGATGACAATGGAATCGGATTGTATTAAGCACGTGAGGCACTGTCACCTGTGTCAGATGTACACTAATAACATTAACACTCTTCCCCAAGAATTGCATATATTGTTGGCTCCTTAGCCTTTTTCAATGTAGGGAATTGATATGATCGAACTAATTTTGCCAACAGGTTCAAATGGGCATAAATTCATTTTAGTCGCGATCGATTATTTTACCAAATGGGTAAAAGTAGCGTTGTATGCTGCGATGACCAAAAGAGTAATGGTCAAACTCCTAAAAAGGGATATTATTGCAAGATACGATGCACCCGAGTCTATTATTACAGACAATGAGATTAATTTGAATGACAAGTTGATAGATGAAGTGTGCAGCCAATTTAAAATCAATCATAGAAACTCAACTCCATATTGACCTCAGATGAATGGGGCAGTTGAAGTCGCTAATAAGAACATTAAAAGAATAATTGAGAAGATGGTGATCACTTATAAAGATTGGCATGAGGTGCTTTCCTTTGCTCTCATGGCCTATAAAATCTCAATTAGAACCTTTACTGGTACAACCTTGTATTCATTGGTGTATGGAACTGAAGCAATACTACCAATAAAAGTAAAAATACCTTCGTTTTGAGTATTGGCAAAAACTCAACTCGATGAAGCAGAGTGAGTGAAGAAGCGGATGAAGCATTTGAATCTCTTAGATGAAGGGAGACTCATAGTGATATGTCATGGTCAATGCTACCAACAAAGGATGATCTGAGCTTTTACTAAGAAAGTGTACCTGAGATACTTTAAAAAAGGAGACTTAGTGTTAAAGAAAGTATTACCAAATGCAAAAGACCCTAAGGGCAAGTTTGTTCTGAATTATGAAAGCCCTTATGTGGTGAAAAAGGTATTATCAGGAGGTACATTAGTGTTGATAGAAATGGATGGCCTAGAATTAAGGGGATCAGTGAATTCAGATGCAGTCAAGTTGTATTATTCATGAAAACTGAGTTCAATAAAGATTTCAATTTTTCTTGAATTGTTTGTGGTTAATCTTTCAACGTTTATAAGTAAAGTTGATATCCATGAATGTTTTCAAATTCAGATGATCATCGACCGACGAAAACTTCACCAATAAACCCTTGTGTATCATGTTTCTTAGACTCATACACTTAAACACCAAACCCTTACCAATGAATCTAAATCACCAAATAAATTGAAATCGAATTATCTTAATAATTTAATCTTATTTCTTTCAAAAAGAGATTTATCATTCATAAGTCATGGAGAGTGGAAATTGAACCTTGGTATTGAAAAAAGCAAAATCAAGGCATAAGCATAGTACAGTTACAAGACTCAAAAGTTTGGAAGGTTTTATTGAAGGAGAAAAAAAGAAACAAAAAAGAGAAAAAAGAAGAAAAGAGGAAAACAAAAAGAAGAACCAAACATAATCCTTTGGTGAAATTCTATTGATTGAATGACTGAATATTAGGAGTCGATGTAAGCATGCTAATTAGTTGCTATCTAAGAAATTCTTCATTCCCAAGTAAAATAATCCTAAAAGTCCTTGAAAAAGATATTTAGGAGAATTAAGCTAGTTATTGAAATCTCAAAGAGATTTATCCTTTTTGGATCAACCAAAACGAATCTCGAAGAGATCTATCCTCTTCAGATTACCCAAATCAAATTTCGAAGAGATCTATCTTTTTCGAATTAACCAAAACGAATATCGAATAGATCTATCTTCTTCAAATTAGCCAAATCAAATCCTGAAGAGATCTATCCTCTTTAGATTACCCAAATCGAATTTTGAAGAAATCTATCATCTTCGAATTAACCAAAATGAATCCCAAAGAGATATATCCTTTTTGGATTGTCCTTAAAAGCAAAACTAATCTTGAAAAGGTCTATCCTCTTCGGATTGTCCTCCAAAGCAAAACTTCGGATTGTCCTCAAAGCAAAACTATTCTTGAAGAGGTTTATCCTCTTTGAATTGTCCTCTAAAGCAAAACTAATCTTAAAGAGATCTATTCTCTTCGGATTGTCTTTCAAAGTAAAACCAATTTCGAAGAGATCTATTTTGTTCATCAAATTATCATCGAATCTTAAAGAGATCTATCCTTTTCGGTTTCACAAGCTAAGACAAGTTTTTTGGAAATCTCAAAGAGATCTATCATCTTTAGATTATCCACGAAATCATAAAATATAGCTTAGTTGGTTAAGTTTAGAGATAAGATTTGGTAAAAATGGGTATCTCTTTTGTCTTTATAGCAAAGTTCTAATCGAACTTCACTACAAAGAGGGGCAGCAACAGATATTTCATTTTTGTCATTTTTTATTTTTATTTTAGTTGAGCCACAAATAAATACTGAAAAAATAAAAAAAATGAAAATCAAAAGAAAAAAAATAAAGAAAATAACAAAATAATAAAAAAGAGAAAATTGAGTCAAATCGAGTCAAGTTGTGTCAAGTTGATTCGTCGTAAGTCGAGTCATGATATGGTTGAATTAGATTAAGTTAAATTGAATTAAGTTAGATTATTGGGTCAGATGACTATGTGGGCTTAATTAATTTTAAGTAAATGGCGAATTGGACTATTACTAAAATATTTTGGGCTAGACCAATATGGAATAGATACTTATCTAATTTATGGGCTCAAATTAGATTTAGGAATTATCGAGCTAAATTATAATGGATCAGATTGAGCCTAAAAGAAAAAGCCCAAAATAAAGTATGGTTTCTATAAGAATTGTAATCATATCCTCCATATCTAAGATTGAAAGATATGATTATAGGCTTATAAATATTTAAGTGGGAATGATGGGTAGATTTTCAAAATGAAAAAAAAAAAAAAAAACAATTACACTCACATAATTGTACACCTATAAAAAACATACCCACACAATTGCTTAACTCACCAACACACTTAAGATCAACCCCTGCACATTACCCAGCAACACCTAGAACTACAACCCAATATGCCTAACTTCTCTCCTACTCTCGCCTAGAACTATCTCCCAGCTTATCACCTAACAATGTCTAGCCTCTCACCCAGTTGCCTAGCCTTTCGCCCAATAATGCCCAGCCTATCACCCAGCCTCTTGCCTTGTAACGCCTAGCCTCTTGCCTAGTAGCGCCCAACATCGCCTAGCCTCTTACCCAGTTGCCCAGTCTCTTACCCAGCCTCTCGTCTAGCAGTGCCTAGCCTCTCGCCCAGCATCGCCAAGCTCATACCCAGATCGCCCAGTTTACCGCCTGAGTAGCCCTAAACATCACCAAGATTGCCCAACCTTCACCTATAACATACAGCCCACGCAATACAGTAGCCAAACACACGTTGACAAACACAAGCACAACACCGATACGATTCGATGTATAGGTAAATTTTCATTAGTTTTTATTTATTTTATTAGTTATGATTTTCTCCTTTATTAATTTATTTTTTGTTTAAGTGTAGTTTTTTTTAGTTATTATTTATTTTACTGCAACTTTTTAGGGCAATTCCAATAAAATCTAATTGAATTAAGTTTTTTTTTTTTTTTTTGTAAAATCATGTTTGTTTTTAAAAAACAACCGTATCTTCAATGGATCTTATGGTTGGGATTTAAAAAAGATATTTTGACACATAATGGTTTTAAAAAATAAAAAAATTTCAATCGAGTTTTTTCAAAAATATTTAGTTATTTAAGGTTTTCTCATATTCAAGAAAATTAGATTTCTTAGGTTTTTCTAAAATAATAAATTGATAAAAAACGTAAACATAGCTCGATTTTCAAAATAAAAATAATTCACCCACTAAAATTTTATAAAAAGAAAACTACGGTTGGTTTAATCCCAAATAGTAGATACGTAGGTACCTTCGAAGCAACCGCATAAAAAAAAATTTTTTTTTTAGAAATTCGTAATAAAAAAAGATAAAAAAATCACTTTAGTTATCTTTTGTTTATTTTGGTATATTTTTAACATTTTTGGAAAATTATAAAAATGAAAGCCCATCAATTGTTTTTATTTTTACATAGTGACTTAGTCTTAATAAATTAGCTCTTAAACCTAGTCTTTTCTGGTTATTTATTCTAAATTTTTTTTTTAGAAAATACATAGATCAGTGGTTCAATTAGGGTTTTCCCACCCGAAAACCCTATTTCATTTTTACTAATTGAACTAGTTGACGACTCCAATTTTTAAATTTTTTAGAAAAACATTTCCTTCATTTAATGTTGAATAATTTATATTAAGCGAGCTGAGCTTGATATATGTTAAATTAACAAAATCGAAATAGGGCTCGACAACCTCGATTCAATACGATTTAACTTCGACCATCTTGACTCTTAGGAAATAAACTAATATTTTACTTATAATTAAAAAGAGTTTATTCTTCTAATATAACACTTAAGTCAATTTTAGTTTGTGTATTTAATCCTTTTAATTTTTCTTTTTACCTTTCATTTTGCCATATGGTCCTTATCTTACTAAAAAAGGTTATGATAGGGGAATAACATTGTGAAATTCTAACAAAACTTAAATAATCCATCCATCTCCTTACTTTTGTAGTTTTGTGTAAATCATCATGTAATGCTTTGTTTGTTCTCCCACTTTTATAAGCTATGTAACTAATTTTTTTTTTTTTTCATATAAATGGCTTATATGTGTGTGTTATGTCGAGCTTGGCTTTTTCCCTTCCAGTTCTTCTTTTTAAATTTGTTTTCTCTAAACTGATCAGTATTAAACCATAACCATTTAATGCTAACCCTCGACTAGGGTTTAAAGAAAACTTGGTTTTTTTAATTTGAAAACATTTTGGAGTCACCAACAAACTGAAGTCAGGAAAAAGAATTAAGTTATCACTAATTGAGTGGATTGGTTATAATTTAGCTATTAGTTTAACAATAAAACCAATTTTATAAAATAGTTATAAAACTAGAGATTTAAATTTAGAGGTTAAGATTTTAAACCTTTACGAGTATCATTAACTTTCCAATTTTAATCTTAATCTCAAAAATTGCCCTTCAACAAAACTCAATTATTTAACTAAATTGGATGACTTGAGTAATCTAACTAAAAAAAAGGAAAATTAGGCTTTTTAATTTTTTACAATCACCTCTTAAGTACTTACGTACTAGCTATTTGAGATTATACGTATGTAGTTCTTTTTATAAAACTTTAGTGGGTTGATTAATTTTAGTTTAAAAAAATGTCAAGTTTACGTTTTTACCAGGTTCAATTTATTTAAGAAAATTCTCCTAAATGGTTCTAATCAATATTTTATTTTTGGAAACTCTAAAACAATCCTAATTTGGGAAGGGTCTATTTATTTTTATTTTGGAAAACCCGATTTTTTTAAGTGTCAAAACGACTTTTATTTACTAACCTATTTATTTATTTTTATTATCTTGTTTATTTATTTCTTATTCTTTTTTATCTATTTCTATTAAACTAAATAAATAAATAAAAGACTACCTTTTTTCTTTTCTTATTTTTCTTCTCTTCCTTTTTTCTTTCTTCTTCTTCCTTCTTTCTTTTTTTTTTTTACAAGTACATGAATAAAAGAATAAATAAATAATAAAAAAAATTGTAGATTAGGTCGGGTTTGGGTTAGCTCCAAGTCAACTTAGGTCGGTTTGGGTAGCGTAGGTTGGCTTAAGTTGGCTTGTGGTCGACTTGGTTGGCTTCAGTCTACTTCGGTTTACTCCGGTCGACTTGAATTGACTCAAAGATTTAGATTTGAGTGTCTAACCTGAGGCTTTTGGGTATAAGGAATTCGATGGTAGTGGTTGTTTTCGCCGAAAACCACTAGAGAGGAGGCTATCCTAGATAGAGGAATTGTGCTAAGGAGAGAAAGTGTAGTGTGTATGTTTCTTAGTGCGATTCTAGTGCTTGTATGTGTTGAAGATGAAAGAGAAACCCCTATTTATACTGTTGGCATGAAGTTTAAGTTGAGAAATTTACGAAAAATAAATTAATTCACCGGAATCCATTAATGGGTTTTGATCAAAAAATTGAATTTTTTCTTTTTGTTTTTGAGCTTAATTTTAAATGCATAGATGATTGAATTTGGATGGGTTTTAGGGTAGATTCAAAAGTAGGCCATGCATATTATACGATTTCAATGACATGATTTCACCATTAATTCGTTGAAATCATGTAATAAAATCGGTAAGAAATGGCCTTGAACAGAGCATGCGAGAAAGGGAAAAAATTAGAGATAAGAAGCTGAAATCACAAAATTTGGAAGAAGAAGAAGAAAAGAGGAGGGGTGCAGGCCACATGCTACATAATGCATGTGCGTAGTCGAAAATTAAATGGGGCGTGCCAAGCGTACCCCCCTCTTGTCTAGCCGTACATAGGGCCTTGGGCTTTGTTCGGTCAAAAAATGGATTAGGTTTTATTAAAACCTAGTCTAACCTATTTCTTTCTTTTTATTTATTTATTTATTATTAAATATTTACTTAAATAACTAAAAAAAATAAATAAACAAAAGTAAGAATCCTAGTACTCATCTAAAAGAAATCAATTTACTTTTTATTATTACTATTTTTTAAATATTTTTTTATCTTTTTAATTTCTTCCTATTATTTTTTTTCTAAATTTCTTATTTCTTGGGTTTTTTGTATTTTTCCTAAATTTATTATTATTATTATTTTTTGGATTTTCTTTAATTTTTCCTTTTTTTGTATTTTTTTCTAATTTAGAATCTTTTAACTTATTTTAAAAATAAAATAAAATAAGGGCAAAAATTGGACATCTACATTTTATACATACATACATACATAGTACATGCATACATGTACATTATGGGTATATCAATAGCTAGTAGTTATTAAAGTACATATGTATTTAACTTTTATGACCAAAGGCTATTAGATTATGTACATAAGTCATGCTTAAAGTTTATATCATATCCTACCTTTGCGTGTAATATTAACTATTAAGATGCATTTGAAATTCCTTAATTGTACAAATATATCTTCATCAACAGATTGTTGATACATGATTTATTAAACAAATTTAGTAATTAATAAGAGATTTCATGCCATGTATATGTAGAGGGACTAAAAATTACTATATCATGTATTTAGGTTTAACTTCTTAAGATAGGAGGTAGGGTTTAGGAAGTTTGACCCATATTCTAGATGAGTTAAGGATATTTGATTTGGTTGGCTTAAAATATGGATTATTAAACTAGTTTATCCTACCTCAAACCTTTCTCAAGCAAGCTTATAGACTTATCGGGATGGCAACTTACTTGGGGCCAATTAGTAAGCTTATTTAGAATAATCATGAATTAAGCAACCTTTATTTCATCCATTGATTACCAAGATAATTTGATGGATGCCATAACATTTAAGAACTTATAAATACTCAATCATTTCTCTTCATTCACACTTAGTTATTGAGAATTAAGAAATAGAATTGTTTTGTGAGAACTCTACTCTTTAAGATTAAGTAATAAATTTATGTAAAGAATCAATGTTATAAGGTGGATGTCTAAGATTTCCTAAAACTCTTTTATCTACCACTTATGTATTTGAAATATTGAAATTATTTGTTTTTCCTCTCTATTTTATTCTTTTCTAGTAATCTCACCAGGTCATCATTTTTACATTGTTTCTATAAAACTATATATAGCACGTAATTCATATAATATATACGTAATAACTCTAATCAAACTGTATGTAAATTATTCTTAGATAATAAAATATTGCTTAATCTATGAACTAAATCAAATTGAATTTATTTTTCAAAATCAAACGCTGGGATTCTGTTCAAAGTAATGAAAAACTAAAAAGTTGAATCATATTTTATGATTTACATCAGTTTAGAGGGGGAGCCGTATTAAATTGATTTATGCCTAACCCCGCTCATATCCAACGTATTAACCTATTATGATTTGTTCTTCAATATGAAAAATTCCTTAGTCCAAGAAAAGACCCGATCCAGCCATCCTTTTTACTAATGACAATAATTACATTCGACCCACATATCTTTTAGTTGTCCCATACATGCATTATCAAGCAACAACGGAGTAAAACAAAATGGGTTTTGGGACTATGCTTCGTAGACTTCTATTGGGTTTTTAAGTATTCTTCCTTAATTTGGGTTTCAAGGTTCAAAAAAAAAGAAATTAAATAAAGAAAATTCAGTTTTACGATTTTATGCTGAAAACTCGAGAAGAATTTTAAATCCTTATTTCATCCCAACCGGAGGTTGACCCATGAATAGAAAGAGATTAATGATTGAGAGGATTGGACATGGTCAATAAAAATATAATACAATTCATAGGAAATCAACCTTTTAATTTTTCTTAATTTATCCTATTATTTTATTAAAATATTATTACATATAATCAATAGTTAAAATCAAAAGGAAGAAAATAACATTATGATAATATTATAACATATTAAAAAAATTTAGACAACCTTAATCTTGTAAATGAAGGAAAAAGGAAAGAAAGTAAATTGAAAGGATTTAAATCCTCATTTATATTTATTTATAAAACAATAATATTATCCACCATCTTGAGATTTGAAAGTTAAGAATTTTTTTATATTTCATTTTTATTAAATCCATGTTTATTTTTTCTAATAAATTGTCACATATTGGAGGATAAAAACAAAAGATAATTATATGTTCTAATTTAAAAAAGTCTATTGTGTCTTATAAAAACCAAGTTAGATCATCTAGGCAAATAAGTCTTTTTATGTTATTGTTAATGTTGGTCAAAGGGTTTGGCTGAATTGATTTCAAGGTATGTTAGATTGAACTGCATTGGATCGAATGAGTTGACTCAATTTTAACATGTTGATTTTTATACACAAAGTTAAAAATTAGTAAAAGCATAGGTGCATTAGTTGTAGATTTTTATTAAAATTTTATTATAGATTAATTCTTTTATTAACACTATAGAAACTTTTGTGTATAAGAAATTTATTATTGATCAATAACTATTATCATTATTAGTTAATTACTATTAGCTTATATTCTTATAATATTAATTATTATAAATAATTATTAGTTAATAATGATTGACTTATTAACATTTATAAAATATTATCATTTTAGATTATTTATATTCATATAATAGTATTGGTAGTTTTTTAATAAAATCTTAATGCTATAATTTGCGAATTTAATATGTGAAAAGTAAATAAATTATTCTCATAATTACAGGGAAGGAAGAGGAATATATATTATTACCGAGGCGGAACATATGGCTAGAAGGTTGAAAAAAAAAAAAAAGGGAGTGCATGGGACTGAGAGTGTCCTATCCTAAAAGCCCAAATGACGGATTGAATGACGAAAATACCCTCGGTCTTTTTCCGAATTTCCTTCCCTTCTCCTACTTGTCCTTCAAGCATAGTCTGTATATCACCGATCACTCCCTTACTCCAAACCCTCCAAAATCAAACTTCCACATTCCACCCCTTACACCTTAAGCACCTGAAAAAACCCTAGAAATGGAGTGCGTATTCGGATTAGTTGGGGACGGATTCGCCGTTCTTGCTGCTGACACATCGGCCGTTCACAGCATTCTTGTCCACAAATCCAACGAGGACAAAATCATGATCCTCGACTCTCATAAGCTTGTTGCCGCTAGCGGCGAGCCAGGAGACAGGTACTAAAATCGATTTGAAACCCTAATTTTATGTTTTAGTGCATTGGTTGATTGATTTGAAATGAAATCTTGTTGTTGGAAGTGAATGGATGCGTGTTTGTGTATTCTATTTCTAGGGTTCAGTTTACGGAGTATATTCAGAAAAATGTTGCCTTGTATCAGTTCCGTAATGGGATCCCGCTCACCACTGCAGCCGCAGCAAACTTCACCCGCGGTGAGCTTGCCACGGCGTTGAGGAAGGTATGAGAACTTTATTGAAATTGTTTGATTCTGATTTAGGGCTAGTGATTCAGATTTCATCGCTGTAGATGTTGAGTTGAGGTGATATTGTTGGGTTTGATGAATGGGAGGAATTGGGGGTTAGTGTTATGTGAAACGTTAGGGTTGTATTGTGATCAGAAAAATTGCACATATTCCTATCAAGTCTTTGAAATTACCAGAAGAAGAAGAAGAAGCTTGAAACACTCATCACACTTGTGCAAAGATAACATAAAATTGACTAGTATTTAGATTTGACTCTGGATGATCAGACAGTATAAGCATAAAATTTTGTTGAGCAATATTGTTAGACGTGTGTTATATAGGTGGATCAAACAGGGCGGACAGAGGTCCATGTGTATAACGAGAACAGGTTGTTGTGTGATTTCAAATGTCTATAGCGTTGTTGTTACCTTACAGTACAACTTTTAGGTCCTAGTTTTTCTTTCTTGTTTTTTTTCAAGGAAGGTGATGCTTAAATAGGAGTTGATATCTCACTTTACATTTAAATCATTTGGAATGGTATGTAGTGGTTACATTAGGACCTGGAGAGCATCCTAATCATTTGACTAAATAGATGTGTGTTTCTCAAAGGATTAACTTATCCATATGCTTATGCTTACCATTAAATGATGTTTGATGTTGAAAGAAAACATGAAAAATGACAGCTTGCTAGGTGTGTTACTTTGTCTTTCAACTTGGTGAGTAGTATGACTTTGTATGATGTCATATAGCGAGCAAATGGGTTATCTTGTGTATTTATTTGAGACTCAGTAGAGGTAAAGAAATGGATCTCCTTTGACAATTTGCATATGATTCACCTATTAGTAATAGAAATAAAATCAGATTTTTTTTTGGATAAATAGAAATAAAATCAGATTGCTTGCTTCTAGATGTGTTAGGCTTATCAGTGTCAACTTTTCAGACTTCAAAATTACTTGCTGCATGATGCTTTTGGTTGGAAGAGATCGAGGAAAATTATTTTCACCAATCAATATGTGCTGAGGTGAAAAGTAAGGCACAAAGATAATTTTGTGCCAAGAAGGTTGTAGGCTAAAGAAGGGAACATTAACATTGTTGTTAAAGTTTCCAGCTGCATACCTTTACACCTATATGACAAAATGCAAGATTTTATTCTTTGACTACCTTAAGGGAAGTGCATCCCTGATTGCTCACTTGTGATTTAACAAGTCTAATTTGTCAAACAAACATTGAGTTTGACAATACATATATAATTTACTTGTGTGTGATCTGCTTTGAGAGAGAGAGCTGCTGTAAGTTGCAATAGCATGAGAAGAAAAAGCAGACTACACACAAGTAAATAGCAGGTGTCGTGGAATCCTGCAACAACCTAGATATGGTGCCTGCTGCCTCTTACTATGAGGAGCTTTCTTACATATTTATATTTGGTTCCACTGCTTTTGATGACACTGCTTTTTAGAATTTTTCTCTGTAAAAACTCATGCACAGATTACTGATGCTTGTATCTAGATTTGAGCAAGTAGGACAGAGAAGGCAACATTTGCAATATGTTATTGTTGAAACAAATACCATTCCTTTGGCCTAAAACAATCCAGTGGTGTGATAAGATTTTTCTTCTTACTTAAGCAGAGAAAAAATAAAAAAAAAGATTTTTCTTCATAAATGTGACTGAATTTACCTACAATTTTTCTGGCCTAGTCTTTTTCTTCTTATCAATGATGATCAATTTGGAAATATGTAATAAGTTCATCTTGCATGTTGTGGTTTGCCTGTATGGCCCAGGGCTTTTCAACCACCTTTAGGATGACTTCTGAAAATGATTTTTGATGGTTGAAGGTTAAATCATGTGTGAGAAACCGAGCTTCCTAGGATAAAATTGACTTAAGTGTTATTGCTCTATCAAGGGAAAACTTATGATTTTTCAGCTGGAGAAGACAGTGGTGGCCTCATTGTTTAAACCTGAAAGATGTACTTACTATGGTACCCATTGGTTTTTATTTTACATACATACCTGAAAGGTCCCATATGGGTGGTTTTTAGCTTTATGTAAATGAAGATGAAGTATTGTTTCATGGCTTATGGACCTCTTCCCTTGTCTGAGAATAGAAGAGAATGGACTTGCTTATATGATTTATATGCTGCAATCTCTAGTCCAGAATCATGCAAAATTGCTGCATTTTTTCTTTGTTCCTGGATTGCTGTAATTTGACCATTTTCTTATGACATTAGAAGCCTCTGTATTTGTTTAACATTATGTTATTGTTCTCTCTGAGATTAAACGAGCTGATAGATTTTGCTGATTATTATCTGTTGCTTAATTTATTTAGAACCCCTACTTCGTGAACATACTTCTGGCTGGTTATGACAAGGAGACAGGTCCATCCCTTTACTACATCGACTATATTGCCACACTTCACAAGGTTGATAAGGGTGCATTTGGATATGGATCCTACTTTTCCCTTTCAATGATGGACAGACATTATCACAGTGGCATGTCATTAGAGGAAGCCATAGACCTGGTTGATAAGTGCATTATGGAAATAAGATCCAGGCTTGTTGTTGCACCTCCAAACTTTGTGATCAAGATTGTTGACAAGGATGGAGCACGGGAATATGCTTGGCGTGAATCTGTCAAGGATGCCCGTGTTGCTTCAGCATGAGGCTTCGAGAGTTATATTGACGTTTCGTTTTCTTGCGTTATTGCTAATGGATTTGTTAAAGCTCAATTTCTATGTTGGAAATTACCTACTGGACCGATCCCTGTCAGTGTAGATGTAACTTGCATGTGAAGGGTGAACGTTGCTTTGCTCAGGATCTATGAAACAACCAAAGTTCACTTGAAAGTAAAAATTGAGTTTATTTAAAATCTCAGGTTGCATTTTAGTAGAGGAAGACGATAGGATAAATAGAGAATATAATGACATATATTCATAGATGATCGTCTGTTTAGTGTTTAACGTATAAATATATATCCTGCATGATGCTTGAACTTTTGTGTTATCCGATTGGGCCTTGAGGATAAAAAGGTGCTGTTTTCACCCGTCCGATATCTGGACTTTTTTTAAGGTCTACATTCTAAACGCAGGTCATACTAAATTAGCACGATGATTCTTATAGGGCCTTCCAAAAATGGCCCAATTGCACAACGTCTATTGTCAAATAATGTCTTTTCCAGAGAGCTTTGGGTAAAATACAAGTAGGAAGCAATTGAACGTTTTTCAAAGTTCTCTTCATCGCTTTCTACGTTTCACAATATCCATAGCTTCATAATTCAAATGAAAAGTTTACTCCAATGCTTATCTTGTCTCTTCTCTCATCTGATCAGGAAAACAATAAAATCCACATTGTTATTGATCATGCATTCATATGGATAATTAATTGAAATTTCTCAGTTTCTTTCAACAAACATTCATTTTTTTTTTATTTTTTTCCCGTGCGGAAACTTTTATCCTAATACACAAATTATGTGTGCATTTACACTAGCATAATATATCAAACATAACCATAGAAAGTTTAAATCCTTACAGTGTTCATGTACAATGCTATGATCCCATGGACTAGAGTATGTGTCATCATCCCGGAGCACATTTTACCATTCTTTTGCTGGGATAGACACAACTTAATCTAAGCGGCTACAATTATATATGAATCGAGAAAATGTACCAATATATCTGTATATCATTAAGATAGTAAATATTCATTGTCACTTATTGACTTAACTATTACCTATCATATGACAAAGACCTTATATTTGGCTGATTACAGAATATGCTACGACAGTTTTGTGCCTCCATCTGTTTTTGAGTCAACGCATTCCCTTTTGCTACTATTAAGTTGTCTTGATGACTTTCACATCGGTGATAGGAACCAATGTGGCCATCCATAGATGAGATGCTTCTGCTCATGCGTTTTCTATAACAAATACTCTTTTGTTGGCACTTGGCATCATTCGCATCTCACATCAGCATCATTTAGACTTGCATTTACTCTTTCTTTGGTTTAAAAAAAACAACACTTGTATTTACTCTACCAAACGTGTTTGAAACTTTTCCCAATTCTTTTTCTTTTAAGGAAAATTATAAATAATTCCTCCTAATTTTGATTTAAGTACAGATCGATCTCCTAGACTTTAAAAATACATTTTAAAATCTCTTAAATTTTAATAAATTAATAAATAATCCTTTTAAATTTCAATTTTAATATATAAATATCCTTTCAATTGTTTTAAGACTCTAAATTTTAACAATAACATAACTTTTTTAACTATAAAATTAAATATATTACATATTGCCAATTTGTTAAAACTTCAAGATTATAAAAGCACATTTTAAAATTTTAGAGATTAATTTGCACTTAAGTTAAAATTTAAAATGGTTATTTGCAATTTCTCTTTTCTTTTTTTTTTTTTAATATTTCTTTCTTCTTTTGGTCAGCTCTAATATCTTAACAACTTATATTTGTAATACTAAATGCCATGGAACAAAATAATAAAAAGATTATGCTAACTAGTATGACTTAATGATTGAACGTGGTGGAATATAACATAGCGAGGTAATCGATGATAGTAGTTGTAATTTATATTTTAAAAACCATTTTTTTTTTTGCCAAAAAAAAAAATCCACCATTTTTAATAGACATTTAATTACCATGCAAATGTTCTCTACCTGTCCCTAGGCTGCTTGTAACTTTCACTACCTATTGTGCCAAGAACTGTAGATTTTTGCCATATTATTAATTACTCTGGTGATATTAAAACATGATAAATGCTAATCTCAAACCATTGTAAGTTAAACTTTGAGAGGTAATGTTTACAGGGTTAACTTAGACCTTCATTTTCTTCTTCCAAGTCGAATTCTCATATATCTCCTAGAGAATTTAAAGGTAAGAGTGAGCGTAAAGATGACATGAAGAATGGGATTATTAGGGGTGATGAAGGAAGAATTGAGTGAAAATTTGAACCAAGAAACAGTAGCCTACAAAAAACGTCCACTAAGTTTAATATGTACGATTTTGACAAAAAGCTCCAAAAGAAAAAAAATTTCTAGTGCAGTGCAATGTTCAAATGCTTGAGGTATGGCCCGTATGCGTATATTACTTCTCAATGCCCAAATGGATTGGTCATGGTAGTTAAGAGAACAACTCCAAAATTAAAATCGGTGAGTGAGGAGGAAGAAGGGGAAGTGGGAGGTGATATTGAGAAGGTTATTGCTGATTTTGTTGAGAACATAGAGCATATTAGGACAGAGGGAGAGTAATTAGAAGCATTGGTGGCGACCCGAGATGTGCAAGACAAACTGCCTATAGAGGAGGGAGAACTTGTTTCACACAAAGGGGTTGGTGAATGGTAAAACATGTGCTATCATTGTAGATGGAGGGAGATATGCAAGTGTAGTCTCCTTGGAATTTGTTGAGAAAACTAAAATTCCAACTATGAACGTAAAAAAGCCGTATGAGCTTCATTGGTCAATGACAAGGGGGTAGCATGTACATAAATATGTTAAGGTGCTATTAGTGACTACAAAGTATGAGGATGAGATCATGTGTGATGTGGTTCCCATGAACACGGCTCATGTAATCCTTAGATGAACTTAGCGATTTATTCGGCGACCATTATATGATAGACACTTGAACACTTTTTTTTTTTCATTCGAATGAATGATCATATATACATCGTGCTGGCCATAGCATGAAGGAAGTTTAGAAAGACCACTTAGTTATGGTCAAGAAGAAGCAAGGCAAAAAGAACTTTTTCGTTACTCATTATTCTTCTTTTTTCAAGAAAAAACAATCATTAGATTTTAAGACGAATCAATTTTTACAGCAAGGTAATGATACAAGATATGGTGGCTAGAGCAAGGAGGGAATGTAAAGAATTGAAGAGGAGCTACGCATGGCCTACCATTCAAACAATACGATCTGTACCATTCTGGATGCCATCAGCTACCATTATGAACACCATTTGAATGCCACTATCCATTCCATTCGGATGGGATTAATGAAGTTAATTTATAGAAGGCTTTTGGCTAAGTTTAGATAGTGACTTATTTGCCATGTGGATGCTAACTATAAGAACCAACCATTAGACACTGTGTTCTGTTTCATTTTTCTTTATAAAGCTTTAAGTTATTTACGAATTTGACCTTAACATATATTAAGGCTTATTTAGGATTTATTCATAGCTCTTTTATGTTAAAACACTCCTATTATCCTCTCTTTCTAGTAAGAAATCATCGAGTCTTACTTGATTATTAAGTGCATCTTTTTAATCATTTTAGGTTCTTATCAATCTTCTTTGATCCTAATAAATTCGTTATTAGATTCATCAATTCTTTAATAACCCGAATCCCTAATTTAGTGTTTCCAAGTAAATCAAAAATTGATTTAGTTAAGTTTGTATTTGGTGCTATTGCACTCTATAATACCATTTACATCCATATGTCATTTATTTTTCCATGAAGCACTTTAAACCCACAAAAACTCATACTTCCAACTAGTTCTTCATGCTTAGCACCAACCCTAGTAATTCACGTACAAGCTTCTCACCTTTGGATTCCATCAAAAACTTGTATAGATGGTTTTAGAAACTTCTAAATAGTTTGTTAGATAGGCCTACAAATAAGCTAAGTGAGAGAGGGTAGGATTCATGCCATTTCTTGTATAGATTTGAGAGCTAAGTAGGAGTAGAGTGCTCTTATGAGTTATCATAATTGGCAAGTATTGTAATTTTCCATTTAAATCAATGAAACTACCAATATTTTTTCTTGATATTGAATTCGAAACTCTACCAGTTGGCCCCATCTATGGTTGCTATTGATTGGAGACGACCAAAATGGAAGCATGCATGGAATCCTTAGAAAAAAATGTCTTCAATTTGTGATGGGGATCTACAATTCCTAAGAATCTATTCACCTATCCTTTTCCTTCTATTTCTTCTCTATCAAGTGAATTAAATATTGATAGCAATGAGGATGATCTTCAAGCTACTTAGATCCTCGTATGCCTCTTCATAGTCAAGGATGCTATGGGGATACCTCAAGTGTTAGCTTAGTAGCAAGTTAAAGTAGCCTCAGTAACTACATGGATAGACACAACCTCTTCCTATTTACAATTCCCTTACTTTGTCCTTAAAGATAGGGACAACCTCATTAATACGATACCTATAGCTGTGACTTCGATCTTACTTGGGTAAGGAAGCTGAGAATGGAATAGTAAAGGATGATGTGTTCTACTACTGAGTCTTATGGTGCCTTTATTGTTTTATTAACAAAGAAGATAATAAGTTATACATGAGTTGGGTTAATATAATAAATTGGTGAAAAATGATTTTAAGTTTGAGATTAAATAATTTTTTCATCTCAATTATAAGTCATTTTAATATTTCACTTTTGTACTTATCATGAGAAAATTGTGCAGAACTAGAAAACATACACACCATCTATCAAGACCTTATAGGGCCTAGTAAAATTACTTAAAATTTTCATATCATGTGTATACTTGTTATACGAAAACTACTTTACAAGTAAAAAATTACAAAACTCTAAATAATTTATCATTAGGATTTTCAATTTTTAATTGATTAATATATTATAAAATATAAATAACTATGAATATCCAATATTCCACAATTCCTTAGAAACGTAGAAAATTGATATCCCCTACTAAATAATAAGATCAAGTAGTAAAGTTTTAAAATTTAAATTAACTTAAATTACAAACTTTGAGTAGAAGAACGATAATTACATTTGATAATCCAAACTGTTTATACAATTTATTTTTAGATTTTATCTTTTAATACATCTCCATATTGTACTTAACATTCAGCTCTCAACTTATTCCCAGTTATCAACCAACATGTAAGAGAAAACTGTTGAGAAGTAAGCTACATGAGCTTAGTGAGATATCACTCGTACTATATCAGTAAGCAAGTTATCAAATAATTTATTAACAAACATACGAATGCATGAACAAGTAGTATATTAAACAATATATGTAATTGACCGGTGTTGCATAACATCGGATTTAACGCTCTCTGAAGTAAGGGTTAGAGATTCATCAACACTAACCATAACTGGGTTTTAGCACCTAGGTTTTTAGCCATATATATATATCTAATACACAAATTCCCAAGTCTAGTGATGAGGTAGTCCCCGTAGTTCACGCTCACACCCTATAGTGACGATCTCTAGACTCGACTCCCAACTATTTATGGTTAACGTTTTCAGTGCCATGTAAACTTATGAGTTAAGGGTAGGGTCTTATTGTACTGATACTTTTACACTATATTAATCAAATCATATGGGAATCCATCTTTATAATGCCCTTCATTACCAATTGCGTAAGGCGACGACCAGAACATTATATATAATATTTGTATTTATGCATGATTCATTTAATTTAAGTTAAGTCGAATATGATTAAGTCAATGTAGGAGGTGATCAACCAATATTAATAAACCATTCAATTATGCAGTAATAAATTAAGCAATTAGTTATTTAGCTATTATGTTTTACAATGTTTTACAATATTTTACACAACACATAATCAATATTTAAGCACATACATAACTCAAACCTCCGTGTATCAAGTTATTAATATTTACTTTAGGTGCACTAATTACAAGTATAAAATAAGTATAGAGTTATCAAGAGTACTCACTTGACCAAAATTGATACGACTCCTAGTAATCAATAAGCAGCTTGCTTTCTTAATCGATATTTCATGATTAATAGAAATGAAAGAAACCTAATGAGTATCTAGATGTCGTACTAAATAGCCTAACTAGCTCATTATCTATCTTATGATTCTCGTTTTTGCTTTGGTTTTGAATTTCATTTAACTTTTTAGTTTTGCTTTAAATCTTTACATCTTCATAGTTAGTTCTTAACAAGTTTGCATTACTTTATTTTATAGGTAATAACACGTAGTTTATTTAAGATTATATAAGTTTAGATTATCTGACTATTTATAAGTTTTGTATTGATATTTTTCTATAACATAATTTAGTTGTAGTATTCATGTATAGTGGAATATTAGATAAATTAATAGAGTTGGGTGGAACAGCTTGAAATCGTATATATAGATAACTAAAAACTTTAGGTTCATCATATTGTAGTATTATTCTAAGTTTATATTGTGCATGTATATATATCATATATTCGATTTATTTCCTGTAAGTGTTTGATTCCATCTTATTGCTGCTGTTGTTATCATTATTATTATTAGTTATTATTATGATTGTTGTTTTGTATTAACATATGTCGTTATTATATATAAAAGCATATCTTTTTTAGAATGCTCTAATTGTTAAATATGCGTGTGCGTTTAATATTTTGATCTTTTGAAGAACTTTTGTCTTATAATTATATTTTATTAGCCTTTTAGAATATGTATTTATCAATTTCCTTCTATAGGAAATTATATAAGCACACTTGCAAATAATCTCATTTGGATATTTCTTTATTTAGTTAGGGTTTTATCCTAGTTATTTATTTATATGATCACATCACTTAAATAATATAACTCATTTATTTATATCTCTCGGTTTTCTCTTAAATCTTAAATTACATATAACTTTTTCGTTTTAACTTTGATATTTATAAATTTATAGTTAATTTTTATTATTTTCGGGTGTATTTTTACATGGCGGGATTCATTTTGAATGTTGGAACCCACATTTTTCATTATGAGTTTAAAGTGTTATGAATTTTGTTGTTTTGGCCCAAAAAGTTTTATTTATTATTTTTAGGTTTTTTCTTATTATTTTATGACTTAATAAATTTGTAAATTTTATATTTTTATAATTTTTTATTTTAAGTCCAATTTATGTATATTTTATTATTTCTTCATATTTAAACTTAATATATCATTTATTTTAATTTGATCATTAGTATAATTTTTCTTAATTAATTAATTATCATTATTTTTTAATTATGTTGCAATTTTCGGTTTAATTGATTATTTTAAAGGAATTGTTGACGTGACATCTTTTTAATTGTTCACATGGCAATTTATTGAACTTTCTTGATTTTTACATTTCTTAAATTTTATATTATTATTATTATTTATATTTGTATGATGATATTGTAATTAATTGATTATTAGTTATATGGGCCTTACTTATCTTTATGGGTTTTAGCCCATATATATATATATATATAGACATATATCTACTTCCTTTATATTATTGTAGATAAAGTATTATGAGTATGTATGTATTCATATTGTACTTATATACTTATATATCTTATATGTATGTATACTTTTAGTATACTAGTATACATACTTATACATATACTTGAATGTATACTATCATCATATGTATAGTCATACATGTATACATATACGTATATACATGTAGTCATACTTTTAGAATGCTTATAATTATATATATTTATGTACATATACTTATACACGTATTTATACTTGATTTTATATGTACTTTATACACGTATATTTATATGTATAATTATGTTTTCTTAATATATTTTTAAGGAAATTCCATTTATAACCTATATACATATATACATACTCTTGGTTTTGTATATATACATATAATTACTTATTATATCCTACAAGTAAGTTTACGCACACACTATAATATATATATATACTCACATATTTATATGTATAAATATCATATCTATAACATATTCATATATATATATGTATATAATATGTATCCATATATATACTAGTGTACGTGTGTGTATATATATACATACATACATATACACAAAATTCCTAAAAGAAACATGTTCATATACACAAACTTTAATATAAATACATATAATTTCATTTACAAATACTAAGGTACATGTATACATCAAACTTAATATTATACATAAGGACACAAGAAAATACTTAAACCTAATTTACATGATACCACCAATACACTTAAAAATACAACAAATACACTTAAAATACAAAGAGGATGAAATTACTTGTTCAAAAGGATTTTAGGTGATAAATTCCCCTTCTTGTCTCCCTCTTGAAGTTGCTTGAAAATGGAGTTTGTAATATAAGAAAGAGTGAAATGGTATATAGGAACAAATAGAGGAAAATAAAAGAAAAAAAATTAAGAAGAAATAGAGAGGGAGTGTGTTAGTTTTTGTGGTGGGGAAGAAGATGAGTTTATCATATTTGAAATTGAGAAAATTGAAGATAAATGGGGGGGGGGGGGGGGGGGGGGGGGTGTTCTAGAGGTGGAGTGTATCATATGGCAATTGAGGGGGAAAAGAAAAAGAAAAAAAAAAAGAANGAGAGGGTAGGATTCATGCCATTTCTTGTATAGATTTGAGAGCTAAGTAGGAGTAGAGTGCTCTTATGAGTTATCATAATTGGCAAGTATTGTAATTTTCCATTTAAATCAATGAAACTACCAATATTTTTTCTTGATATTGAATTCGAAACTCTACCAGTTGGCCCCATCTATGGTTGCTATTGATTGGAGACGACCAAAATGGAAGCATGCATGGAATCCTTAGAAAAAAATGTCTTCAATTTGTGATGGGGATCTACAATTCCTAAGAATCTATTCACCTATCCTTTTCCTTCTATTTCTTCTCTATCAAGTGAATTAAATATTGATAGCAATGAGGATGATCTTCAAGCTACTTAGATCCTCGTATGCCTCTTCATAGTCAAGGATGCTATGGGGATACCTCAAGTGTTAGCTTAGTAGCAAGTTAAAGTAGCCTCAGTAACTACATGGATAGACACAACCTCTTCCTATTTACAATTCCCTTACTTTGTCCTTAAAGATAGGGACAACCTCATTAATACGATACCTATAGCTGTGACTTCGATCTTACTTGGGTAAGGAAGCTGAGAATGGAATAGTAAAGGATGATGTGTTCTACTACTGAGTCTTATGGTGCCTTTATTGTTTTATTAACAAAGAAGATAATAAGTTATACATGAGTTGGGTTAATATAATAAATTGGTGAAAAATGATTTTAAGTTTGAGATTAAATAATTTTTTCATCTCAATTATAAGTCATTTTAATATTTCACTTTTGTACTTATCATGAGAAAATTGTGCAGAACTAGAAAACATACACACCATCTATCAAGACCTTATAGGGCCTAGTAAAATTACTTAAAATTTTCATATCATGTGTATACTTGTTATACGAAAACTACTTTACAAGTAAAAAATTACAAAACTCTAAATAATTTATCATTAGGATTTTCAATTTTTAATTGATTAATATATTATAAAATATAAATAACTATGAATATCCAATATTCCACAATTCCTTAGAAACGTAGAAAATTGATATCCCCTACTAAATAATAAGATCAAGTAGTAAAGTTTTAAAATTTAAATTAACTTAAATTACAAACTTTGAGTAGAAGAACGATAATTACATTTGATAATCCAAACTGTTTATACAATTTATTTTTAGATTTTATCTTTTAATACATCTCCATATTGTACTTAACATTCAGCTCTCAACTTATTCCCAGTTATCAACCAACATGTAAGAGAAAACTGTTGAGAAGTAAGCTACATGAGCTTAGTGAGATATCACTCGTACTATATCAGTAAGCAAGTTATCAAATAATTTATTAACAAACATACGAATGCATGAACAAGTAGTATATTAAACAATATATGTAATTGACCGGTGTTGCATAACATCGGATTTAACGCTCTCTGAAGTAAGGGTTAGAGATTCATCAACACTAACCATAACTGGGTTTTAGCACCTAGGTTTTTAGCCATATATATATATCTAATACACAAATTCCCAAGTCTAGTGATGAGGTAGTCCCCGTAGTTCACGCTCACACCCTATAGTGACGATCTCTAGACTCGACTCCCAACTATTTATGGTTAACGTTTTCAGTGCCATGTAAACTTATGAGTTAAGGGTAGGGTCTTATTGTACTGATACTTTTACACTATATTAATCAAATCATATGGGAATCCATCTTTATAATGCCCTTCATTACCAATTGCGTAAGGCGACGACCAGAACATTATATATAATATTTGTATTTATGCATGATTCATTTAATTTAAGTTAAGTCGAATATGATTAAGTCAATGTAGGAGGTGATCAACCAATATTAATAAACCATTCAATTATGCAGTAATAAATTAAGCAATTAGTTATTTAGCTATTATGTTTTACAATGTTTTACAATATTTTACACAACACATAATCAATATTTAAGCACATACATAACTCAAACCTCCGTGTATCAAGTTATTAATATTTACTTTAGGTGCACTAATTACAAGTATAAAATAAGTATAGAGTTATCAAGAGTACTCACTTGACCAAAATTGATACGACTCCTAGTAATCAATAAGCAGCTTGCTTTCTTAATCGATATTTCATGATTAATAGAAATGAAAGAAACCTAATGAGTATCTAGATGTCGTACTAAATAGCCTAACTAGCTCATTATCTATCTTATGATTCTCGTTTTTGCTTTGGTTTTGAATTTCATTTAACTTTTTAGTTTTGCTTTAAATCTTTACATCTTCATAGTTAGTTCTTAACAAGTTTGCATTACTTTATTTTATAGGTAATAACACGTAGTTTATTTAAGATTATATAAGTTTAGATTATCTGACTATTTATAAGTTTTGTATTGATATTTTTCTATAACATAATTTAGTTGTAGTATTCATGTATAGTGGAATATTAGATAAATTAATAGAGTTGGGTGGAACAGCTTGAAATCGTATATATAGATAACTAAAAACTTTAGGTTCATCATATTGTAGTATTATTCTAAGTTTATATTGTGCATGTATATATATCATATATTCGATTTATTTCCTGTAAGTGTTTGATTCCATCTTATTGCTGCTGTTGTTATCATTATTATTATTAGTTATTATTATGATTGTTGTTTTGTATTAACATATGTCGTTATTATATATAAAAGCATATCTTTTTTAGAATGCTCTAATTGTTAAATATGCGTGTGCGTTTAATATTTTGATCTTTTGAAGAACTTTTGTCTTATAATTATATTTTATTAGCCTTTTAGAATATGTATTTATCAATTTCCTTCTATAGGAAATTATATAAGCACACTTGCAAATAATCTCATTTGGATATTTCTTTATTTAGTTAGGGTTTTATCCTAGTTATTTATTTATATGATCACATCACTTAAATAATATAACTCATTTATTTATATCTCTCGGTTTTCTCTTAAATCTTAAATTACATATAACTTTTTCGTTTTAACTTTGATATTTATAAATTTATAGTTAATTTTTATTATTTTCGGGTGTATTTTTACATGGCGGGATTCATTTTGAATGTTGGAACCCACATTTTTCATTATGAGTTTAAAGTGTTATGAATTTTGTTGTTTTGGCCCAAAAAGTTTTATTTATTATTTTTAGGTTTTTTCTTATTATTTTATGACTTAATAAATTTGTAAATTTTATATTTTTATAATTTTTTATTTTAAGTCCAATTTATGTATATTTTATTATTTCTTCATATTTAAACTTAATATATCATTTATTTTAATTTGATCATTAGTATAATTTTTCTTAATTAATTAATTATCATTATTTTTTAATTATGTTGCAATTTTCGGTTTAATTGATTATTTTAAAGGAATTGTTGACGTGACATCTTTTTAATTGTTCACATGGCAATTTATTGAACTTTCTTGATTTTTACATTTCTTAAATTTTATATTATTATTATTATTTATATTTGTATGATATTGTAATTAATTGATTATTAGTTATATGGGCCTTACTTATCTTTATGGGTTTTAGCCCATATATATATATATATATAGACATATATCTACTTCCTTTATATTATTGTAGATAAAGTATTATGAGTATGTATGTATTCATATTGTACTTATATACTTATATATCTTATATGTATGTATACTTTTAGTATACTAGTATACATACTTATACATATACTTGAATGTATACTATCATCATATGTATAGTCATACATGTATACATATACGTATATACATGTAGTCATACTTTTAGAATGCTTATAATTATATATATTTATGTACATATACTTATACACGTATTTATACTTGATTTTATATGTACTTTATACACGTATATTTATATGTATAATTATGTTTTCTTAATATATTTTTAAGGAAATTCCATTTATAACCTATATACATATATACATACTCTTGGTTTTGTATATATACATATAATTACTTATTATATCCTACAAGTAAGTTTACGCACACACTATAATATATATATATACTCACATATTTATATGTATAAATATCATATCTATAACATATTCATATATATATATGTATATAATATGTATCCATATATATACTAGTGTACGTGTGTGTATATATATACATACATACATATACACAAAATTCCTAAAAGAAACATGTTCATATACACAAACTTTAATATAAATACATATAATTTCATTTACAAATACTAAGGTACATGTATACATCAAACTTAATATTATACATAAGGACACAAGAAAATACTTAAACCTAATTTACATGATACCACCAATACACTTAAAAATACAACAAATACACTTAAAATACAAAGAGGATGAAATTACTTGTTCAAAAGGATTTTAGGTGATAAATTCCCCTTCTTGTCTCCCTCTTGAAGTTGCTTGAAAATGGAGTTTGTAATATAAGAAAGAGTGAAATGGTATATAGGAACAAATAGAGGAAAATAAAAGAAAAAAAATTAAGAAGAAATAGAGAGGGAGTGTGTTAGTTTTTGTGGTGGGGAAGAAGATGAGTTTATCATATTTGAAATTGAGAAAATTGAAGATAAATGGGGGGGGGGGGGGGGGGGGGGGTGTTCTAGAGGTGGAGTGTATCATATGGCAATTGAGGGGGAAAAGAAAAAGAAAAAAAAAAAGAAAAGGAAAAGAAAAGGAGAGACAAATTTAGATGATGTCGATATGTTGACTTGGTCAACTCCCATTTAAATAATACTATATATATTTAGTACATATAATTTAGAAAGAAAGAGAAAATAAAGAAAAAAAATGAAGAAAAAAGAAAAATAAAGAATTAAGCGTGATAAACAAATAAAATTTTTTTTTAGATTTTCTTTAAATATCTCTAATATTATGAATAATATTTCGAATAATATTATTATAATTATAAAATATAAAATTAATATTTACTATATAATACAATACATAAATAACAAATAAGTAATAGAAAGTTTAAATAATTAAATTCATATAACATTTATTTATTTGTATATATAAAGTTTCTAACAAGTATAAAATAATATTATCACTTTTGTAAATTAATTTACTGTTCTTACATTTATTAGTATTTAGAAGTTGTCTGTAATCGTTATTTAGTGATTTTATGCGATTAGGGTTTTGATTGATATTTTAGGGTTTTTCTCATTAGAATTGTTTAAAATTTCGATCAAGTTTAGGTTCAATATCTCATATTTACACTTATATAAGATTTAGAATTTTCATAAGTGATTAAGGTTTTTTATTAGGTTTAAGATCAATATTTTGTCATTACACATATTTAAAGTTTAAAGTTTTTATACGCGATTGAAATTTTAATTTATAAGTTAGGTTTTTACACTTATTTTAAGGTTCATATTTGAAATTTTAATCGATTTTAAACTTATCGACTTTGTTGACTTGAAAAATTTAGCTATAATATTCAAGTTTGATTTTATACTAAAAAAGTTAGATTTATAAGATTTACACCATTTGCTACAAGTACAAAAAAAATATAAAAAGAAATAAAGGAAGCAAATCTTCGGACCGAGCCCATTTTCCATCCACAATCTCCACGTCGGAAACTTAAGCTTGATGTTGCAATTTCAATTCTCTTCGATTGATTCGATGTTGGGGCCCATCAATTTTTATCTTCCCATTTGAAAGCTAAGTTACCGAGAATGGAGGACCATTTGATCAACCCCTTTCTTTACTTATATTTTACAACACCTTACCATGAACTTGAAATCTCAATTTCCAAATGGTCTTACGTGAAGTCACATCATATCTTCATCAGCGTGGGAGCCACGTGATTTGCATTCCAAAGGAGAAAATTCAAAAACCCAAGTTGATGTCCAGTTAGCAACATCTCCATTTGTCATCATTTCCTTCACATAGGAAAGAGAAAGCACAGATCCTTATAATTTTATTTTGCAAGCAAAAGTCCAGATTTTGGAGAAGTGAAAATATGTCTTCCCCATTCCATGCTTCCGACGAGGAGAGAAAGTGATGAGCATTCCAGTTTCAATTCCCAGGAGATAAGTGTTATACCAACAGTATACATATTGCCCTGTTGTCAAAGGAGAGAATTTCGGAGAGTTGCGGAGAATTATGGACGAGAGTGTATACTCCAATTTTCATTTTTCAAGTTACTCTCTCTTGGTTTTTATTGCAACGGCACGAGGCGTTCAAAGAAGACCAGATATTCCTTGAATTTTCTTGTGATGCTTTTATAATAGTCATGAACTAAATTTATGTTTTGAGATTTTGACTAACTTGATAATTTAATTAATAGGTGATTTTATTATATATTACTATTTAATCAATTGTGATTTTTAATTGTCCCGTTTTAATCATGATTTTATTATTTAGTCAACGATACTTTTGTAAATAGAACTTAAAAAATTCGAAAGAGAATAAATAGTCTGTATGTGATCAAATTAAAATTAATTTAGTTATTGTCATAGACACATGCTTTAGAGATTAATTTTAGGATTCATATATTCAACGCTATTGATATTAACTTTTGTAATATAGAAATATGCATTAATTTTAATATTAATTAGAATAGTAATATTTATAAGAGAAATTTACTACTTTATAGAAGATTATAGATAAACCACTAAAAAGAGTTATTTTTGCTATAGTTAAGATGGTAGGGACTCGAAAGGGAAATAAGTCTTTGTGAATCTAATTAAAACCAACTAATTAGCTTTACCATATTTGAGAGGCATGTGTTAATTGATTAGATAATAGAGCAATTGAAATCTCATACAATTGATTTGGTAAACTTCTTTTTTTGTTGCTTTCATCTTCTAATTAATTTTTTCTTTTTATTTTAATTTATTTAAATATCTCATTTCAATTGTCTAACTAAAAAGGAAATTAATATAATTTAGTAATTAGTTTCAGTTTATGTGAATACAACTTGATCTTACTAGTCTTTTATTGTTACATACACAACCCAAGAGACTTGCTGATATATATTATGCTCTTTAAAGGTCACACATATCCGTAATAGTAGCTAATATTTCATGTCCATATGCATAGTTTAGTAGTTGTACTTGATGTACATGTATAGTTTCAGGCATATTTTTTCTTTTATTTTAAACATACTTATGTAGTTGGTTCTAGAATTTGTATAGATGGTTCTAGAAATTTCTAGGTAATTAGCAAGATAGGCCTATAAATGGGCCGCTCAGAGAGAGAAAGTGGGTTATTCATTCCATTTCTTATATAGATTTGAGAGCTACTTGGGAGCAAAGTGCTCTTATAATTTATTTTAGCTAGCAATTATTGCAAATTTCCATTTAAAAAGTAATAAAACTATCAATC
Source organism: Lumnitzera littorea (assembly GCA_024138015.1). Taxonomy (NCBI): domain Eukaryota; kingdom Viridiplantae; phylum Streptophyta; class Magnoliopsida; order Myrtales; family Combretaceae; genus Lumnitzera; species Lumnitzera littorea. Next base: position 46,174,051 of record JAMXBB010000001.1, on the reverse strand, counting down.
TCTACCTTAGGAGCCCTAAGCTCTAACACTTATCAATAAAGATTAGTGTCGAGACATATAATTAGTTCATCTTGCATGTGTTTGATTTAGCCTGTATGTCAATGTTTCTTTACAGGGCTTTTCACAACGTTTTTTTTTTTTTTTTCAATAACGGCTCAACAAGGGATAAACTGAGATCTTTCACATTTTCTTACCCTAAGAAATTCCAGTTATTGTTGACAATTAGTTTTGACTTCTGAAAATGATCATTGATTTTTGAAGGTGGGATCTTGTGAGAAATTAGCTTCCTTAATTAAAAAAAGAAAAAAAAAAAGACTGCAATTTCATTACCGTATAAGGGAAAACTTACAAATGAGAGGAGGCAATAATGGCCCCATTGTTTAAACAATAATATAAATACTAATAGATTTTCCTTCTCCGATACTTGATCTATTTAAAACCTCTATATATATTCCTCCGTCTAGTTATGATAAGGAGACAAGTCCATCCCTCTCCTACGTCGTCTATATTGCTACACTTCCTTAAGGTTGGTAAGTGTAAATTTAAATATGCCAAAAGCCATAATAATGCTTTCGATATTTGTCGCATTTAAAGATTTCAAACTTTTTCAAAATGAATGCTGGAAGTATATTCTTGAATAGCTTTATCATAGAAGTTTATGTTGAGTAATCACCGGGCATTAAATAAAATGAACGACCCGGTCATGTTCTTAAACTTGATAAAGCAATTTATAAACTGAAACAAATTCCAAGAGTTTTGATTTTATAAGATACTCCAGATGTGACATTTTTGAAGATAAAAGGCATTCAAAAAAGCATAAGCGGCACTTGCTACTTCCTTAGTAATTCATTAGTTTCTTGGCATCTAAAGAAACAAAACACCATGGCACTATCAACCGTGGGGGCCAAATATATGGCTATTAGTAATTGTTCTACATAAATTCTTTGAATGATACATACCTTGCATGATTATAGTTTAAACTTTAACAAAGTCTCAATTCAAGCAATAACATTTGTGCTATCAACTTATCAAAAAATCGAATCTAACACTCGGAGAGTAAGCATATTAAGATTTTGGCATCATTTTATATGTGATTATACTCAAAACAATTATATATTTTTAGAATTCATTGAGACAAGCAACCAAAATTATGGACTTTTTTAGAAAACCCTTAAGTAAAGATCAGCTTTGCACACTTTGTGTAGGATTGGTAACAATCATGTAAGGTGAATGCTAAGTTTCTATGAACCAATAAATCAAGGTAGTAATTTTTGTAAAAAAATAAGTTTTTCAATGCATAACTAGCTGACTTATAACATGATATAAGTATTAAGAAAGTTGTCTGGTTTGTTTTCTTACTTTGATTTAGTGCTACGGTATGCAATTTGCTTTTATGCTTGTTTTATAGTCTTTTTTCTTTTGGTAATAATATGCGTGTGTTTATTGTCCACTCTCAATTTGTGTTCTTGTATGAACTTAGGTTTGTTTTTTAAGGAATTTAAGCGGTGATTTTTGAATTCTTATTATCTAGAACTTATATTTATTTATAGGATCCTTAACTATGCTTCTTAAACTTGCTTGAAGTGTTGAATTGTCTTAAATACATTTTAAGCACATGCTTTCTTAGACCTCATTTATACTCATTTAGCTTAACTTATGCCATAGAGGAACCAACCTTATATTAAAATTATTTCCTTGAAATGTTTTGCTTTTGATCAATCCTAAAATATGTTTTAATTCGTGCTTGAGTTGTATCAGGGTGGACGTTATCACAAAAAAGTTAAAAAATTAAAAAAAAAAAAAAAAAGCCTCTCTTAGTATCCCCATTCCTAGACTGCTAAGAATGCATCTAGACTTTTTAGGAAATAAATTTGGACGTATTACTCGTCCTTGACTTAAATTTTCCTAGTAAGGATATGTCTAGTTCCATCCATAAAAAGATCCCAACACTTTTTTTTTTTTTTTTAATCAGCATGTATAATTCTTTGAAAAATTACAACTAAATCTATCTTCATTTTTTTTCTTGATTTCCTCTTGCACTAAACTTTAAAAATACTCGAACTCTCTCTCAAAATACCCCAAAAATTCATTCTGTTAAACATCCAAATTCATTAGAGTTCATTTCTTCTATCTTCTTTATTCATCATCCCTCTCTTATTACTCATATCTCTCACAGTTTCTTTCTTGTTTCTCTTCAACCAATCCATCACTCGAAACCTTAGTTCTCATCTCACCTTGGCTCATGTAAAGTTGCCAAATGTTCCTGCTCTTTTGAATCTTGAGCTTTAAGAGACCTCTTCACATCAACGTTGAAGTCGGGCTTTACTACAACCATCTTTCGCTCCTCAACTGCCGCTAACTTTATGAGAATAACTTAATTCCAAGTATTTCCTAATTTACAAACATTGCATTAGGTATGAGACTTGCTTTGCTAACCATAGCATCAACTACAATTGGGATTTTGACATGGACCGATTAGCAAGTCGTGGTTTTTTGCCTAAAGCTTTTGCTCGAACTAACAACTGTACGTAGATTCGATATATATCGAACAATGTGTGTGAATTAGCTATGCAATTATTTTTAGTAATTTAACGAATATGCAGCCACATATTAATACTATGTTGGATTTTAGTTCCAAAAATAAATAAATAAGAAAGTCTGATATTGCCCTATTGTTCTTTATTTTAAGTTTTTGGTTGATATATTATGATGTGACCAGAGCAGGTGTCTTACAAGCTAAAGGTTATGGGAAATGTTTAGGAGTAAGGATAAGTACACATACAAGTTGTCATATTACATGTCGTACACAGAACGGAGAAGTAATCAAGAGTCGAGAATTTGCGCAAGTCAAATATACACCATGCACTCGTGGAGTAAGGAAAACACAACCCATGTATTACATTCCAAAGCCACATACACAACATGTATTCCATGAAAGGTTCAACATACGCTGTGCATTCAATGAAAGGACATCTGCATGGCGTATATTTCATCCTAGAAATATGTATACACGTCGTGTGGTCTATTGAAGCAATACTCTCGTCTTGTGTTCCTATATTTCACCAACGCGATTAGTTTTAGGTTATTTAGTGTGTCTTTTCTTTATGCTAATTGTTGATCGGTGATTTTAGAATGAAATCTTACTCCTGCAAAATACAAAAAACTAAACGGTATCAAAACTAGTCCGGTATAACCATTCTGATACCTAAGTCAGTAAATGTGTTTAAAAGAATATCAGTAAGTAGTTAAAGATTGTAAGCGCTTTCTTACAATGCTTTTTCTTTATATTTATAGGTGAATATCAGGTGTTTGAAACAACAGTTAATAATTGATCATAAGACACGTAGAAACCTTAAAATTAAGCACATGGCTGAAATATAAGAATAGTGGGTAGTTATATAATGAAACTATGGTAGACAATAATCATTCACACCATTTTTCTCAAGTTCAAACCACATATGAAACCACCTTAGTCAGCATTTGCCAAGAATAGAGTTACTCAATTTTTTGTCAATCGAATGGCTGAGTGAATTCAAAGGATGAAATTCAATTAATAACATTTGCCTCCCAGCTCCTAATGTCGAGAATTCGACTGAAGGAGTAGATAAAGCTTAATATTCTGTTTGTGGGGTTGGAGTGTGAAAAACCAAGTTTCCCAAATGCCCAATAACATGAGAAGTTTTGATTTTTATTTGGAACACGTTAGCCAAAAGGTTGCAACTCTTCAATTTCCTAGCTATCTAGAAAACTAGGTAGTACCACATCCGACAGTTGTCATTCTAGCCATAATTACACTGTAGGGGCTAATAATTGTCAAAGCTATGATAATTGTCTACCGAGAATAGAGTTACTCAGCTTTTCATCAGTTGAATGGCTGAATGAATTCAAGGGATGAAATCCAACTATCAACATTTGTCCTCCAATTCCTATGGTTGAGAATTCGAGTGAGGGAGTAAATAAAGCTCAATATTCTATTTATGGGGTTGGAGTGTGAAAAACCAAGTTTCCCAAATGGCAAGTAACATGGGAAGTTTTGTTTTTCATTTAGAATACGATAGCTAAAAGGTTGCAACTCTTCAATTTCCTGCCTCTCTAGAAAAGTAAGTGGTACCATATGCGATAGCTACCACTCTAGCCATAATTACACTATAAGGGCTAATAATTATCTGATCTATGATAATTGTCAGATCTCTATTTCAAAACACATGTCAATAATCCGCACTACACCATCTAATTAGTGTATCATTCTTGTTAGAAGTGTGTTAAGGTTATGAGGGGAAATTATTCATATATGAGGGATTTTTGATATTGAAAATAGATTTCCTCATTTTATTTTCATCTGTATTCATAAGCTCTTGCTTGTTTTCGACATCTCATCTTTGTCTTCCAAATTTTCAAAAGTTTTGAGACTTTTATCATATAGTCAAAATCAAGTATGTTTCGAAATGTAATTTGTTAATTTGTTCTTTCAGATTCTGAGCACCGCCGCTCCCGCCCCGGCCGCCACAAAAAAAAAAAAAAAAAAAGGAATGAGGCAACGTGTTCCTTGAGTAGTTCGGCCAATAGTATAGTGGAGTAATGGGAGAAACTCGCTTGTATTAACTCTCTTGCAGCAAATACCTATCCATATGACAAAGAAGGAAGATTTGTAGCCAGGTATTTGTATAATAACGTGGTTTACTTTAGTGATTCTTTAGACGAAGTGGTGAATGTTGCCGATAAAGTTCTTGTTTCAAAATATAATAAATATTGGCAATATCTTCTTAAAATATGGAATCTATAGAGGCCAAGAGAGGAGGAAAGGGCACGAGTTTCACATTTATCTGAAATACCTTAACTTCAGACTGCACTTCCCATTTTTTGCTTTCATCAAGAAATTCTTTAACTCTTTCCAAGTTGTGCCAAGTATGTTCTCACCAAACACTTATCGACTTCTCACAGCTTTTGAGATAGTTTGTGAAGAGGTTGAAGTTAGGGCTACGCCTAAATTATTTAGGTACTTTTTTACAATAAGGAAGTAACCTGATGATTGGTATTTTGCAATCACTAACCATGGGTGGAAATTCATGGATGGATTGGAGTCCAAAATCCACAAGTGGTATGACAAGATTGTGTCTATTATATCAGACGAAGAATTGGATCTTTAGACCCAATGGACTGAACCTATCAACACCAAAGATATTAAGTTGATGCCGAATGATGCCACTATGGCAAAAAAGATTTAAGAAAGAAGAAAAAACAAAATGTTTTTCTAGGACACCAAGAGAATAATAAGGTGATATGAAAATGGGGAGCCAATCTTCTCCAAGAAAGAAGATATGATATTGAATAATTGTCATGTCGAATAGAGCTATAAGAGGAAAGCCATTCTCATGATTTAGGAGAAGAATAGTTTCCTTTGAGCTTTACTTGACATGGAATATGTAAATCCTTGATTTCTTTGTCTTTATTGTTAATGTTTCTATTTTTTATTATAGACATGAGCACAGGCGACATAGATCCTGCCAAACTATTTGTAAACCCCTAAAATTATCAACCTAGCTTTTGTTATAGACTCGACTATGTTAGACAATTTAGGAGTCGATAAGGTTAATGAAAGTGAAAACCCTAAAAGAATCACTCAATCGCGTAAAGAATTTTTCTACCCTAAATGTTTCTAAATGCTAAAGATTTTATTCAAAAGTGATAGAAACCCTAAAAATGATTATTTTAAAGACACATGTGCACTAATCCAACATGATATACCCTAAAACCCTAATTGATAATATAATGCTCATCTTTTGTCCAATTCACTAGTAAAAGGGTTAGAGATGACCCTTATTTATGTTTATATGATTTGAATCCTTAGGTAATCCATTAGAAATTAAGATAATGAGTCATAGATTATATTCACTTCTTAAGTAAGTGATTAAGATAGTTTCACTTAGAGTTAGAGTAATAGTTGAAGATTAGGTTATATGTAGTGAATCTTAACACATAAATTGGTACTTTTTGCATTTGTTATTCAAAGCAGTTTATCAAATGAGATATATAGGCTATGAAGACCTAAAGTAAGATCTCATCAACAATGTTTCCTAATTAATTCATCAAACATCTCATTTCCCCTCATTTCCTTCATTTTTCCCTTAATTTCTCTTAATTACTACATTATGTGTACAAAATTACACATACTTAAGGAATGTTGACTAAGGTAATGCATGTTGACCAAAGTCAAAGGGTTGACCAAGTCAACATTTTGAAAAGTCAAAAGTCTTAAGAGATAAGGAAAATATCTTAGTAACTTAATGATGGTTTTCTTTTCTTTTCTTTTGATTTTTCTCTTTCCCTTCCTCTTAAGTGTTGCCGTCCACAATTTTCCCTCTTAGGTCCCACCATTTGTTGTCTTCCATAATTGAAAACAAAACAAAAGAAACAAAAACAAAACCCCCCATTTCATGCCGTGAACTTCCCCTCCACTTTCACTTTCATTCCTTTGCTTTTGTCCCCTTAAACTTCAACACAATTAAAGGTATGTTCTTAAGTTGTTTTATGTTACTTTATGTTATTCATTAGTTAGTTAATTAGGTAGATTAGATAAGTAGTTAGGTGTTTAGTGAAGTCTTGAAGAGAAGGAAACAAAGTTTCCATCTTTAAGTATAGAAAATGAAGAATCATGAAGAGAATGGAAGAAATACATGTGTATGTACTCTTAGATATGTATACATAAAGAAATACTAAAGGAATACAAGTATATAAACCCTTATACATAAGTATGTATCATGTACATAACCTAACTTAAGACCATATCTAACTATATATGTGTATACTATACTAAATACATACATGAAAATACAAAAGGATGAAATTGAGAGGATTTTCTTAAGGAAAAATTTGGCATACGAATTTTTAGTATAAAAATACGTATCCAACCGTATAGGTATATGAGTAGGTATACATGTATAAATACGGTATAAGTATATGTAGATGTATAAGTATATGTATGTATAAGGTATATGTACATAAGTATAAGTATAAGGCATATGTATATAAGTATAAGTAAGGGACAAATGTACATAAGACATGTACATATGACATAAGCATAAGGTAATGCTTATGTAATCAAATGATGACATAAAGAAAAGATGACATAAGCATATAATGACATAAAGAAAAGATGATGTAAGTAATGACATAAGCATAAGTTTAGAAAATGAGAAAAATAAGAAAATGTAGGTAATTAGGTACTAAAATTAGTGAATCCTAATACACCTTGTAAACTAGATTATACTTAAATCAGTACATGAATTAGTAATGACAAAGTAAATCCCTTAATTATAAGAATTTAAGGAATAAAGGTTATAAATATAAGTAATAGCAATACTTAAGTATTATAGCTAAAAATTTCTATAAATTAGTTCATAATATAAAATAGGGGTCTTAACATCCAAAACAAACATTACCGTATGAATATACGTTCGAAAACGATGAAAAACGACTATAAATTTATAAATATCAGAAATAAAACGAAAAAGTTATATACGATTAATAATAAAGTCTAACCGGGTAAAAGTTGATAATAGTCTAAGTAGATTAGGTAATTAAATGTTTAGAAGTATTAGTTAAATTAGTTACTTACTAGTCTTATCAAATCGTAATGATCAGGTGACTCTGAGGAGCGTGAGGACCTCCCCGATCAACTACTACGATTAGAACGAATCACTATGGCCGAGTGAGTATTTACCCACTGATTCCATGCTTGTTTTGTGATTGTAGATAGTGGACTTAAATATTATTGTTAATTGATGATTGTATGGGGTTTGGGAAACGTTTGTGTATGCCGGTATGTCTTGAGTTGTGAACTTATCTTAACTATTGATAATGCTATGGTTATTGCATGGTAGTATAGAAAATGATTGTGTGCACAATTGGATGGTCATAGCATAATTTGAACCTAATTATACTCGACCTATAAAAAGAAATTGGGACATGCATTAACATGCATAGCATGGATACTATTCCGACCGTCACATCACACGGAGGTAAAGAGAGGCCATTCGGGGGTTGATATCATTTATTTATTTGGTTCTGTACGGTGCACTCGTACAAAATGACCTTACCCTGGCCCGCGGGAACATTAGGCGTTGGAGGCGCCAACCGCCTGGCTAAGGGTCGAGTCTAGAGGCCTCCGTTTAGGGGTGAGTGTAGACTGCGGGGGCCCACTCTAGAACTTGGGTTTTCTGAAAATAAAAGAATTATTTGATATAAGTACGGAACGTGGGGTTCCGTAGTAAATTAAGTTCTAGTGTAATACCCGGATCTAATTGGTGCTGTGTATACTCCAACCCTGACTTCGGAGGGTGTTAAATCTGAGTTACGTATATGAACTAGTTAATTATACGTATTGTTTGGCATTCTGGTTGATCATTCATTCATATGCTTGAATATAATGTACTTATAACTTGTTTGTGGTGTGGCTGAGGGTTTTGCTCACTAAGCTTAGGCTTACACCCCTTTAGACTTTTGTTGCAGGATAGCCTGTTCGTAGAGACAGGACGAGGAATGCTACAGGTTAGCCTGGGAATTTGGGCAAGAGCGAGCTGCTATGTGTACGGAGAGAACAGTTTATGTAGACTTCTACTTATGTACTTTTGTTTATCTTATTATATTAGACCTAGACATACTTAAATGCTACGTAATGTAAGCTTTGTAACTTAAATTTTATATAAATATGTTTGTGTAATGATATCAAATGAGTCTGGATGTTCTTTGGAAACTAGTGGTTGTAGAGCCTTGTATATTGTGTGAAGAGTTCTTGATTGGAAGGATGACCAATCAGGGGTTTTTTGTACAATATACGGTGTCTGCCACGACTAGGCCGTCCTCAGTTCGTGACATTATTGGCCCAAGCAAAGGCTAAAAAATCTAAAGGAGACAAATGAGCGGTGCTAAGGTAACTATGAAAGCGGCATAAGAGAAAGTAGCGAAGCAAGTAGCAACTTAAAAGAAGGCGCCCCGTCTTGCCGATAAGGGACAAGGGAGTAAAAAGCCTAAGGCTTTTAAGGCTATACAAGTTGAAGTGATTCTACTCCTGAAAAATATCTCTCTAGATGAAGTGTTGAGAAATTCTAGCCAAGATGTCAGTATTTGCATTGGGGCACAAATCACCCGTCATTAGGTTGCTAAGGGGCTGTCACTTCAAACGGATATTGTGCTGAGTCCAAGTAAAAGAAGTGAGAAGGAGCTCGTCAGCTAATGATGGGAATTACGCTACCGAACCTCTAACCTGAAGTCGAGCCCAAAGACTAGAAGGATTGGCATGATGAATGCTTCTGTTCCGGCCAACCCTTCCTAAGGCCGAATACTTCTATGCCGAGTTACCCTTCATGTCAAGCCATATGACTGCCCATCTTTTTATAGTATATTGAATTGAAGATTACTCACTCGTGCCCGAGCCAACCAATTACTTAGCATTTTCCTCGTCGAAAAGCTAAGAAAGAGAGAGTCTGGATTGACTAAGCCATCCTTATTCAAATAAGCCAGCTATTCGTACTTTTTGTTCGCATCTTCTAACAACCTCACCACTGTAGCAATACCACGTGTACAGTATCATGTGTAGAATCTATTGCACCAATAATTGTTTTTCTTGTATATTCATTTTTACCCTTTTGTATCTTGTTCTTTACTTCCTTAGGAAATGTACTTTTTGTCTTTTCCTTTTTAGGCAAGTTGCCATAACTTATGAGTATAAATATTCTTGTACTTGTAACTATGGGAATTAGATTATCCCTAAACACACTTGAGTATTTTCTTTCTTACATAAACACCCTGTTTACTCTTGGCATTACTCTTATTGTAACCCTTGAGTAAGGCTAGGTAGCGAGTAACCTCACCGGACTGATTCGTACATCATATTGAATTGTGCCATAAGTCCTCAAAAGTTCCATTAGTGTATCATATCCTTTGGAGCTGTTCGTAGGTCTTGCTTACCTTTCATTCGCCATTCATTCCTTTCTCACTTTCTTCCATTAATTCTTTCGAGCTTTCTGCAAGCTTGGATCCATCCAACGACTGGCCTTGTTTGTTCTTGGTCATGCATCGCAACATCTTAGTATCAAAGCGGAGGTTTTTGTTCCAGTTGACTTGTTTTTTTTTAAGCTCTGTTATACTCTATTTTGCGTGTATAAAACAGAGTAAGCTATTGTGTTTCATTTGAGCACTGTACTATTAACTATTAATTTCCTAAAGTTGTTTTGTTGAACTTGAACTTGTGAGGAAAATGACTGACCTGAATATGAATGTTGGTATTGGTGATAATAGTGGAGTTGTCCACCATGAACGACAGTCTCAGGGAACTCTTAGAAGCATTGACGAGAGACTTGATGAGGTAGTGAACCTCTTGGTGGACTTAACTCAAGTTGTTCATGTGCTATCTTACCGATCCACTGAGGCCACGTAAAACACCCCACAAGTTGCTCCGTTTGTTAGTGGCCAAAACCCGGCTTGACCTATTCGAGGTGGAGGAGTAGGTGGATGAGTAAGGCTAAGAATAGACCTGAGAGGGCTTGATGAAGAGGACGAAGAAGAGTATTTTGAAGAAGAACGTGTACAAATCCCTAGGGCATCCGACCATGTAAAGCTTCGGATTTCGAGTTTTAATATATTTGGGAATGTTGATAAATATCTAGAGTGGGAAGAGAAGGTAGAGCATGTGTTTGATTATTATCAGTATGAAGATTACAAAAAAGTGAGAATTGTTGCTGTTGAGTTCTTTGGATATGCTACCATGTGGTGGAAGAGTTTTCAAATGATGAGGAGACAAAAGGGTTACTGAGAGATTAATACTTGGCTTGAGATAAAGAGAATACTCGAAAATAGATTTGTGTAGGAAACTTACCTTCAAGATACTTTCACTCAGCTTCAGGAACTAAGACAAGGAGGTCGGACTATTAACGAGTATGTTCAAGAGTTTCAAATGCTCATGATCCATTGTGAGGTGGAAGAACCACCAACTTGAATTGTGTCAAGATTTATTACTGGACCGAGAGGTGATATTTAGGACATTGTAGAGCTTCAATGATTCACCACGATAAATGAAGTTGTTAGGATTGCCTAACTAGTGGAGAGGTAGAGAAAAGGTCGAGTGTTGACCAAAATGCCAATTAGCCAACCAGGACAGGGAAGTCACCAAACTCTGCCGAATAACGAGCCGAGTAGAAAGGTTGATGTCTGAGCCAAGCAAAAAGGCTAACCTGATTGTAAGGTGCCAACTCGAACTTATAAGAAGGGGCAAGGGTCTGGCAGGAAGACGAGCCAGATCAAATGCTTCAAGTGTTAAGGGTTTGGACATATGGTTGCTCAGTACCTAAATTGAAGTACAATGGTCATCAGGGGAGACATCCCGAAGCTAGAAGTAGAGAGTACGGATGAGGAACCCGAGGAGGAGGAGGTCCCTACCGAGAAAGAAAATGCCGAAAAAGAGTTGATTAAGGAGGACGTGTTTGCTGAGGACTTAGACAAGTTACTCATGGTTTTTTGACGTACTATGAATGTAGAACCCTCGCGAAAGGAGGCGTAGAGAGAGAATTTGTTCCATACCACCTGTAAGGTGAATGATCAGATGTATGTCCTCATTGTAGATAGTAGAAGCTACACTAATGTGGCATCGATCGATCTTGTTTCAAAATTGAAGTTGTTGACTGTTGCACATCCGAGGCTATATAAGTTGCACTAGTTGAGTAAGAAAGGAGCATTACATGTCACTTGGCAAATACTACTATCGATCACTATAAGGAATTACTCTAACCAGATTCTTTGTGACATACTACCTATGTGCGCTTCCCATGTGTTGCTGGGTATGCTGTAGTTGTTTGATAGGAGAGTTATACATAATGGCTACAAGAACATGTATATGTTCAAGAAGGATGACCGAAAGATCACATTGAATTTGATGTTGTCGAGAGAAGTTAATAAGTTACAGAAAAAACTTGCTTGCGGATCAAAGAAAGCTCTGGTGATGAGTAGAGCCAAGCTTCGAGAGGCCATTAATGCTAATGAGCCAACCTTCTAGTTAGTTAAGTGACTATTGGAAGTGAAGGAGTGGGGTGAGTTACCTCAAGAAATCAAAGAGTTGCTAGATAAATATGTCGACTTGTTCCCAAAATAGTTACTTGAGGGGTTACCCCTAACTCGAGGCATAGAGCATTGTATTGACCTAGTACATGGCGCTGTACTGCTGAATAAGGTAACTTATCGAATGAATCCCGAGTAGGCTTTTAAGCTCTAACGTCAAGTTAATGAGTTGTTGGAGAGAGGCTATGTAAGAGAAAGTCTCAGCTCTTGTGTTGTGCTGGCGCTGCTAGTGCTAAAGAAGGATGGAACCTAGCGAACGTGTGTAGATAGCCAAGCTGTGAACAAGATCACAATCAAATACATGTATTCGATCTCGAGGCTAGAAGATACGTTGCATAAACTTAGTTGAGCCAATATTTTCAACAAGATTGATCTTAAATCTAGCTACCATCAAATCCACATGAGGCTAAGAAACGAGTGGAAGATTGCATTCAAGACTCGACATGGACTTTACGAATGGATGGTCATGCCCTTCAGCTTTTCGAATGCCCCAAGCACTTTTATGAGGCTAATGAACCATGTGCTAAGACATCTCATAAAGAAGTGTGTCGTAGTGTATATTGATGACATCTTAGTCTATAGTACTAATATGCCAAGTCACTGTGAACATCTTAGAGCAGTCCTAGATATCCTCTATGCCGAGAGACTATTCGGCAATCTAAAAAAGTGTTGCTTTTGCTATGAAGAAGTGGTATTTTTGGGTTATGTAATCAGTGGAGGAGGCTTGCAAGTCAATGATGATAAGATCCAAGCAATTATCTAGTGGTCGACTCTTACTACTTGTGCTGATGTGAGAAGTTTCCACGAACAGGCTTCGTTTTATAGAAGATTCATCAAGAATTTTTAGCACCCTTGCTGCGCCACTTACTAAACTAATGAAGAAAAACACTGACCTCTGATAGGGAGAAATGGAGGAGAGGAGTTTTGTGGAAACAAAAGAAAAATTGACCTCCACCTTGGTGTTAGTGCTACCTAACTTCGACAAAATTTTTTAGCTAAAATGCGATGTATCAGGCATTGGAATAGGCACTGTCCTAATGCAGGGAGGCCAACCAATCGCTTTCCATAGTGAGAAGCTTCGAAGACCGCGGTTGAATTACTCTGTATATGACAAAGAACTTTTGGCACTGATCGGAGCACTATAAGTATGGCAGCACTATTTACTGCTGAGAGAATTTTTCATATATACTGACCATGAATCGCTGAGATACCTCTAAAGTACCAAGTTGTTGAAGCGGCAGGCGAGATTGGTTGAATTCCTTAAAGGATTCAATTTTGTAATAAAATACAAGTAAGGAAAGAGCAACGTAGTTGTAGATGCTGTTTCGAAAAGGAATGGGCTTTTATCATAACTGCAAACTAAATTGTTTGGGTTTGCAAGTACCAAGTTGTTGAAGCGGCAAGCGAGATTGGTTGAATTCCTTAAAGGATTCAATTTTGTAATAAAATACAAGTAAGGAAAGAGCAACGTAGTTGTAGATGCTGTTTCGAAAAGGAATGGGCTTTTATCATAACTGCAGACTAAATTGTTTGGGTTTGCAAGTATCAAAGAATAGTACTCTGAGGATCTACACTTTAGACCCATAATTTCGTAATGCGTTGGTGGGAGGACAGTAGACGAGTATCATGTAGAGGATGGCTACTTATTTTGAGGTAGAAAATTATGAATATCGAATTATTCACTGAGAGAGCTACTAATTAAGAAAGCTTATAGTGGAGGACTCTTAGGACATTTTAGAGAAAGGAAGACTTGTAAACTGTTGAATGGTTGATTCTTTTAGCTAAGAATGAGGAGAGATGTGCATTAAGTTAATGAAAGCTGTGCTATGTACAAGAAGGCCAAGTGTAGAGCCTAGTAAGAGAGAGCAATGCCCTTACCTGTTCCAATGAAGCCATAGAATGAATTGAACATAGACTTTGTTCATGGACTGCTGTGAACTACCTGATGTAAAGATTTATAATGGTTGTTGTGGATAGGTTCAATAAGATAGCACACTCCATACCCTATACTAAGACTAACGATGCTTCAGCTATTATTTCTCTTTTCTTGCAGGAGATTGTATGGATACACGGCGTGCCAAGAAGTTCAGTATCCGATAGAAACCCGAAGTTCTTGAGCCATTTCTGGAGAACCTTATGGTGTCGACTAGGGACCAAATTACTCTTCAATACCTTATGTTATCCCTAAACTAAAGGCTAAACGGAGGTAGTTAATCGCACTTTGGGATCATTGCTCCGAGCTACAGTAGGTAAGAACTTGGTTGATTAGGACATCTACTTATCATTGGTTGAGTTTGCCTACAACCAAATAGTACATGACACCACTAAGTAGACTCCTTTCGAAGTTGTTTATGGATTTAATCTCGAGTTGTCCCTCAACCACACCCTTGTACCAGTACCCGTGCAAGAGGAACCTGACTCCTTAGTCAGAGCACAATTCCTTTAGCACATCTGACAAGGTCACTCGACACATTGACTAAGTTGCTAGAAGAATGCGAGAAAAGACTAAGGGTAGGACAGCCAAACAATTTCAACTGAGAGACTTAGTATGGTTGCACCTCAGTAAAGAATGGTTCCTGAACAAGAAGAGGAACAAATTATCTGTAAGAGTGGAAGGACCTTTTAGAATCCTCCAGAAGATCAATGATAATGCTTACATATTGGAATTACCCGAGGGCTATGGGCTTTTTGACGCCTTCAACATTGCTAACCTCAGTCCATATCACCTTAATTGAGAACTGAGCGAAGACCATTTGGATTTGATCCAAAATCCGAAACAACTTGAAGGGAATGATGGGAATCAGGCTACCGGACCTTTGACCCGAAGCTGAGCTCAAGGACTATAGGGATTGTTACAATGAATCCTTTTATTCTAGCTAACCCCTACCAAAGCCGAGTACTTCCTTGCTGAGTTACCCTTCATGTCGAGCCGTATGACTGCCGGTCTTTCTGTAGTACGTCGAATTGAAGATTACTCACTTACACCCGAGCCAACCAATTACTCGGCATCTTCCTTGTCAAGAAGCTGAGAAAGAGAGAGTCCAAATTAACTAAGCCATCCTTACTTGGACAAGCCAATTGTCCGTATTTTTTGTCTACATCTTCTAACAACTTCGCCAATGTAGCATTGCCACGTATACCGTATAATGTATAGAATCTATTGTACCAATGATTATTTTTCTTATATGTTCATTTTTACCCTTTTGTATCTTGCTCTTTACTTTCTTAGAAAATGCCCTTTTTGTTTTTTCCTTTTTAGGCAAGTTGCCCTAACTTCTGAGTATAAATATCCTTGTACTTATAGCTATAGGAATCGGATTATCCCTAAATACACTTGAGTATTTTCTTTCTTGTGTAAACACCTTGTTTACTCTTGGCATCACTCTTATCTTAACCATTGAGCAAAGCTAGGTGGTGAGTAATCTCACTAGACTGATTCGTACGTCATATCGAATTGTGCCGTGAGTCCTCGAAAGTTTCATTGATACGTCATAGGCTTTAAAGCTGTTCATGGGTTTTGCTTACCTTTCATTCGTCATTCATTCCTTTCATACTTTCTTCCATTAGTTCTTTCAAGCTTTCTGCAAACTTGGATCCATTTAGCGACTGGCCTTATCTGTTCTTGGTTACGGTTTGCAACAGCTAACCTTCGTCTAAGAGATCTAAGACTTTGGATGAAAAGACAAAGGAGGAAATGAGGAACAATGCTCTCGGCATCAATAGTGCCAAATTCATCCCTAACAACAAAGCGGGCAAGTACTTGTTGTTTTGTATTAGCGCCATAATATTCTTTACACTGACTTGGCCTTTGGCAACAGGACCAAATCCCTGGCTTTGATGGAAGGCATCATTCTTCCCAAGGATAGGGAGATCGCGAAGGACATCGATAGGTAGGTGGTTGTAATAAGGCACACATTGTAGCTAAATTGTATGACGATTTCACTTATGGAATATGTTCTATTGCTGACATAATCCTATCTGTATGCAAATTAGCAACCACGTTCTAATGGCTTTAGATGAAGTCGACAAGGAGATGAAGATGGTAATAATAATTTATTGCTTTGCTGGGTGATCTAGAAAATCGAAGATGCATACAAATCCTCGAAGGCTCAAATTGTGGTAGCTGAAAATGCAAAAATCAAGGTGAGATCGAGGCCAAAAAATATTAGGAGGAGTTGGTTGTCGAGAAACTGGCACATTCATTAGTGGTCGATGAAGTCTTGAGCCTTAAGGCCAAGATCAAGGACTAATATAAGGAGGTTGAAGACATGAAGGAGGAGCTTCATAAGAAAAGGGAAGAGTGTTGAGAGTTAGGTCGAATGCTCAACTTAATAAGTGATAAGGAAGATAGGCTTAGGGTATAAATAAAGAACTAGAGACCAATAGCTCCAAATTGCAAAGTCGTACTGCTGAATTAGAGGAAGTAGCGGAAAAAAAGGCCCTCTATTGAAGAAGTATTAGAGATCGTGACTCCAAGTTGGCAATATGAAAGATTGCTGAGAAAGAAGCTATTAGAGGGGGTTTAAGTGGTGAGAGAAGAGATTTTAAAGTTTCACCTTGAATATGACCTTTCGTACGTGGATTTCACTGACGTTGATGATAATGTCAGTAGTTGTGATGAAGAAGTTGGCAAAGATATAGAAACTGGGGTCCAAGTGTAGAGTAATGACAATAGAGTTTGTGCTAAAGATCCTGGCAATGATGAGGACCAATTATCCAAGGAGATCACCTATGTGCGCAAAGAAATATCCACCTGCTCCAAAACCCCCAATGTCGAGAAAGAGATATGCTCCAATAAGTTCTCAACTTTCGATCAAGAAAATGCCTTTGCTCAATCTAAGAACAACTTGAAATCTTAAGATTGTTATTGTGTTTTGTTTTTACGGAGTTGTATGGAAAAGATTTAGCCAAGTGACCAACATTTACTATTGTATTCATTATTAATATTATGCACATTTCCTCTCATGTGTAATTTAATAGTCTTGGTATGTTTCATTTCATACGCTTCATTTTCTTGGCATGTTTTATTTCATACACTAATTTTTCTCGGCATGTTTTATTTCATACACCGATTTTTCTCGGCATGTTTTATTTCACATGTCAAATTTTCTCGACATGTTTCATTTCACACGAGATATGATCGGTGTCTTTTTAAAGATTGTGTTCGTTAGTCATTTAGGACATGGACTAATCGTCTTATTTAAGCTGCGAGATCACTTATAAGAACTAACACATTTGTTATTAAGTTTTTTGGCTAAGTTATAAAGTTCGCTAACTACGATAGGTTTGAACTTATTAAATACTAGTTCGTTTCACTATACAGCTTGAACTTAATAATAATCCACTAATCATGAAATGATTAAGAATAAAAATAGGTCGACATTGGAACTTGGAATGAGTGTTTACATTTGAAACAAGAATTAGGTTAGTGCCTTACAAAGCAAGTGGAGATAAAACATTAAAAAGATTAATTAAAATAAACCTTTAAATTCTTGGCATTCTATGCGGTAGGGATGATTGTTCCATCCAACCTCTCTAGTCGATAGGCCTCTTTGCCTACGACTTCCTAAATCCTAATAAGATCTACCTAATTTGCATCGAGTCTGTAGTGCAAACCGTAACCAAGAATAGATAAGACCGGTTATTGAATGGGTCCAAGCTTACAGAAAGCTCGAAAAAGGGTTAATGAGGAAAGGTACAAAAAGAGTGATAAAGACAAATGGAACAGTAAGCAAAAACCCATGAACAGTACCAGAGGATATGACGTACTAAAGGAAATTCTGAGGACTTACGGCATAATTCAATATGATGTACTAATTAGTCTAGTGAGGTTACTTGCCCCCTAATCTTGTTTAAGGGAAAAGGTAAGAGTGATACCGAGAGTATATAAGTAGTATTTATGCAAGAAAGAAAGTACTCAAGTGTATTAAAGGTAATTGGATGTGTTATAACTACAAGTACAAGGGTATTTATACCCATGAGTTAAGGCAACTTGCCCAAAAGGAATAGATAATAAGGATATTTCCTAAAAAAGCAATGTACGTGATACAAGAGAGTAAAAATGAATATGCAAAGAAATTAATCATTGGTGCTATAGATTCTCCATACGATACCATACAGTGATGATACTGCATTGGCAAGGTTGTTAGGGGATGTGGACAAAAAGTATGGATGGGTGGGCTTGTTTGAAAAGGAATGGCCTAGCCAGTCTGGATTCTCTGTCTCTCGGCCTCTCAGCATAGATAATGCTGAGTGATTGGTCGGCTCAGCATAACATAAAATAAAGGGCGATCATTTGGTACGGCATTAAAGGTGACTCAGTAAGTAAGTATTTGGCCTCGGTAGGGGTTAGTTGGAACATAAGGATTCATTGTGCCAGCCTTTCTAGTCCTTGGGTTCGGCTGTAGGTCAAAGGTCTCGTAGCTTGATTCCCATCACTCCCTCCAGGTTGTTTTAGATTTGGCATCAAATCCTAATGTTGTTCACTCAATTCTCCATCAAGGTGATATAGATTGAGGTCGGTAATGTTGAAAGCGTTAAAAACCCCATAATCCTCAGGCAGTTCCAACCTATAAGCATTGTTACTGATTTTCTAGAGGATTCTAAAAGGCCCTTCTACTCTTGTAAATAATTTGTTCTTCCTCTTATTTGGAAACCGTTCCTTGTTGAGGTGTAGCTATACTAAGTCTCATAGCTAAAATTGTTTGGCCAACTTATCCTTGGTCCTTTCTGACATTCTTCTAGCAGCTTGGTCAATAAGCTAAGTGACCTTATTATAGATGTGCTGAAGAGATTGTGCTCTGGTTGAGGTGTTAGGGTCCTCTTGCGTGGGTGTTGGTATAGGGGCATGGTTGAGGGGTGACTTGGGATTGAATCTATAGACCACCTCGAAGAGAGTCTGCTTAGTAGTATTATGTACGGTTCGGTTATAGGCGAATTTGATCACTAGTAGGTAGATGTCCCAATCAACCAAGTTTTTGCCTATTGTAGCTCAAAGCAATGACACTAAAGTATGATTAACTACCTTTGTTTCGCCATCAGTTTAGGGGTGACACGAGGTATTGAAGGGTAATTTGGTTCCCAGCCGACGCCATAGGGTCCTTCAGAAATTACTCAAGAACTTCAGGTCCTTATTGGAGACTACATTTCTTGGCATACCGTGTATCCGCATAATCTGCTATAAGAAAAGAGAAGCAATAGTTGAAGCGTTGTTAGTTTTAGAGCAGGGCATGAAGTGTGCCATCTTACTGAACCGATCTATGATGAACATTACAGAATCTTTGCCTTGAGTAGTTTGCGGCAGTTCGAGAACAAAGTCCATACTCAATTTAATCCACGAACTCGTCAGAATAGGTAGGGGCATTACTTTCCCTTGTTTGGCTCAACACTTGGCATTTTTGCACATTGCATAGCTTTTCACAATTCGTGGACGTCTCTTCGTATTTTCAGCTAAAAGAATCGGTCATTCAATAGTTCACAGGTCTTCCTTTCTCCAAGGTGTCCAGAGAGCCCTCTATTGTGAGCTTCCTTAATTAATAATTCCCATAGGGAATAAGTTGGTACGCATAGTCTCCCCCCTAAGAACAAATAGCCATCCTCTACATAATACTCATCCACTATCTTCCCATCGATGCATCTTGAAATTATTGATCCAAAGTGTAGATCGCTGGAGTATTATTCTTTGATACTCGCAAAACTAAGCAGCCAGGTCTAAAATTCTAATAAGAGCGCATGACTCCTTGAAAGAGCATCTACAACTACGTTGCTCTTTCCTTACTTATACCTTATCACAAAATTGAACCTCTCGAAGAATTCAACCCATCTCGCCTGTCGCTTTGACAACTTGGTCTGACTTCAAAGGTACCTCAATGATTCATGGTTAGTATATATGACAAATTCTCTTGGCAGTAAGTAATGTCGCCACACTTGCATTGCTCGGATTAGTGCCAAAAGTTCGTTGTCATAAACAGAGTAATTTAGCTGTGGTCCTTGGAGCTTCTCACTATGGAAAGCAATTGGTCGGCCTTCCTGCATCAGGACAATGCCTATTCCAACACTCGATTCATCACATTCCAACTTAAAAATTTTGTCAAAGTTATGTAGTATTAACACCGAGGCAGAGGTCAATCTTCCTTTTGTATCAATAAAGCTCGTCTCCTCCCTTTCTCCTCATCGGAAGTTAGTGTTCTTCTTTGTTAGCTTGGTAAGTGGTACGGTGATGGTGCTGAAGTTTCTGATAAACCTTCTGTAAAATGAACCCAGTCCGTAGAAACTTCTTACGTTGGCACAAGTAGTAGGAGTCGGCTACTCAACAATTGCTTTGATCTTCTCATCATTGACTCATAAGCCTCCTCCACTGACTACATACCCCAAGAATACCACTTCCTCCTAGCAAAAGCAACATTTCTTCAAGTTGCTAAATAGTTTGTCGATACGAAGGATATCCGAGATGGATCTAAGATGTTCACAGTAACTTGGCATGTCGATACTGTAGACTAAGATGTTGTCAAAGTACACTACGACACACTTCCTGATGAGATGTCGCAGCACATGGTTCATAAGTTTCATGAAAATACTCGAGGTATTTGACAAGTCGAAGAGCATGCCATCCACTCATAAAGTCTATGTCGAGTCTTGAACGTAGTCTTCTACTCGTCTCCTGACCTCATGAAGATTTAATGGTAGCCAGACTTGAGATCAATCTTATTGAAAATCTTGGCTTTACTCTACTCATCCAACATGTCTTCTAGCCTCAGGATCGGATACCTGTATTTGATCATGATTTTGTTTACGGCTTGGTTGTCAACATACATCCACTAGGTTCTATCCTTCTTCGACACTAGAAGTGTAGGCACAGTACAAGGGCTAAGACTTTCTCTCACTTAATCTCTCTCTAGAAACTCATTAACTTGACATTAGAGTTCAGAAGCTTGCTCGGGATTCATCTAATAAGCTAACTTATTCGGCAATGTAGTACCGAGTACTAAGTCAATATAGTGCTCTATGCCTCGAGTTGGAGGCAACCTCTCGGGTAACTGTTCTAGGAATAGGTCTACATAGTCATCTAGCAACCCCTTGATTTCCTAAGGAAGCTCACCCCACTTCTTCATTTCTAGTAGTCACCTGACTAACAATAGGGTCGACTCATCAACATTGATGGCATCTCGGAGCTCAGCTCTACTCATCACCATAGCTTTCTTTGATCCATGAGCGTTTCACCTGTAGCTTGTGAACTTCTCTTGACGACATTGGATTCAGCGTAATCTTCCATTCATCCTTTTCCAGTGTATATGTATTCCTATAGCCGTCATGTATAACTCTCTCGTTAAACAATCACGGCCTACCTAGCAATACGTGGGAAGCACACATAAGTAGCATATCATAGAGGATTTGGTTAGAGTAATTCCCTATAGTTATTGGCAGTAGTATTTGTCGAGTGACATGTAATGCTCCTTTCTCACTTAACCGGTGCAACTTGTACGGCCTAGAGTGTACGGCCTAGGGTGTACATCAATCGGCAGCCTCAGTTTTGAAACAAGATCGGCCGATGCCACATTAGTCCAACTTCCACTATCCATAATGAGGGCATACATTCGATCATTTACTTTGCAGGTAGTATGAAAGAAGTTCTCTATCTGTTCCTCCCCTTATGAGGGTTCCATGTTCATAGTGCGCCGGACAACCATGAGCAATTGGTCTAAGTCCTCAGGAGACACATCCTCCTCAATCAATTCTTTCTTGGCATTTTTTTTCTCGATAGGAACCTCCTCCTCTTTAGGTTCCTCATCTGTAATCTCTACTTCTAACTTCAAGATGTCTCCCTTAATGACCATTGTCTTTTGGTTCGAGCACTGAGCAGCCATATGTCCAAACCCCTGACACTCGAAGCACTTTATTTGGCTGATCTTCCTACTAGACCCTTATCCCTTCTCATACTTTCAGGTTGGTACTGCATCTTTAGGTCAGCCTTTTTTCTAGGCTCTAACATCATCTCTTCTGCTCGGTTCGATACTAGACTGAGCTCGGTGACTTGCCTATCCTAATTGGCTAGTTGGCATTCTATTTGTTACTCGGCTCCTTCTTTGCCTCTCCACTCGCTGGGAAATTCTAATAGCTTCATCCATTGTGTCAAACCGTTGAGGCTCCACAATGTCTTGGATGTCTCCTCTCAATCTAATAATAAACCTTAAGATTGTTTGGGCTAGTGATTCCTCCACTTTGCATCTTATCATAAGCATTTAGAATTCTTGAACATACTTATCAATAGCTTGGCCTCCTTATCTCAACTCCTGAAGCCAAGTGAAAGTATCTTGGAGATACGTTTCCGACATGAATCTATATCTGAGCACCCTCTTCATCTCAGGCTAGGTGTTAATCTCTCGATACCCTTCTCTTCTTCTCATGGCTTAAAAATTCTTCCACCACATGGTGGTATATCCAATGAATTCAACAACAGTAGTATTAACTTTCTCATAATCCTCATATTGATAGTAATCACATATATGCCCCACCTTCTCTTCCCAGTCTAGATACTTGTCAGCATTCCAAAATCAATTGAAACTTGGAATCCGAAGCTTTACATGGTTGGATGTTTTAGGGACTTGTACACTCTCCTCTTTAAGATACTCTTCTTCTTCCTCACCAAGCTCTCTCAAGTCTATTCTTCACCTTACTCGTCCTCCAACTCCTCTACCTCAAATTGGTCGAGCTAGGTTCTGACCTTTAATAGGTTGAGCAGCTTGTGAAGTGTTTTGCACGACCTTAGTGAGTTAGCAAGACAGGTCAAGTCAGATCTACCAATAGGTTAGTTACCTCATCAAGTCTCTCGTCAGTACTTCTAGGAGTTCCTTGAGATTGTCGTCCATGGTAGGTAACTCCACTATCATCACCAGCACTAACATTCATACTTAGGTCTGTCATTTGCCCTCACAGAATCAAGTTCAAACAAACACTTCAGAAAGTGAACAGCCAATAACACAATAGTCAAATGAATACAGTAACTAACTTTGTTCTGCATATACAAAACAGAGCATAATGGAACTTTTAGAAGAACTAGCTATAGTTCACTCAAAACCTTTGCTTTGATACTAAGATGGTGCGAACCGTAACCAAGAACAGATAAGGCTGATCGTTAGATAAGTCCAAACTTATAGAAAGCTCGAAAAAGGGTTAATGGGGAAAGGTACGAAAAGAGTGATAAGGATGAATGGAATAGTAAGAAAAAACCCATGAACAGTTCGAAAAAACCCACAAACAGTTTTAGAGGATATGACACAACAAAGGAACTTCTAATGACTCATAGCACAATTTGATATGATGCATGAATTGGTCCAATGAGGTTACTTGCCCCTTAACCTTGCTTAAGGGAAAAGATAAGGGTGATGTCGAGAGTATACAAGTAGTGTTTATGTAAGGAAGAAAGTACTCAAGTGTAATGAAGATAATCTGATGTGTTACAATTACAAGTACAAAGGTATTTATACCCGTGAGTTGGGGCAACTTGTCCAAAAAGGAAAAGAAATAAGGACATTTCCTAAAGAAGCAATGTACATGATACAAGAGGGTAAAAATAAATATATAAGAAAATCAATCATTGGTGCTATAGATTCTCCATATGAAACTGTACACGTGGCGATGCTGCATTGGTAAGTTTATTAGGGGATGCGGACAAAATGTATAAACGGGTGGGCTTGTTCAAGTAGGAATGGCTTAGTTAGTTCGAAATCTCTATCTCTCGGCCTCTTGACAAGGATGATACTGAGTAATTGGTCGACTAGGCATTAGAGTAGTCATTAACTCAACATAACACAGAATAAAGGGCGATCATTCGGCATAGCATTAAAGGTGACTCGATAAGTAAGTACTTGGCTTCAGTAAGGGTTAGTTGGAACATAAGGATTTATCGTGCCAACCCCTCTAATCCTTGGGCTCGGCTACGGGTCAACAATCCTGTAGCTTAATTCCCATCAGTCTCCTTTATCCATCTCGTATGCTAGTTACTTCTAATTTCCTGCAAACCAAATCTCTAAGCTAGAAAACCTTATGTTTCACCTTCTTATTATAATACATGGCTGCCTTATGGTGGAATACTGTAACTCTCATTCTTGCGACATCTCTTATCTCTTCATTAGTATCCAAATTAGCCATCAAACTAACTTGGTTGGTCATTACGTTGAAATTTTACGTATGTTGATTGGGTAGGTCTAATTCAATCAGCAATACCACTTTCGTACCATATGCTAATCTGAAGGGCATTTCCCTCATTGCAGTTCTATGGGTAGTTTGATATCCGCGTAAAACAACTAGCAATTCGTCAGCCCATTTGCCTTTGGCTTGATCAACTTTCCTCTTCAAGCCATGTAAGATGATCTTGTTAACTTGCTTCCACTTGCCCATTAGTTTGAGGATGTGATACAGATGTATAATTTAGATAGATATCATGTTTCTCACAATATGCTCAAAATTCATCATTATCAAATTGTGATCCATTATCTGTGATTATCATAAATGGGACCCCAAACCTCAATATAATGAAGTCAAAAATAAAAATTCTACCTTTTGTTCGGTGATTCTTGCCAATGCCTTGACCTTTGCCTACTTAGTAAACTAATCCATAGCAACAATGATGACTTATCATTGGGCTATACTCTTTAGAATGGTCTAAGTACCCCCTTTGGGCAAAGGGCTAGGGATTGGTTAGGCAATATGATACAATAGAAGGTGCATGACTCGATACCTCATGCTTTTAGCATTGTGGACATTGCTAAACATATGTTCTCGCATTATCTTTCATTGTCGGTCATTAATAGTTGAGGCGGAGAGCACGAATGTACAACGTATGGTGAGCCGTGACCAAGAATAGACAAAGCCAGTTGTTGGATGGATCCAAGCTTACAGAAAACTCGAAAAAACTAATGGAAGAAATTACGAAAGGAATGAATGACGAATGAAAGGTAAGCAAAACCCACGAATAGCTTCAAAGGATATAATGCACCAATGAAACTTTCAAGGACTCATGGCACAATTTGATATGAAGCAAGAATCAGTCCATTGAGTTTACTCACCACCCAGCCTTGCTCAAGGGTTAGGATAAGAGTGATGCCAAGAGTAAACAAGGTGTTTACACAAGGAAGAAAATACTCAAGTGTATTTAAGGATAATCTGATTCCCACAGCTATAAGTATAATGGCATTTATACCTATAAGTTAAGGCAAATTGCCTAAAAAAGAAAAGATAAAAAGAGCATTTCCTAAGTAAGTAAAGAACAAGATACAAAAGGGTAAAAATGAATATACAAGAAAAACAATCATTAGTGTAACGGATTCTACACATGATACTGTACACGTAGTGATTCTACATTAGCGAGGTTGTTAGAAGATGTAGACAAAAAGTACAGACAGCTGGCTTGTTCGAGTGGGGATAGCTTAGATAGTTTGGACTCTCTCCTTCTTGGCTTTTCAGTAAGGAAGATGCCAAGTAATTGGTCGACTCGGGCACAAATGAGTAATCTTCAATTCGGTATACTATAGAAAGATAGGTAGTCATATGGCTCAGCATGAAAGGTGACTCGGTAAGGAAGTACTCAACCTCAGCAGGGGTTGGCTAGAACAGAAGGATTCATCATGCCAGTCCCTCTAGTTCTCAAGCTCGGCTTCGGGTCAAAGATCAAATAGCTTGATTCCCATCATTCCCTTCGAGTTGTTTTAGATTTGGGATCAATTTGAATGGTCTTTGCTCAGTTCTCGATTTGGGTGATACAGACTAAGGTCAGCAATGTTGAAGGTGTCAGAAACCCTATAGCCCTTAGGCAATTCCAATTTGTAGGCATTATCATTGATCTTTTAGAGGATTCTAAAAGGTCCTTTCGCTTTTGCAGTTAATTTGTTCCTCTTCTTGTTCGGGAACTGTTCCTTGTTGGGGTGCTGCCACACCGAGTCTCTTGGTTGAAATTGTTTGGCCGTTCTACCCTTGGTCTTTTCTCACATTCTTTTAACAGCTTGGTCAATGTGTCAAGTGACCTTATCATAGATGTGCTGAAGGGATTGTACTTTGGCCGAGGCGTCAAGGTCCTCTTGTGCAAGTATTAGTATAAGATTATGGTCAAGGGGTAACTCGAGATTAAATCCATAGACAACTTTGAAAGGAGTTTACTTAATGGTGTCATATACTGTTCGGTTGTAAGCAAACTTGACCATTGATAAGCAAACGTCCCAATTAGCCAAGTTCTTGCCTACTATAGCTTGGAGCAATGATCCCAAAGTGCGATTAACCATCTCCGTTTAGCGGTTAGTTTGGGGGTGACATGAGGTATTGAAGAGTAATTTGGTCCCCAACTGACGCCACAAGGTTCTCTAGAAATGACTCAAGAACTTTAGGTCTCTATCGAATACTACACTTCTTGGAATGTTGTGTATCCGTACAATCTCTTGCAAGAAAAGAGAAACAATAGATGAAGCGTTGTCAAGTCGACTTTTTAGATAGGGATGTTAGTCCTTTAGAAATGTTCCCACTTAGGTTAGTTAGCTCGGAGGAGTATGATTAGATTGTCATTTAAGGTCTTAACTAGCTTAATGAGCATTTTGCCCGTTCGCCTAGGTTAGTTAGCTCAAAGGAGCATGACTAGGTTATTATTTAGGGTTTTAGCTTGCTTAGGAAGTGCTCTGCTTATTTGCCTAGGTTAGTAAGCTTAGAGGAGCATGATCAAGTCTTAATTTACCTTTTAGAGTTTTGACTAGTCTACAAGGGTGCTACCTTTACTACCTTTCTTTTTGATCTTTTTGTCACCAAATCCCTAGTAGATCAAGCCTAGGATAGATAACTAGCTAGCTGTAGCGCTTTTTAGGGCTGATTCATTATTAAGTAAAAAATGATGTTCATTTGTCTTTATGGTAAAGTTTTACTTAAACTTTACTACAAAGAGAGATACTTGTAGATACCACATTTTGCCCCTTGTAAGTTTTTATTTTATTTTATTTTAAGCGTCCCAATTCAAAAAATTGAAAAATAATAAAAAACAAAAAAAAATTGAAAAATTAAAAAAGGAAAAATTGTCAACGGTGTCTAAATTAAGTCAGTTAATTATTTAAGGTTAGGTCAGGCAATAGTTGAAAGTATACATGTGATTTAATAAATTTAGAATCTTAAAAGTTTTGGGCTTCATTAGAAAAATATCCCATTAAAATATTTGAATAAATTTTTATCTAATTTAAAATATATATTTTAATCGGATCAATTAAAGTAAGACTCTATATTTATTAAATTCAAAAGTGATA
Source organism: Lumnitzera littorea (assembly GCA_024138015.1). Lineage (NCBI taxonomy): Eukaryota > Viridiplantae > Streptophyta > Magnoliopsida > Myrtales > Combretaceae > Lumnitzera > Lumnitzera littorea. The sequence goes on along the minus strand of JAMXBB010000001.1, from coordinate 46,146,671 downwards.
TTATAATATATTGGGCTATAATAAAAAGGGGGTCATTTTAAGGCAAGTTGGGTTAAGTTAGGCTTAGACTTGAATGTAAAATTAAGGTTAAGTCCAGTATTATGGTCTAAGTATAGATGAATTGGATAAAGTAATGAGAAAAACGCTTAGCACGGTTGGCTAGGCGCTTAAGCACATGATGAGAAGGATTGGAAGCTAGTAGGTTTGAATCCACCCTAGAGCATCTTGTTGTTGGATTTTTTTTTTTTAAAGGGTCGAGAAATGCTAAGAAAGGATGGAAAAATGCCAAAGTTTTTAGAATGGTAGTCGATTGAAACAAATCTTAGGATTTTTTTGGGGATATTATTGAATCTTAGATTTGATAAACCTAAATCTTCTCCATGGCTAATCCTAAAGATTTAATTTATGAAACTACAAAGGGAGTATGGAAGTGATTCAAGAAGGGAGGCTCAATTACATGCACTTCGTAAGAAATTTCTTACTATCCACCAATCACCACAACTTCATCTTCAACCCATCCCCTTTGATTAACAATCGAACACAACCCCATTTGCTCTACTATAGTACCTAAGCTACCTTCACCACATGAATGCCCCTGTTGTAACTTGTAGCATCACCGTCCATCGATCCCCAACTTCGATTGAGCTTCATCACAACATAAATACATACGACTAAACCCATTGAATCAGTTACTGATGATACAAGAGCAACCAACATCAATCTCCTTTCTCTTGAATCGTAACAGCGTTGTCTTTAAGCCAAGCCCTAATGATAGTCCAGCGACCTTTACCCCCTACCCCCTATCAACACCATCTAACACTGTCATATGATTACCCTCTACCAACTGAACCTAACTTCTACGACAGCAAACAAGCCTAGTTCACTACTCACACCAAATAGCCAACAGTGACTCAGACTAAGCTTATCCCTATCCTTGTGTGAACAACACTACGACAAGCATAGCCACCCAAGCCCTATAATGGCCAATCGCTGAACAATGATGATTGCTCCTTTGCAACTTAAACCCATTGCAGGAGTCCGTACCCATCCAACTGCCTTATTCTCTCGCATGAATAACATTGCCCCACTGCTACTCAATAGCTCTATGAGTATTATAGCATCTTGAATCCTTTACACCACTACAACAACTCCCATGATCACGTTAGCTACAGTAAACATAACAACAGACACAATACAACAGTGACCCAAGTCACAGTAGTAGCACCACCTTGACTCAACTTGACATATGTTTCATACTAACTACCCTAATATGATAACAATAACCTATAGAATTACCCTTGTATAACCTTACAATGAGTACACAATCTCCTAAATCTTCACTCGACGAAGGATCAACATTGGTTACGAACAAATCAACAACCACTCACATCACTTGGTCCAATTCGTAGCAAGATCTAAGTCTAAATTGCTAAGGTTTGATGTTCTGTTCCTTTTTTTTTTTTAAATTTTTAATTTTTGATTTTCTATCCTTATTTATGAAAACGGAAAAAAGAAAAATTTAGGGGGGGGGGGGGGGGGGGGAGAGGGTGGTGTGGTGGTCGTGGTTGATACATATATGTGAAGGTTTTTTTTTTTTTAAGATAATGTGAATATTTTAGGTACTTAGAAAATTTATTTTCAAAATAAAAATATATATAATATACTTTTTTTCTAAAAATAATTCTTTTAAAAAAAGTTTAGGGACATGAAAAATTAGGTTCCTTTTTCTTGTATTTTTTTCCAGTCAAAATAAATAAAATAAAATGTAAACTTGATTAGTTTTCAAAAATTAAAATTCAACCAACCCATTAATATTTTCGAAATGAATTACGGACGTTTAATTTCGATTAGCAAATACATAGGCACCTTTGGGATAATGTAAAATTTGTAAAAACTTTAGTTTCCTATTTTTTTATAAATCATAGCTTAAACTATTTATTTTTGTAAAAAAAAAATACAATTTAATTTATTTACTAGTGATTAAGCTTTATCTTAAAAGAGTGTTTTTGAAAATTAAATCTAATTTCGAAAAATTAATAGTGGTATCTATAAAGATTTAATAGAGTAGCTTTCGAACTTAAGAAATTTGGTTTCTTGAATTTTTTTAAAAAAAATTTTCAAAATTCTGACTAATGACTAAATTAGAATGAGTCCACTTAATCGGTTCTACTTTAATCACCTTTTTCAGTTTTATCATGTAACGGCTCCAAAATTTTTTAAAATAAAGAAATTGAGTTTTTTTTTTTTTTTAACTTTAACCGAGGGTTTAAATTAAAAAGGTGGAATTATGGAATTATGAGCTTCGTGTGGTGGACAACTGCAAAACGGACAGCGGCAAGTGTGCATGCTGAGCACTCCCAATTGTTTCTCATGAATGCGTTACCCAAAGTGGAATAGATTTCCTAAGGCGTAGGAATCCAAGTAGAAGTCGAGCTAGTAAACTACAGATGACCGAGCTTCTTTTGGTCGGTATGATCCGAAGACCAAGCCACTGACAGCTGGCAAACTTTCTGATTCAAATGCCTAAAGCACAGAAGAGCAAGTGGGCGACGCTATCTACACGTTTCGAATGGAAGTGCCGATGATTAAGATGATATTGAGCATACCCAGCCTGCTACAATGCTCTTCGACAAATCGAACTCCATGATTGGAAATGAGCATGACTCAACAGCAAGTTGAAATCCAGCTGAGCATTAGCAAGCGTGAGCACCGTCTTTGATGCTCCAAAATTCGATGTCCGTAAACTGCCAAGACGCAGCTTCTTGTCTCTAATAACAAGCCCATGTTATGGCGCCAGAGGAATGAAATCCGAGTTCCACAACTTTATCCGAACTTGTTCCATAGCATATATAGTATATACATGTATTATAGTATGTATATAGTATATATTAATAATTATATATTAAATATACTATATTCTTGTTTTCATTATATATTACTTATATATATATTTTTTAATTTTTAGGATTAGCTTGGCTTGGCTTTGAATTGTTAAACCCAATTGTAAGTTTATGGACGGTGTGATCTATTAATTCGGTAACTTATCAACCCAGTAAGTTGCAATGGTTAAATTATCCAAACTTTTAAGGTTTAACGGTTCATCAGTTAGTTCAAGCTCATTTAAGGTGGGCTTAAGCCGATTTAGTAGCCTAACGGGTTGGTCTATAGTTCAGAATCGATTTTTATATAAATCTATTTATATTGCGTACACAAAGTATAAATATAGGGTATAGTAAAAAAAAAAAATTATAAAATAAAGTCTTAATCAATATGAGGAGTTTTTTCTATTTTCAAAAAGTATATATTTAGGATTGAAAAATTGTATTCTAATATTCGAATTGAAATAAATGTAGATATAACCGTTAGGTAATGTAAAAAAGTAATGGGTATTGACATAACTACCGAATTTTTGAATAAAATATCATAGAAATTATAATATATATTTGATATTAGTAAATATATGTCTATTAAATTACATGATACTTAATATAAGAGTTGGAAAAAATATTTTCGTTGAGAGGATTTAATTGTAATTATAATATGGGTGGTTACTTAAATCTCTTTAAATTTTAATAATATAAATAAAAATCTAATAAGTAATAATAAAAAAATAAACATTTTTAAAAAATAATAATTATATTTTTACCTATAAAGTTTTTATTAATATTTACATGTGATCTGGGATGCACGATACATATCAATCCGATCTTATAATTACAGGAACACTGCTGACGGTGACTCCCTCTGGCTTCCGACTAAAAACTAAACATAACCACGAAACCTCGAAACTGGAAACCCCACTTTTTCCCGAGTTAATAATCGTGGTCTCATTTTTTATTTGCACGTTCCCCGGAAGAAGGTACGTTTTCTTAGCCCTTGGGTCCCAGTTGAGTTCCGATTTTACATTTCCACATTTTGGAACTTTCTTATTGGCGGGTTCTGATTTTTCGTTCTTTCTTGTATTCCATGCCTACATGGCAAATGCGTTTATGGGTTTTGATTCTTCTTACATTTGCAATATTTGATACATGGCTATCGAGTTCAGGGATCAAATGCTAGTTTTGGTTTTCAAGTTTTCCTTTTTGTTGGGTGTTTAGTACTTCCTTTTTATGCCATTTTCATGAGAAATTGTTTACTGGGCCGATGTTACCTTTGGGTGTAATCTGCTATATTTAATGTTATTCTTTTGATGATAATGTTGCAAGGTTTTGAGAATTAACGAATCGTTATTGGTTTTATCCTGCATTTGTCATGGTTAGTAGCGGCGTACCCAGGATTTCAGCGGATGAACAAGAGGCAAGTCGCGGTTTGTCTATAAGGGAAAAATGAAAATAGACGGGGCAAATAGAATCAATAGATACATTTTAAGAAATTTTTGAATATCTTCAAAGCTGAGGTGGCGGCTGCCCTGTCTGTGGACCTTCTGGATGTCCACACTTGATTTATTTAAGGATATGTTACAAGGTTTTGCATGACAGTGTTTCTATGCTCTGTTGGGTACGTCTTCTGGTGCTGGTTTATGTTTTACGGATTTAACGTCATTTGTATAATTTATCCTTATGGATTGCAGTTGAGTTTGTCATGGGGACTCTTGCTGATAAATGGAATTCTGATGAAGATGATGGTGAGTATTCCGTGATTGGTGACAAGGGAGAAATAGGGTTCATTGATTACGAGCAAGATAAATCTGTGTACGATTACAGTCCTTATGACGACCCGGTTTTCATTTCCGTCCCATTCCCTATGGTTGATGGAAAACCCCAGTCTATGCTTGTTGGAGGAACAACTTTTGACTCGATTACAATAAAAAACAATACCAATGATGAGGTCGATCTCTGGGGAGTGAAAATTTATGCCTCTAACCCTGAAAGCTCTTTCACACTTTCTCTTATGAAGCCTCCAGCAGCATTGCAAATAGATGCTGTTAGAGACTTCCTTGAGTCCTTTAGCTTGGAGGACAGGGTTCTTCAGCCAGGTGACGCTTTGACGGTTTGGTTATCTTGTAAACCGAAAAGTGTTGGTTTGTACACGACAGCGGTGCATTTTGACATGAGCCATGCTAGGGTTGAGAGGGTGGTTTTTCTCTTGGCGGATGACACAATCTCTCGATCTTTGGTTTCAAAGAAACCTTATTCAAGAAGCACTAAAAAGAAATATTTTGATGTGGGTAGTTATGTGGCAGGGTCACGTCCACCAAGAGCAGCATACAGTGCATCAAGGAAGAAGCTCCCATTGTATGAGATCCCAAGTGAAATCAGAACAGTGCTTGAGAATAAACAGATTCCAGATTCCATTAGAGGAGGTTTGACCCGGAACAGCTATGCCTCTTTCTTTAAGATGCTGGTGATCATGGAAGAGTTGCAACTTGAGGTAAGTATTCATACATTGTTTCAACAAAAGAAGTAAAAGCATCGATGTGAGAAGTTTTGATTTGTGTTAACTTAATATTGGTGTCATTTCAGGAAGACATGAATTCTTTTAGCATGGAATGTGTAACAATGAGCAGGAAGGGATCTCAGTATCTGACTCTTGTTGTACCTGGACTAGCTGAAAGGCGACCTTCACTGGTTCATGGGGATACTATCTTTGTCAAGTTAGCATCTTCGCAGGACAATCTTCCACCATACCAGGTCAGTGCCTACATGGTGCTTTAAATAATACAAGGAAATTGTTATTGTATTTAAGTGGTAGTTAATTCCCAATTCCCAGATTAACATATGCGCCTCCTCAGGTTTTATAAGATGGTGCCATGTGGATTAGGCAGAAACTTAAAGGCATAACTATTGACTAGGATAAATGAACTTACATGTTGAAAGAGATAGTTTGATGAAAGCATCTTATTTGGAATAAACCTATGTATTATTTTCCTGATGATGGAAAGACATCAAAAGAATTAAAAGAAAAATAAATTAAAATTTCTGGCTTCAGGAGCATGCTTCATTATTTGCTATTTGCAGTAATTATAGCATAGTTGATACGTATTTATTTGTTGAAAGTGTTGTTTTACAGGGTTTTATTCATCGTGTTGAGGCTGATGAAATTTACCTGAAGTTTGCCAAAGAGTTCCACAAAAGCCATAAAAATGAAAATATTTACAATGTTCAGTTCACATATTGCCGATTCAACATGAGAAGATTATACCAGGCAATAGATGCTGCTGGAGAATTAGAGACAACGCTACTCTTTCCATCTGAGATCAATGAGAAAAGAGTGATTGACACAACTCCTTCTATTCCTATTTCTTGCAATCTTAACGAGGAGCAGATGTTTGCAGTTGAAATGATCCTAGGCTGCAAAGGAATTCCTCCGTACCTGATCCATGGACCACCAGGTACAGGGAAAACCATGACTATAGTAGAAGCAATACTCCAGCTTTATAAAGCTCACGAGAACTCTCGGATTCTTGTATGTGCTCCTTCAAATAGTGCTGCAGATCACCTTTTAGAATCCCTTCTTAATGAGAAGACTGTGGTAGTTCAAGAGAATGAGATATTCAGGCTGAATGCTGCTAGTCGTCCCTACGAAGATGTTGATCCTGATCACATTCGTTTCTGCTTTTTTGATGAGCAAATCTTCAAATGTCCTCCACTCAATGCCCTCATGCGTTACAAGATCCTTGTATCAACTTACATGAGCTCCTCACTTCTATCTGCAGAAGGGTTAGAACGGGGTCACTTCTCCCATATCTTCTTGGATGAGGCTGGTCAGGCTTCTGAACCGGAAACTATGGTTCCTCTGGCAAACTTCTGTTGTAAGGATACTGTTGTTGTCCTTGCTGGTGACCCTATGCAATTAGGTCCGGTTGTATACTCAAAAGAAGCTGAAAGTCACGGCTTGGGCAAATCATACATGGAACGGCTGTTTGAATCTGAACAGTACTGCAGTGGCGATGAAAACTATGTGACGAAATTAGCGAGGAATTACAGATCTCACCCGGATATTCTGTCTCTCCCATCAACATTATTTTATGGGGGGGAATTAATTGCAAGTAAAGGCGATGAAACTTTCGTCAATCCTTGTGCAGACCTTGTTCCAAACGATAATTTTCCTATTCTTTTTATCGGTATTCAAGGATGTGATGAAAGGGAAGGAAGTAATCCTTCATGGTTCAACCGGATTGAGGTCAGCAAGGTTGTTGAAATTATCAGGAGACTGTCAGCATGTGAAAGTCTAAGTGAAAATGATATAGGCATTATAACACCTTACCGCCAGCAAGTTCTAAAACTAAAGACAGCCCTTGAAAGACTAGAGATGGCTGATGTCAAGGTTGGCAGTGTTGAGCAGTTCCAAGGTCAAGAAAGAGAAGTCATAATTGTATCCACGGTGCGCTCAACAATTAAACACAATGAGTTTGACCGAATCCATTGCTTGGGTTTCTTGAGTAATCCTAAGAGGTTTAATGTGGCTGTCACTCGTGCAATCTCTTTGCTTATCATTATCGGGAATCCACACATTATTGCCAAGGTATTTCATATTTCATAATGAGCTCTCAGTTGGATTTATTTAGATGGCACCTTATGTGACTGGCAAATAATGATATGTATGTAACTGTCTGTGCTCTCAATGGCTTAAGGTAGAGACTTAGTTAAAAATGATGAATTATCATTGAATTTCACAGGACCCCTATTGGAATAAGCTTCTATGGTATTGTGTCGACAACAATTCCTATCAGGGATGCATTCTCCCTGAGAGGGAGGTATTTGACAACACTGATCCTATACAGGATGATCACTTAACTCATCAAGAGGTGAACTCTTGGAGTCAAGAAGGAAAGGACAAGGCTCAAGAAGGAAATGATTGGGGTCAAGAAGCAAATCGGTGGGTACAGGAAGAAAATGGCTGGGGTCAAGCAGTAAACCAATGGGTTCAAGAAGAAAATGAGTGGGGTCAAGGACAAAATGGCTGGAGGGAAGACTGTAAACATAATGAAACTCCCTTGCCTGTTCATGAAAGAAACAATCAGGGTCGTGGCTCCTGGCAGGCAAATACTCCTTTGGCTGTTGAGGAAGGAAATGATTGGGCCCAAGAGTCCTGGCAAAGGAACTCCAATTTGCCTGTTAAAGACGAGGATGAGTGGTCAGAGGGCTGGAAGTGACTGAAGGACTCTATAATACCTAGCGGTCAGCTTGTTTACATTGCATCTTTTTTTTCCTTTGTGGTGTCATGTTTGTTATAATTATGTATAAGTTGAACGTTTGAAGAGAGTATTGCAAAACAAACAAGAATAATGCATAGTTGACGTGTGTTGGTATTGATGTTTTAGCTTTCTTATGGGTGAATTTGCAGAAATTGTAGCAGAAAGATAGCCTCTAGCAGAGGTTATTAGATCGCTTGTAGGTCACTTCTCATGATACAGATAGTGATTGTGATGATGTACATTACAGGCATCCTTTTGGTTGGTCTGTTGAAAGTACGTCATCAATACTATGCGAGAGACTAATTTTGCCTACTGAAACACTGTTTAGATAATATAAATAGAAACATTTCAGATATATGAATTTGATTATTGGCTCAGTCCCTATCTAAATCAATTTTTGTAGTATTCATGTCAAAACAATGAATGGAGTCCAACAGTAGAGTCTCTAGTTGAAAAGGGTCAGTTGTATGCGAGCTAAATGTTCCTTTCAGTTTTATTGAAGGCTAAGCCTTGGAAGAGCTTACATTTTATCCTGTGTGCCAGTATCATATCCCAGATTAGGGTTTTCTTCAGAGATAATTACATCCTCACCTCCAATAGCTAAAAGCTAATAAAGGCCAACTTACTCTTCAAATGTGATTTTAACTTTAAAGCCCCCTCATATTTAAACTGTTTCCACTTCTGCATTAACTGTAACAGAATTGAGAAATTTTGTAGACCTTTAGATTCTGTTGCCAGTAAAATAACTTGTAAGATCCATGTATTCTCTATACAATTCATGCATGTTGTAATTGCCTGTAAGACAAGATTTCTTCTATTTCTATTAAGAAACCAAAATGATCAAGCCTTTGTACCACATATTGTATAATTTTCTCTTTAAGCTTATCTGACTAAGCTAATATCACTTTGCCACTAACTATATATATATATTACTGAGGGACCGAATGATCCTTCATATGGAAATTTTTCCAATAAGTTAATATCACCATAACAAACAGAATCATGAGTTTTTGCGTAGAAATTGTTAACTTAAGGATGTTTTGTCAGGGTACAGCTTTAGAACAAGAGGCTGCATGCCTCGCCTGTTAACTTGAGTGATTTCAACACCAGAGAAGTTACATAAAAGATTCTTTAGTTTGTTCATTCATTGGTTCTCAGTGCCTAGGCTCTCTTTAAACCTGATGGGATCATCAGTGACCTTTTGTCAACAGGCGATGCATTCCACAAATCAAATTGTAGTGTTTTTAATTAATTGACATGGTTTGAATTGTTGTATGTGCACTTGTTTCTCAAGTTATGATTCTTACTGCTACTTCCATCAATTTCTTTTTCATTTTCTTTGCCTTAAATCACAGGTTCCTAGTGCAATTGAAGCTAAAACAAGATTATGTTGAAGAATAACTGAAGGCTGGTTCAATCCAGGTCATCCACAAGGAATGAACTTGGTTGCTACTTCTTTTCAGATTCGTGTATAAGATGGCTTTGATTTTGCTTCTTTTCCGCAACATTTGAAGAAGTTGGCTCCAATATGGCTCTGCACAAGTTTAGTGGCATCAGCTTTCCAGAGAGAGCTGCAGCCAAAAAGAGAACTTTTGATAGGGTCAAGTACCATTTTGCATCAAACAATGCAATGTGATGAATTTTTATTGTATTTTTTATGGTGATAAGTGTTTAATTTTACAAGTATTTTGTGCGGTTGCATTCTAACATCAGTTTGCACCAGCATGTATTTCTGCTGAGGTGAAGTTTGGCAAAGACGAATAGCTTTTTGGGGCTTTACCATCAAAAGTATTATTATTGAGAATGGCATTTCCATTAAGACGCATTCACCGCCACAAGCATTTCAAATCGATATTTGCATTCATTTCTAAACTTACCTTCTCTTGGATTGACAAATCTCAGTATAAATGGAATACTATACTTTCTATCCTCAGAAAGGGAAAAAGAAACTACATAGTTTTTACATATGTGGGCATTTGGCTAGGGTTTATTTTTATTGTGGTTACTGTGCGGCTAGGTGTGTAAACCGTGGGAGATCATCAACTTGTGGAGCCGGTGAACCTCTACTAACTTCAGATGGCAAATGGAAGCAAGTTGAGCATAGCAGCGAGAAAGCAGGTCAGTCTAGTGACAGCTTGTATTGTCGAAGCAGACTTTGTGGCCGGTGCAAGCGATGAACTCGGTACAGTTGGAGGCACATTTGCATCTTCAAGCTCTAATTCTGTGGGTGAACTGTCAGTAGGATCGGGTGAATGGTTCGTGGATGGAGCTGGAGCTCCAGATGGATCTGCAAGATGCAGTTGATACAAAATCAATAGAAGCTACCTCGAGCAGATCGGCATGAAATATGAGTCATTTAAAAATTTTTATTTTAAACAAAAAGTAAAAATCTTCAGAAGAGCCGATTTGCCTAGGACTTACTGGAAGGGGACTTCGTTTGGATCTCGTAACCAGCTGTGCTGCTAAGCGGTGGCAATGGCGGCGATGCTGGTTACTCATAACAACATTGGGAATTCAATTTCAGTAAGCTATCGTGATCTCTAATATACATATCGGATACACAACTATCATAAAACTCGAATAAGTTGAAAAACTGCAAACCATTACTTTTAACACCGAATCGAAAGCACGAAACCATATCAACTTTTCAGGTTAATTATACGAACCAAATCTTATCGCTAACAGAGATCAAACTCGATTACTGTACAAAATCGAGAGGGAGAGAGAGATATTTCAGTACCCGAGCAACGAGCCTTGAGATCAGTGTTCTTATGACTTGGAATATTGCAATCCGCAGAGAGGGAGATGAGTCGAGTGGTGTTGAGCGGGAAACCAAGCATGTAGGTGTCTCGGAGGAGGTAGCAGAGACAGTAACCGGATTCGGACTTAATAATGGACGAAAAGGCGCTGCAGCACTGAGGAGAGACGGTGGATGATAGCTCGTTTGGTGGTAAGGAGATGTACGGAAGGCACGGTGACAGCATCACGATCTCGGTTGGACAGAGCGGAGCTGGTGGTCGTGGCAGTGATGATGGGGCGGCAGCATTGGTGGTTGTAAGGAGGAGGAAGAGAAGTGAGGTGAGAGCGTGGACGGTGGCGGTTGAGGTCATTGAGATCTCGCAGTGAGATAGAGAGAGAAAGAGCGCTTCAGCAGAATGGCATGCAAGTGAAGTGCTGAGTAAGAAGAAAGAGGGTTGTTATATGGCGGGAGTTTTAGGTCGCTTTAATAGCTTGAATTTACCGATTTACCCTTGGTATCAACGAGTACAGAAGGAGTTTGACCAACTTCTAAAACGAGAAGGATGCACTAATGTATATGTGTATCATACCTTCATTTTTTTTCCCTTATCGATATGGAATAAAGAATAATTGTATTATATATGGCATCCATTTGTTTTTTTTTTTTTTTTTTTTCACATTTTTATTTATATATGAAAACAATCAATGAAGCATAAAAAGTCCTACCTATTTTCTACTCTAAAATTAGTGCTTTATTCTCGTGCCATTACGTGTAAATATTCTAAGTATATGGCGTGGATAAATCTAGGTAGGGGTCATGACCAACCTAATCTAGGCAAAGCCGGCAGGTCACGGAGCTCCAAAAGGGCGTAAAAACGTAACCAATTCGTCCAAACCTGATTTGGTGTCGCTCGACTCATGAACACGTCTAAACTAGTTATTTTATTTTTCAAAATCTTATGTTTTAAAATAAATAAATTTTCAGTACAAGAATCATAAAATTTTGACCCATTTTTTTTTTTTTTTTGATAAAATTAAAGAGTGGTTGTAGTTCATTTATAAAGAACTATACGTAATATAAAAAAAAAAATGAAAACAAAAAGCTAGAAAGAATACCAAAAGATAAAAATTAGTGCCATATAATGAAAACTCTCCTTTGCCTGAAAACCTGCATATATCATATTAGACCAATATTAAGCGCATATTCAATTCTTCTGCTGTTGATAGCACTATCGATTGTTATGAGTGAAAAAGAATCCTACCTATTTCACATAAAGTAGTTTAAATTTTTACAATAACTTAATTTTATGTTTTATATTTAAAAAAAATTTTAGTTGCTAACTAGGGCAATAAAATAGCCGAGCTTCTAAAGACTTAGGTCGGCTTGTTTAAAAATTATTGAGCTCGAACTTAGAGTTTAAATCGAACTTTTTATTGAGTTTATAATTGAGGTGCCAACTTGATTCATTTAAATAAATAGGTTTTGTCTTAAACTCAAATTTTACTTGTTTACTAATTAATCTCTAGTCAAGTCAAGCTTAAAGCGAGCTGATTTTAAATCTACTTATAAACCTAAATATACAAAATGAAGAAATATATAAATAAATAGATTAACGAATAATGAACAAGGATTATATTATATATTATTTTATAACATACTATATATTTATATATTATATAGATATTAACATTTGAATTTTAATAATATATAATATATTGTGATTTCTTTCTGATTTAATTAACTATGCTTAATCAAAATTACTTTTATAAGCTAGAAAGAAATTATAATATATAATAATTAAGGATATTTTTGATAAATAATTATATTTGAGCATTTAACGATATTTCATTCCATTTTATTTCAGAGTCATATCTAAATATAGAAAATGATTTTTTATTCTGGTTCTCATTCCATTATAATTTATTTCATTTCGGACTATTTTTTCATATCAAACATGTCATTAATCTCTTCGAGAATGGCATACTAATTATATAAAAAGAAATTAACCATAACTTAGAGTTAACTCATTAGAAATATTTATGTAAAATTAATCAACTTTAAATATGTTTATTTTAATATAATTCAATTGTTCCTCGAGGGTCTCATAAAACTCCAGATAAGGAAAGAAATTGTCCCAATATATGTTCGGTGTGTGCATGAGATATTAGATCATAGGACGTCGGAAAAATAGAACGCCAAAATTTTCATACTGAGGTGGGAATGTGACAAGATCGAACTCATTTCCAGTGATTAATTTCAGGTTATTTCATGCTATCGTAATATTTAACCTTTATATCTAATTACGTGAACGCGGATTAATTTGATATTTGAGTGGAGCATCTTGGATTTGAATCACTCTTTATTGTTAAAATCTTATTGTTTTATTTTTCATAAGCAGGCTTTTATTAAACCTTTATCATACATCCGAAGGAAAAATAGCTTCATATGTAATTATACATCTGCATGTGGTATATAATCTCTTTTTTTTTTAATTACAATGCGAGAGAGGGGATTCGAACTTACTTTATTTCACTAGGAGACCGTTATTCATACCAATACCACTAGACTATAAGGCTATTGGTATATAATCTTTTGATCTTTTGACTATATTAGTGGTCTATGTACCTTCAATATATTACTAAAATATTAAGAAAAAATGGGTTTAGACTCTTAAATTTCCAAAAAAAGGTGCATTTAAACCCATTTACTATTATATTTTTTGATAAAATAATTGAAAATATACTAAAATTAAAATAAAAATACATAAATCAAGAGCAAAATGATAATTTAGGAGCTCAAATGCACTTTTTAAAAAAATTTGGGGGTTCAAATTTACAATTTCAAATGTAAGAGGATTATATACGGGGAAAATATAAGAGGTGGTGTATTTGCAATTTACTTGAGCAAAATCATCATTTAAGAGCTTAAATGCACTTTTTAAAAAAATTAGGGTGTTCAACCGCATAATTTCAAATGTAAGAGGATTATGTACATGGCAAATATAAGAGGAATGTATTTGCAATTTACTTGAGCAAAATAACCATTTAAGAGCTCAAATGCACTTTTTAAACAAATTTGTGGGTTCAAATGCATAATTTCAAATGTAAAAGGATCATATACAATGCAAATATAAGAGGCGGTGTATTTGCAATTTACCCCAAGCAAAATGAACATTTAGGAGCTCAAATGCACTTATTTTAAAAAATTTGGGATTCAAATGCATAATTTCAAATGTACAAGGCAAATATAAGATGTAGTATATTAGTAATTTACCTTAATGTATACACGTAAAAGAAAATAAAAAAAAAAGTAAGTAATATAGAAAGTTAAAACGATATTAATAAGAAACATTCCAAACAAATAAGCATAGGAAAGGATTCTCCTTACCATTTTATTGTAAGTAAGCCTTATCTCTTCTTATAAACGCAGGTAGGGAAATTTCTTTTGTCGTGATATGGAGGACAAGAAGAGAAAGAGCCCCTATAACCAGGCAAACACTTTATCCCAAAGTATCTTTTACACACACATAGGATTAAGAATGGAATTTAAGTACCAAAGTTCTATAAACGAATGGAAATCGATAAAATGGGATTTTGTAAGGAATAATGGAATTAATAAAACTAGGTTATGTGAAACCAACTGCAAAGAGGAATCACAACATATTGGCAAACCCTAGAATAATTAGGTCTAATGAATCAACACAATAAAAAACCTAAAGATTAACAAATAGGATGAAATATTTCAGATTATAAATTAGGGTTTTTTTTTCAAGATCGAGTAATAACTTGATAGAAACTTAAGAATTGGATCTGTATGGCATATAAAATGGACAAGATAGGAAAGATGGAAGTAAATAAATGAAAAAAACTGGTTAACCCCATTAAACTAGTTGATTGCCCCTTTATAGGCTAACTCCTTTCTCTAGTACAATCATTCTAGCTTATAAGAACAACATGGAAAACTAAATAATATTGATTAAAGTTAGGCTTAGAATTTTAATTATGTAATTTGTTGCTAATAAGAGATTTGGAGTCAAAGGATTAAGAATGGCTTTTTAGGGAATCAAAAGTGAATACTATGCTACTTGTTTATTGTTTATGGTTGTAGATTTAGTTGATAATTGATTAATAAATAGTAGAATATAATATTATATATGTTACTTATATGTATTCAAAGGTGTGGATTATAGCAAGATTTGAACTAAAAAAAAAAATTTTAAGAATGACTCTTTAGTTGAGTTAAGTTTAAGTTCAAGTTACTTAAATAAATTTATTGATTTAAGGTTGTGTCAAGCCTGGTTTTTCACCCTTATAGTTCTTTTTATAAAATTAGGTCTTTTCTAAACCGATTAGTACTAAACTCTACCAGTTTAATATTGACTATCGATTAGGGTTTAAAGAAGACCATTTTTTTTCAACTTGAAAAGATTTGGAGTCACCACTTGATTAGAGTCAGGAAAATGAGTTAAGTTATAACCAATTGGGTAGATTAATTATAATTTAGCTATCGGTCTATCGATTAAAAAACTAAGTTATAAATATGTTTTTTTGAAAACTAGAGATCTGGATTCGAGAGCTAATTTATTAAACCCTAAATGGGTCCCATTTTTAACTTTCCCAATTTAAATTCTCTTTTTAAATATACTCTTTTTAATTTCTAAAAACATCTAATTATGATACATGCGACTAAGTTGATTAATTTACATAAATATCTAAAAATGAAAAAAATAAAACTTTCCATAATTGAAGTCGCCCTGTACTTGCATACGGGTGCCTACGTATCTGCTATTCGAAATCAGACTTCCGTAGTTCGTTTATAAAGAACTTTAGTAGGTGGTTTGATTTTAATTTTTGAAAAAGAGTCGCATTTATGTTTTTACCCAGTTCAATTTATTCAAGAAAATTATTTTAAAAGGTCTTAATTGGTGTTTTATTTTTGGAAACTCTAAAATAGTTCTAATTTGGAAAAATGTTCATTTATTTTCACTTATTTTTAGAAAGCTTAATTTTTCTAAGTGTGAAAATGATTTTTGTTTACTAACCTATTTATTTATTTTTATTTTTATTATATTATCTTATTTATTTTATACTTATTCTATCTATAAATAAATAGACTACTTTCTTTCTTCTTCTTTTTTTTTTTTTGTTTTTCTTCTCTTTTTTCTTTTTCTTTTTTTCTTTTTCTCATTTATAACGTTTACAAATAAACAAATGAATAAATAAAGAAAAGAAAAGAAAAGAAAAGAAAACTGGGTTGGTTCGGATTGGCTTCGGATTTGCTCGGACGACTCGGATCAACCCACTTCGGCTCGGATCGGCTTGGTTGGCTCAATTCGGCTTAGATCGGCTTGGTCAGCTCATTTTAGCTTGGATTGGCTCACGTCGGCTTGGATTGGCTCGGTCGACTTGCTTCAACTTGAGTTGGCTCGCTTCAGCTTGGATCGGCTCGATTGGTTCACTTCAGTTTGGATCAGCTTGGAGTTGGCTCGAAAAATTCAATGGTGGTGGTTTTCGTAAAAATACCGTAGGGAATGATATTCTAGAGAGAGGAATCGTATTAGAGAGAGACAACTTCAATTTTTGTTTTTTCTAAAGTGTTTCGAAGTTTTTTGTTGTGTTTTGAAAATGAAGAGTAGATCTCTATTTATAAGTGTTATGGTCGTGTTAAGAATGGAAAAAATTAAATATAATATAATTTTCTTTTAATTTTAGATTGGAAGAACCTGGACAATATGTGGTGCCAAATATATAGCTGCACGTGTATGAATGTGCCGGAGTATATCGGAATGTGTCTACTATAGTTAGAAGTGAGTTGGCAAATGACTTGGCGATGACGTAGGCCATGATGTAGCGATGACATGGCAATAAAGTGAGAAAAGAAAATAAAAGATACATTTTGCAATTTTCATAGATTGAACTTAGGATCTCCAAGTCATATGCAATATCAAGTGTAAATACTTATTCAGCTGAGCTATTGGTTTTTCCTTATTTATATATGTAATTAATTGCACATATAGACTAAGTTAGCCTGAACTATATTCAAATTTAAGTCTAGACCTAATAGCCTTTTATTCAAAACTATTTAAATTAAAATTAAAATTATATTCTATTTAAACAACCTAAAAATTTATTATTTTCTAAACACCCTATTTTATTTTGTGACTTTTTAAATTTCTTTGTTTTTTTTGGTACTTTTCCCTATTTTCTTATTTTTTTAATATTTTTCTAGAATTCCTATTTTTTTCTAAATTTCTTCATTTTTTTGGGCTTTCTTTAATTTTCTATTTTTTTTGAAATTTTTCTAATTAAGGACCCTATAACCTAATTTGAAAAATAAAAAAGGGGGGGGGGGGTGGGGGTTGGGTTTGTAAAAATTAGGTGTTTACAAGTTGAATTTCATAATGTTTGACTTAGTTTATGAGCTTAATCGATTTAAATATCTAATGAGTTTGAGTTGAGTTTAAATATTAATATTATTTTAATTATAATAAAAAATATTTTTTAGATAAATTGAGTCTAAACAAAATTAATCTAATCAACTTTAAACTCGCGATTGTAATTATGATTAAGTTTGAGTTTTAGAAATTCAAATCAAGCTCAAACTAGAACTCAATACTATATTATTTTGATTTGAGTGTTATAACTCTAATATCTACCTCTCCCTTCACCCCATTCTTTAACGAGGAGGTAAAACCATAAAATTATTTGGTAAAATCCCGGCCAAAGTTGTACTAAAGGCTCATTCTGCACTTATAAAATTCAACATGACGATCACAACTTAGCTAGCAATTACCAAACACGCGTAAATATGAGCTCATTTTATTGGGTACTGCGACGATTTTTTCCCCTAGAAAAAGGAAGTTCCTATCAAAGAAATATGGTCTGCAAAAAATGAACTATTAATAAATTTAACAATCATCCACCCATATATATATATATATATATATTCCTCTATTATATCGTATTACAATCTTGAAGTGGGAAGAATCGATCTACCGCAATATTAAAATGATCTCGACTGTCTAAACATCGTTTTAAGTCATAAAAATTATTCGTCTTACTTATGACTTCTTTGCCGAATGCATAAGAGTTTGTTTTTAGGCATTTAGAGGGAACAAAATCAATGAGGCAATGAGTTGAGTTTTGATTCATTCCATTAGAATGAACATGGCATATCACATAAATGATGACACATTTCCAACAGAAAAATGTAAACAACAGGAGCCTATATCACATGAAATTAATTATCTATAATTTAATTTTATGATCAAAATAGAAAAAAAAAGAATTAAAATGTTCTAAATTTGAAATAAGTACGAAAACAAATGGATATAATCATCTATTGGATTCGGATCCTTTCTAAAAGTTTTCTAAATGTCATGTACAATTCATGGTTATGATTATAAGATAATAATAACTCGAGATATTTTAAAATTTAAACAACTTTTACCATTAATTTGTAACTTTGAAGAAAGTAGTTTAGTACATCTATTTCCTAGTCAGTAAATAAATAGCCAAGGTAAGACACGTACTACATTTATGTAGATAATTATTTCTTTTATGCTAAACATTTAGGATGGTTACCAAAGCTTTCGAGAGTAGAACTACAAGGACTTAGAACAACTGGAAATGTGAATTAGTGTTGATTTATCAGATATCAAATGATCTTCGAACTTCACTTTTATGTCACTCTAGGACGTACTAGGATAACTTTTAAAATTTATCATAAAAAAATATGGTCTGAAATCAATTCAGCTTTTAAAATTGTATAAGATTATCTATAATTGAAAATGCTAAATTGTAAAAATATCCGGCTAGTGCTAATACATCTAATTGTTAAAAGGACATCGTACTTGCAATTTGAGATTATATATCATGCATATAAATTTCTTTATTCTATAAATTATCATTCAAATCGTAAATTGAATTGGACCAAATGAGAATGATACAATTTTGAAAAGATTCTTAATCTAAACGATGTGATTTGATTCAAAATAACAAAAATCCAAACTGTAATTAATGGTTTGATGGATAGCCGAATCAAAACAGTGTGACGAGCAGCATTTAACTTTAAATTGCCGAACAATTATGTCTCCCAGAATCGACACCGTGGCTCTTAACTTAGTATGATGATGGGTGGCATGGCTCGAATATGGTTTGATGGGGATCCAAGATACTAGGAAGTCCGCAAAAGTAAAACCTTCCTTGGAAGAGCAATTAAAATTTTCATTTGTTATCTTTAAGCGTGTGTGTTTTTTATATTTAATTTATTATGTATAATTTCTATTTTTTTTTTATTAATTTAATTTGATCTGAGTATTGAAGTCCCCAAAACAAGGATTTCAGTTTGATTCTCATTAATCATGGTCCAGGCGAAAGCCATTTTACAATCTTACTTACATAGTCTGAGAATTTTTCTGGTATCTTAAAATACGGCTTCGGTACAATAATCTTAGCTTAATCAATAGATAATTAATGACATACATAGTCCCAGTCTTTTAAATAATATTACGTTATATATAGGAGAATTCGTATACAAATAATAATTGTCTAATTGGGCATAATTACAATATAAAAAAGAACATATCCCTTACCAGCTCCAAAAGAATGACTCTTAGCTAAATTCCAAATAAAAGTTCAGAAAAATATCAAGCTAATAGTACTTCAACAAAACAAATCCTATTGCTTGTAGTAGCATTACTGAAGAAATAATCTGCGGTGGTGCGGCTGACGGGGTCAGATCGGGTTTTATGCCAGGAAGTGATGTTGGTGGCGGAGACGGTGGGGTGAAGGGTGGAGGAGTGTCAGCCTCTGGTGCCAGAGGGGGCGAGTCTGCTTGAGGAGTTGATGGTGTATCTGTTCAAGAAAGCATGTGTGCCATAAATTTATTACTACATTGTACATTGATTTAGACAAAGCACATATGCATGATTTAAGTGGTTAACATTACCTGAAGGACTCAATGGAGAGTCATCTGGGGAGGTTGGCCCTAGAGCTGCAGGACCTGCCAATAGTCAACAACCATAACTTGCTAAGTCTGAATTCTTTGCATATTTTAAGGCAAATTTATGTTGATCTCACAAACTTAAAAAAGTGTGGTTTAGCATGATTTTGTCGGATTTGGTTATTTGTTTAGATATTATACTCATAAGCAATATGCGATTAGAGTTACTGGTACCTGGAGCAGGGAGAGGCGAGGCAGAGGCTGCGCGAGCAAAGAAAATGATATAGATTAGTCTACAGAAATTCCAATAACAAATTAGTTGAAATTACAAAAAAAGTTTGTGCTCTTTCAGTTTACTTACTCACATTTTATCTTCCTATAAATTCATGACTTACGGTGTCCTCCATTAAGAAACAGTCAATCCTCGGTCAAAAATGGAACATGAACATGTATGTACCTCTTTAACAGAATCTCATTTACGTGTATGTTACCCAGAAACCCCACAATACATCTTTTTTCAATCTCAAACATTAATAATAATAATAAAAAAAAAAAAGTTTCTAAGCATGTTGTTTTGCTGGATTTAGGGTTTTTTTGGGGATTCGTTGTGGGAACACATGAATGTCACGTGTTAGTTTTAATTGAGTATTGTCAATTCATTTGTGAGAAGACAAATCAGGGATCAAAATAGATTACAAAAGCATGAATACACATTATATTTTTATAATTTTCCTTCCAAAAATAAAGAAACCAATGTAATTCTGTACCAATCAGCCATGTCTTAATTACCTTTGCATTCAACAGGCACGCCGGACATCTTACAGGCTTTAGGAAGAGAGACGGCCAGTGTGCGGTTAATTGGAATCTGAAACGGGACCTGTCCAGTCACAATGAGGCACAAGCAGTCCAAACCTTTACCCGTAAGGGACCTAAGAGAACCGCAACAATCTTGTACGGGTGAACTGCCACTGAGGCTGCTATTCGTAAGGAAGTTCAAGCATGGTGTGAAGCTAGAAATTATCGACGCGGTGCACGGTGTAGAAACCTGAGCGTAAACCGGCATGACGGTTATCATGACTGCTAATCCTATGAGCAATAATCTACGAGTGAAACAACCTAAAAGCCTTGATGGTTTCATATTTCTATGTCTTGTGTACAGTTTGTTGGCAGGGTTCTATGAAGTGGAAGAAACTTATAAGCTTGAAGAGTAATGTCTGATACGAGACTCGTAGGCAATTTTTGGTAACGGCAATCGAATAAAGAAGAAGGATGGAGGGAAACATAGGTGGAAATGGAATTGAAGTTGGTTTTGAAGGTCAGTCACCTACTCGAAGACGATAATTTTGTGATTGAACAGGTGCCACTTTAACATGGAATTTGTATTTGGACCGTGGCATCCAAGCATGGTTTTGACAAGTGTTGGGAAATGACTGGTTGAATGAAATGGTTTTAGTCAAACTTTTGATTTATTTGCAATTCTCTTAAACAAATTTAGAGGTCAACTCTTGGGTTTAGTGTAGGTGACCTTCCTCCTGCACAATTCATGATGCGAAAAAGGAATATAAAAAGCATGGGATAATAGGGAAGAAAACTAAGAATAATTTAAAAAATGAATAAGTTGTGTTTTTAACATCCTAAGCAAAAGCCGTTTTAAAGTTTCATGTATTTCTGTTTTCCCCTCCAAATTTTCCTGTTCTATTTAGGAAAAAAAGTATTATTTGAAATGTGGCATGTACTTTATAGCATCCTTTCTTACATAATACAATGGTGTTTACTCATTTGCCAGAAACCTTTAGAAGGCATAGAAAGGTATGCTTAGTTGATCATTAACCTATAGATATAATGCTTGTTGAAATACGTATCCAATTATACGAGTTATTAGTCACGTTTTCCAAGGGCATATTGCTATTTTATTTATGAATATTTTACGAGAGCAATGTTACTACTAGATTTTGTAGGTAATAGGTTCATATTATATATGTTATGTGCGTGATAAATGCATCATAACTAGATAATGGTTAGGGTTACATGTAAATAGTGCTCAATAATAAAGAGGATGAGGTGGAGAGAGATCACAAAGAAGGATAGTCATCGTCGGTAAGCCTGTCTGTCATTGTGATAAATAAATTAAGTCATGATAATCAGAGTCACAGACACTCGATTGAAGGAATAGCCAATATAAGGAGACTCTGAACAAGGAATCAAGAATCAGCTGAATGTTCAAGAGGAAAACTTCATGGATAAGTGTTAAGAAATTAGAATTGCGACTAAAGTCCAAGAACATTGTCAAAGACGACTTAAAGTTTCTTGCTAAGGGATTTTCGATGGATGTTTATATAAAAAACAATTAATAATAACCGTCGGACTATTTTAGCTATTGATGGACGAGAGCGATTGGACACAAATATGCCACAAAAATGATGGGCTTAAAAAGAAGTTAGCAACCTCGAAAACCACAGTGGTATTCGGTTAATAATTAGATTTTCTGAATAAGGTTACATTAAAAGGATAAATGTTAATAAACCCTATTTTGAGCCGATAAATCTCAAATCTAAATCATCCCAATTCAAATATGGAAAGGGACGCTGAATTAGTCAGCAACCATAAAGAATGTAAATATATTGAATTATTGTAATATGTATTCGATTGAATGAGTTATTAATCATATTTTACAACAAATCGTGTTATTTTCTTTATGAAAAATTTACAATGGCAATATTGACATACATTGTAGTTGATACGTTCGCAACATATGTCGTGTATGTATTGTATGCCATGCGCTTCACATGATTGGATTATGCATTATCTGTGAGTCCTTATATCATTTTGAGTCTGGAAATGTGGATTCGCCGTGACAATCAGAAAGCAAAGGACATTCGATCTAAATGATAGCCAATATAAAGAGACTCTATGCATGATGCATGGTCTCAAAAGTCGGCTAAATAAATAAGAGGAAGATATCATGCATTAGCTCAAGAGTAAAAAATGCAATTAAATGAAAAAAAAAAAAGATTTAATAGGTAATACACACTGTGTGTTATATACACACAGAAAATAAACACCAATAAGATGTCGACACGAATAATAATGGGAGGAATAGTTTCCAAATCAATCACCATACATGATTTATATATATTATACAAATAAATATCTTATTGATATCTATACCTTATATGTATATAATACGTAGCATGTATTATCTCTTGAATTGTTTTTCAAATGAAATACTAATAATCATAAATATGTTGAAGATGGCTAAGAATCCTTAGTGGCCGATTATTAGTGTATAATTATAAAAAATCTTAATTAATGGGTTGAAGAAAGAACTTCAAAAGCCCAAAAACCATAAAGGAATTTAGGTTAATATTTGAGTTTGTTGAGAATGATTAAGGCTGAGACGGAGTTGATATTACTTGGATCTTTATTGCTAATCCAAAAAATTGATCTTTACTATTATTAGGCTTAGCTCCCTAACCTATTATAAAAATTTTCTCTTTGAATATTTTTATAAAACAAAACTTAGAGCTACCATTCATAAAGTTGATACGTGCGGTTTCTTGTTATTTTTATTCATGCAAGTCATGATGACAATAAGCATATGTATTTTAAAAAATTTAGAAAGAAAGCATGTGCAGTTTAGTGAGAGCTTATAATATCACTTGTGTGTGCATTACATACACACACATGTATATAATGTGTAAACTTCAAGAAGAAAGATTTAAGAAACAATTTTTTTCTAGTGAGCAAAATTCAAAACTTAAGATGCTCTAACTTAGCCTGTGTAAATACTGGGCATTGATACCTAAAAAGATTAGAATCTATCTATAAAACATATAATAAATACAATCATAAATTACACACTAAATAAAGTCTCCAATCATTCATGCGTGCCTCATGTGAGTTTTGCAATACATCAAACCACATATACAAACCAATAAAGGAGTTTATCTTGGCTCTTATAACAATGGGTACCGAGTATAATAAATACATAAGAGTCAACAAGCCTGACATAGACATCACTGGAATTCGATCTCCAATACAATAATAACCAACCAACAAAATCTAATACACAAACTGGTTAAGCTAACCTATCTACTCATCATAGTGAACGTATTACACATCATCTCTTAGGTCAATTACCAAGTCGTAGGCTAAATCTTCATAATGGTCAACACTCAGAAGTACTTGCATTTGAAAACAAAACAAGAAAGTTCCCAAAGGGTGAGCGAAATTCCTAGTATATGGAATATCATAAGCACATACGCATGAACATACATAAGTTACTCTCACATGCAAAGGCAGTAACATTTAATGCATAAATAATTAACTATTATCTTCTAATTTAAGTTCCACAACCATCATGATTTAGTGTCCTAAATATACAAGAGTTAAAAAGCCTGACATAAACATCACTAGAGTTCAATCTCCAATACAATAATAACTAACCAACAAAATCCAATACACAAACTAGATGAGCTAACCCATTTACTCTTCATAATGAACAGATTTCACATCATCTCTTAGGTCAATTATCAAGTTGTAGCCTAAATCTTCATAATGGTCAACACTTGGTAGTACTTGCATTTGAAAAAAAAAAAAAGTCCCTAAAAGGGTGAGCTAAACACCTAGTATATGGTTTATCATAAGCACATACACATGAACATGCATAAGCAAGTCTCACATGCAAAAGCAGTAACATTTAATACATAAATAGTTAACTATTATCTTCCGATTTAAGTTTGACAACCATCATGATTTGGCGTCCTAAAACTTGAAGTAACTCATGACCTTGAATCACATACATATATATAATACAATACTTATATAGAGTTGGGTATTTCCCAATACCCTAGAGTCTAGTAATTAATTCATAATTTACCAAAATCCTTTTAGTATGCAACTTCACTCAGGATAACACCATAGATCGATCATCAAGATTTCATTTTAAGAATACTGGTACTCCTAATCCCTTTAACCTAACCATGCACATGCAACATAATAGGATTTGAGTCCTATATAATTAGATTTATTTAGTTGCTAGCCAATACATGCACAATTATCATACACGGTACCCATGTAATTGGTATATTTAGTTTGGTTAATTTTTAATAAACTTTAACTCCTTGGTTAAAGAAATCATAATTTACTTAATAGTAAATCCTTTGTTAAGTTAAAACTTGTCAAGATAGAAAACCTTGCTACTCCCCTTTAAGTTATTTTGTAGCTTTACTTAGATTTAATGGCATACTTTAATCTTGAGTAATGAAATATTTAACTTATGAAAAATTAAGAAATACAATTATTTAAGTAAGGGAAATAATATTTTGTACATTTTTAGAAGGATACTTTTAGCTAGTACAAAATCTAATGTTGAGTTAGTAAAAGTTGAGAAAAGGGGAATATTTTGTTCCCGAAGTGGCCACTATTAAATGGATGGTTGGTTCTCACATTTCTCCTATCTAAGGATATTCATGATTTAGTTCAGTTCGATTCAAAGCCTAAACTGAATCGAACTGCATTTAAAACAATTTGGTTTAAATCAAACTTTTTAAATGTGGTTCAGTTTGATTCGGTTCGAACTACTTTTAAAAACACTTTCATATATTTGATAATACTAATAGTTATTAAAGCCTTTAACTAAACATTAATGTTTAAAATGAGCAATATTCTATAAGAGTTAAAGGTAGGTAGCATTACGTCATAGTAATATTGCATTTTAGGTGATAATAGCAACATGAAAATTTGCTTGAGAGATGAGAAATAATAACAAAATAGAATGAGTAGATAGTGGAAGTTGAGTATAAAAAGAGAGACAATAAAGAAAATGTAAATAAGATTCAAATAAATTGTTAATATGGTTAAGAGTAAAAATGTCACTTATTTTTTTTTATTTTTATATAAGAAACAGTTTGATTTGGTTCGGTTCAACCTCCTAAATGGAACCGCAAACTATTTAAACCTTCTTTGAACCAAACCGAAATATAAAAAAATCACATATTGTGGTTTAGTTTGTTTCGATTTAGGTTTTTGTTCAATTTAGATTGATTTGATGAACACCCTTACTCCTAACAGCTGGTTAGTCTCAAATCTACCATTCTTTTGCAAATTCTTCTCTTTCAAAAATAAAAAAATAAATATAATCATATACATCCCATCGCCTAAATTTCCAAACCACTTAAATAGGCTTTAATTATACTAAAACTTGTTTATTTAACCCTTCTCAAACATCTTAGTCCTTTAGCAACACAAATTACTAACAAAGACAACATCTAAGAAAGATTTTTGGAACTCACCAACTTCTCGAACTTCTTACACAAATCTTTGCTCAAACAATATTTCCTACCATTAAAACTTCATTAAGGTATTACTACACATTAGTTACATTACAAATAAATGCTAGAAACTTACGAGCTCCGTACTTACTGTAAATGGTTCATCCATAAACAATGACTTCCAATCACCCTTCCTTACAAATTTGATAACTTTTTTGTTTTATCGTAAACTAGAATTGGACTCCCATTGGCATGTCCAGAATCTAAAGATTTGGAGAGAAAAATTTTATTTACAGTTGCTTTCCCTTGATGTTTACTAGATTTGTTGTGAGGGAGAATGAAAAGGTAAGAGAGTAAAGTAGGAAAAGAATGGAATGAAAAGTTAACTTTCAAACCCCAAATTGCAACTTTCCTCTTAGGAGAAAATTACGATGTTGCCCTTACCTTTTGAAACGATTATCATCGTGCTAAAGTTCATTAACTACATAATATTCTTTTAAAAAATTGGTTATTACAAAAAGATAGTAGTATAGGTGACTAAACAAATCAATGGAGGAATAAAACAGAAAAAATTAATTAACTCAGTAAGGAAAACTAATGATGAATTTAGTAAAATAAGGAATAATAATGCAAATTAAATAATGCTTTCAACATATCATTATTAAATAT
Organism: Lumnitzera littorea; assembly: GCA_024138015.1. Classification (NCBI taxonomy): domain Eukaryota; kingdom Viridiplantae; phylum Streptophyta; class Magnoliopsida; order Myrtales; family Combretaceae; genus Lumnitzera; species Lumnitzera littorea. The sequence continues at coordinate 46,119,910 of JAMXBB010000001.1, read as the reverse complement.
ATTTATTATTTTTAATCTGTACATGACTAATTTATGCATTGAGAAAACTACAAATAAGGATATCAATGTTTCGACTCAAGATCAAATGGAGGATCAAACTTTAAAATTATTAAAATAAATGATCAATGTTATTTTAAATGATTTAAATAGAGGATTGAATTTTCAAGTAGTTAAAATATATAATCAGGGTTATAATAAGTGGTTTAAATAGAGTATTGAAACAATTTCCAAATGAAACTAAAGTTTCGTTCTCTATTTGAACTATTTATTACAACATTTGCAAGTTCAATTCTCTATTTGGACCACCTATCATAAGGATGATCTTCTATATTAATCACTTGAGAGTGTAATCCCCTTTTGGAACTTAACATCAAATGTTGATTTTTTTGTATGTAGCCTATTCCTTTTGCATTGTTTTTCTCGATAAAACAGAATGGAAGATGACAATGAATAGAAAATAATAATACAAAAAAAAGGTAATGTGAGAAAAAGGCAATTAGTGACATGTAAAAAATATGCAGACTGGATTTTCTTTTTCCTTTTTGGTATATGCAAACTAAATCTTGGAGGATAAATAATGATGTAAATAGGTTAACTAAAATTTATTCAAGTGTTAGCATTAATCCAAAATTTAGGTCAGAATTAAGGTGGCTTAAGCTAGCAATTACTGTATGAACTTAAATTTGAGAAAGATATAATATAAATTTAGATCTATGGAAGAGACATAATTTGAATTATCCTATATGAAAGGCACTACCTAAACTTAAATAAGATTTAGAGATGAAATTTGATTTGAATGTATGTAAGAGATGACAAGTGAATAGGTGAGACAATAAATAAAGAAGACCATTAAAGGCATACTTATCTTGACAAAATAAAGCAAGACACTTTGATGCAAATTGTGATTAAGAGCAGACAAGGCCAGTCGCTAGATAGGTCTAAGCTTACCGAAAACTTGAAAAAGAAGTGATGGAGATTATGTGAAAGAATAAAAACGAATGAAAAGTAACCAAACACCCATGAACAGCTTCAAAGGATATGATGCACTGATGGAACTTCCGAGGACTAATGGTACAACTTGATATGACGCGTGAATTGGTTCGGTGAGGTTATTTGTCACATAGCCTTGCTTAATGGTTAGGAGAAGAGTGTAATAAGAGTAAACAAAATAGTGTGTATATTAAGGAAGAATATTCAGTTGTATTGATGATAATTTGATTACGGCTACAAATACAAGAGGTATTTATATCAAATAAGTTATGGTAATTTGCTTAAAAGGGAAAAGACAAAAAGTGTATTGCCCTAAAAAAGTAATGTACAAGAATACAAGAGGGTAAAAATAAATATTTAAGAAAATCATTGATTAGTGTGGTAGATTCTATATGCAACCCTATACATGTAGTGGAGATACATTGGCGAGGCCGTTGGAGGATGTAGATAAAAGTGTATGATCAAATTACTTGTTTGAGCAAGGGTGGTTAAGGATCGGTCTGGGCTTTCTCTCTTAGCCTCTCGGTAAGGGTGATGTCGGGTAATTGGTTAGCTTGGATGTGAGTAAGTAATCATGAAAGGTTTGGTTGTTGTCTTGGTAATTTACACTTCGATACACTTTAGAGAGATGGGTAGTCATTCAACTCGGCATATAGAGTGACTTGGCAAAGAAGTATTTGGCTTTGGTAAGAGTTGGCTGGGGTAGAAGGATTCGCCTTGGTAGCCTTGCTAGTCTTTAGGCTCGGTTGCAAGTCAAAGGCCTAGTAGCTTGATTTCTATCATTCCCTCTGAGTTAATTTAGATTTGGGATCAAATCCGAATAGTTTTCGATTAACTTTCTATCAGGGTGATACGAACTGAGGTTGGTAATATTGAAGGTGTTAGAAACCCCATAGTCCTTCGGCAATTTTAATCTGTAGGCATTATCATTAATCTTCTGGAGGATTCTAAAAGGTCCTTAAACCATTGGGGATAGTTTGTTTCTCCTCTTATTAGGAAACCTCTCTTTGCTTAGGTGCAACCATACCAATTCTCCCGACTGAAAAATGTTTCGCTATCTTACCCTTAGCCTTCTCTTGCATACATTTAGGCTTGGTCGATGTACTGAGTGACTTTATCGTAGGTGTGTTGAAGGGATTGTGTTCTATCTCTTGTATCAGGGTCCTCTTGCGTGGGCTCAAGTATAGGGGTATGATCGAGGGGAAATTCAAGATTAAAACCATAAACTACTTCGGAGGGGGTTTGATTAGCGATGTTATGTAATGTTCGGTTGTGAGTGAATTTGACCATTGGCAAGCAAATGTCCCAGTCAGCCAAGTTCTTGCTCACTACAGCTCGGAGCAATGACCTTAAAGTGCCATTAACCACCTCTATTTGGTCGTCAGTTTGGGCGTGACAAGAAGTACTAAATAGTAGTTTGATCCCCATCTGATGCCATAAGGTCCTCCATAAATGGCTTAAGAACTTTAGGTCTCTGTTAGAGACTACACTTCTCGGTACGTCGTATAACTGTATAATCTCTTGCAAGAAAAGAGAAGCAATAACCAAAGCATTATTAGTCTTGGAATAGGGTATGAAGTGTGCCATCTTACTGGACTTATCAATGACAACCATTATAGAATCTTTGCTTTAGGCAGTTTGTGGTAGTTTGAGAATAAAGTCCATGCTCAATTTGGTCTATGGCTTTATTGAAATAGGCAAAGGCATTGCTTTTCCTTGTTTGGCTCGACACTCAGCCCTTTTGCATATGACACAGCTTTCAACAACTTGGTGCACATCTTGTCTTGTTCTTGACTAAAAGAATCGACCACTTAGCAATTCATATGTTCTTTTCTCTCCAAATGTTCGGATAGTCCTCTACTATGGGCTTCCCTGATTAGCAGCTCCCAAAGTGAATATGTTGGCACATACAATTTCCCTCCTTGGAACAAGTATCCTTCCTTCATATGACACTTGTCCACTGTTCTTCCATCGGTACAATGTGCAAATATGGGTCTGAAATGTGGATCCCCTAAGTATTGCTCTTTAATGCTTGCAAACCCAAACAATCTAGTCTGCAGTTTAGTTAGGAGTGCATGCCTCCTCGAGAGAGCATTTGCAACTACATTGCTCTTCCTTTGTTTGTATTTTATTGCGAAGTTGAACCCTTCAAGGAATTTGATCCACCTTACCTACCACTTCAATAATTTCATCTGACTTCGGAGATACCTTTGAGACTTGTGGTCAATGTAGATGACAAATTCTCTTGGTGATAGGTAATGCTGCCAAATTTGCAGTGGTCGGATCAGTGCTAAGAGTTTTTTATTATATACAAAGTAGTTTAGTTAAGGTTCCCTAAAGTTCTCGTTGTGGTAGACAATTGTTTAGCCTTCTTGCATTAGGATAGTACCTATTCTAATGCTTGACTCATCATATTGGAGCTCAAATATTTTCTCGAAGTTAGGTATAATTAATACAGGTGTGAAGGTTAATCTTTCATTCACCTTGGCAAAACTCCTCTCTTCCTTTCCTCCCCATCGAAAGTCGATATTCTTCTTTGTCAAATTAGTAAGGGGTGAGGCGAAGGTGTTAAAATTTCTAATGAATCTTCTATAAAATGAAGTCAGTCCATGGAAACTTCTCACTTCGGCATAAGTAGTAGGAGTTGGTCACTTGACAATTGCTCGGATCTTCTAGTCGTCTACTTGTAACCCTCCTCCACTTGCTACGTAGCCCAAGAATACTACTTTCTCCTGGCAAAAACAACACTTCTTTAGGTTGCTTACTAATCTCTTGGCATAAAGGATATTCAGTACAGCTTGAAGATGTTTACAGTGACTCGGCATGTTGGTACTGTAGACTAAGATGTTATTAAAGTACACCACGACACACTTCCCTATCAGATATCTCAACACATGGTTCATTAGTCTCGTGAAAGTGTTCGGGGCATTCGACAAGCCAAAGGGCATGACTATCCATTCATAAAGTTCATATCGAGTCTCGAATGCAATTTTCCATTCATCTCTTGGCCTTATGCGGATTTGATGGTGGCTGAAATTTAGATCAATCTTGTTGAAGACCTTAGCTTTGCTTAGCTCATCTATCATATCTTCCAATCTCGGAATAGGATACTTGTATTTGATCATAATCTTATTCATAGCTTGGCTGTCTACACACATCTACTAGGTTTCATCCTTTTTCGGCACTAGAAGTGCTAGCATAGTACAAGAGCTGAGACTTTCCCTAACATACCCTCTCTTTAGTAACTCGTTGACTTGACGTTGGAGCTTAGAAGCTTGTTCGGGACTCATTTGATAGGCTGGCTTATTTGGTAGGGCGGTGTTGAGTATTAAGTCAATGCAATGTTTTATGCTTCAAAGTGGAGGCAATCCTTTAGGCAACTATTTTGAGAACAGATCGGTGTACTTATCTAGCAACTCTTTTATTTCCAAGGGTAGTTCACCTTGCTCCTTCATCTTTAATAGGCGCTTAACCAACATGAGGGTTGGTGCATCAGCTTTAAGGGCCTCTCGGAGCTTGGCTTTACTTATCATCAGAGTCTTCTTCAATCCGTGAGTAAGTTTGGCTTGTATTTTATTAAATTTAATTGGCGGCATTGGGTTCAATGTAATCTTCCTGCCATACTTCTCGAACGTATACATGTTCTAGTATCCATCATAGATTACTCTCCTATCAAATAGGTACAGTCCATTTAGCAACACATGGGAAGCGCACATTAGTAGTACATTATAGAGAATCTGGTCAAAGTAATTTTCGATAGTAATTGGCAGTAGTACTTGCAGAGTGACATGTAGTGCTCCTTTTTTACTTAACCAGTGCAACTTGTATGGCCTTGGATGTGCAATAGTCGGTAACTTCAATTTTATAATAAGATCGACTGATACCACATTGGTGTAACTACCACTATTCACAATATGGGCATATACTTGATCATTCACCTTATAAGTGGTATGAGATAACTTCTCTCTCTTCTCCTCCTCGTGTGAGGGTTCCATGTTCATTGTGTGTTGGACATCCATGATCAATTGGTCTAAGTCCCTAGCAAACACATCTTTTTCAATCAGTTCTTTCTCGGCATCTCCTTTCTTGGTAGTGTTCCCCTCCTGTTCAGGTTCCTCATCAGTACTTTTTACCTCTAGCTTTGGGATGTCGCTCTTGATGACCATAGTCCTTTAGTTTAGGCACTGAGTAGTTGTATCCAAACCCTTGGCACTTGAAGCACTTGATCTAGCTCATCTTCCTATCATATCCTTGTCCTTTCTCATAAGTTTGGGTTAGCACGTCATTGTCAGGTTGGCCTTTCTACTTTGCTCATACATCCACCTTTTGGATTGGCTCGATACTTGATTGAGCTTAGAGACTTCTCGGTACAGGTTGGTTAGTTGGTAATCTAGTTGGTACTCGGCTTCTTCTTTACCTCTTTACTCATTTGGCTATTCTAATGGCCTCATCCATTATAGTAAATCGTTGGAGTTCCACAATGTCTTGAATGTTTCCTTTCAATCCAATAAGGAACCTAAAGATTATTTGTGCTGGTGGTTCCTCCACTTCACATTAGATTATGAGCATTTGGAATTCCTGGACATGCTCGTCAACTGTTTGGCCTTCTTGTCTCAGCTCTTAAAGCCAAGTAAAAGTGTCTTGCAGATAAGTACTTGGCATGAATCTGTTTCTTAGTATTCTTTTCATTTTAGGCTAAGTATTAATCTCTTTGTAGCCTTCTCGTCTCCTCATTGCTTGGAAATTCCTCCACTACATGGTAGCTTATCTAGAGAATTCAACAGCAATAGTTCTCACATTCTTGTAATCTTCATATTGGTAATAGTCAAACACATGCTTCACATTCGTTTCCCATTCCAAATATTCATTTGTACTTCCAAATCCATTAAAACTTGGAATCTGAAGTTTCACATGATTAGAGGCTCTAGGTGCTCGCACCCACTCTTCTTCTTTGTAATACTCTTTCTCATCCTCTTCATCTAAATTTCTCAAGTCAATCCTTTTTCTTACTTGTTTGCTTACTCCTTTACCTCGAACTTATCGAGCTAGGTTTTGACCTCTCGCAAGTCAAGTAGCTTGTGGGGTGTTATTTGGGGGTTTAGTTGATCGGTAAGCTAATGCATGTATAGCTTGGGTTAAGTCTACTAAAAGGTTAGCCACCTCATCAAGTCTCTCATTAGTGCTCCTAGAAGTTCCCTAAAATTGTCGGCCATGATAGACAACTCCATTGTTGTCATCTCTAACACCAACGTTTACACTTGGGTCAATAATTTTCTCCGTAGATTTAAAGCTCAAATTCTTTAATTAGGTGTTTTAGCAAACACTTCCACAACCTAGAAAAGTAATAGCTAACAAACATAGCAACTAAACAAACATAGTAACTTACTCTGTTTCATACACATAAAACAGAGTATGAATAAAACTTCGAAAACAAACTATACTCAGGTGAAACCTCTATTATGATATGAAGATGATGTGAACTGTAACCAAGAGCAGACAAGGTCGGTTGCTAGATGGGTCCAAACTTTCCGAAAGCTTGAAAAGGAAGTTATAGGGATTGCGTGAAGGAATAAAAATGAATGAAAAGTAACCAAACACTTACGAACAGCTCTAAAGGATATGATGCACCCATAGGACTTCTAAGGACTCATGGCATAACTCGATATGATGCACGAATTGGTCCGGTGAGGTTACTTACTACCTAGCTTTACTTAAGGGTTAGGATAAGAGTGTAATGAAAGTAAATAAAACAATGTTTACGTTAAGGAAGAATATTCAGTTGATTTGACTATGGCTACAAATACAGGGGGTATTTATGCCTAATAAGTTATGGTGATTTTCTTAAAAGGGAAAAAGACAAAAAGGGTATTACCTTAAAGAAGTAAAGTACAAGAATACAAAAAGGTAAAAATAAATATTCAAGAAAAGTAATGATTAATGTGGCAAATTCTATACGTGGCCTTATACATGTAGCGGAGATACATTGGTAAGGTCGTTAGAGGATATGGACAAAAGTGTATGGTCAAATTACTTATCCGAGTAGGGATGGTTAAGGATTAGTCTGAGCTCTCTCTCTTAGCCTTTTGATAAGGGTGATGCCGAGTAATTGATAAGCTTAGACATGAGTAAGTAATCGTGAAAGTTTTGGCTGTTATCTTGGAAATCTACAATTCGATACACTTTAGAGAGATGGGTAGTCATTTGGCTTGGTATATAGAGTAACTCGGCAAAGAAGTACTTGACTTCGACAAGAGTCAATTAGAATAGAAGGATACGCCTTCCTAGCCCTTTCAATCCTTGAGCTCGGCTATGGGTTAAAGGTCTCGTAGCTTGATTCTAATCACACTTGTTCTTTACTAAATTTATTTTCCATGTTATTCATTACATCTCTAATAATATATTTCCAATTCCTTTCCTTAAATTTCCTTTAGTAGTATGCTAATTTTAAATTCACTTTAAAAAGCAACCCTCTTCATTAAATATATTTCGATAAACTCATAACTTGAGTTATAGCAAATTTGTACTCTCATCCAAGTGCATAAAGACTTCTTGAAAAGAATGAGCATGCCCCTAGGACATTATCATTAGTCTAATATAATTAGTTAAAGGAAAAAAAAATAATAATAACTTAAGTGAGTGAATGCTGTAGTGGGAAACAAAGGTTCTCAAACTTTTATGTTGTAAGGTAGTTAGATGCAATGCAACATATGTTCCTTATGAGCTAGGTCCTTATCCTAATGACAAATAAACTCATTCCATGAGTTTATAATAGTCTTTATCATTATGCTTATTATGAGTTTTTGGTGATATCCTTCAGGCTTCCTAACATGCTTGTAGTTTACATTGATTTGATGAACCTGGTATTTTGAAAATGTCTAGAAAGTCTATAATAATCTTTGTTAATGCATCTTAGTGTACTCTAAAGGCAAGAAAGGACATGAGAAGCATCGAAGAATACTTTTTAAAATGCTCTGTAGGAGGCATCTTTGCTAAGTTTAGGAAGTATGAGTTCTTGTTGGAGTAAGTAGCACTTTTGGGCCATCTAATCACTAAAGGAGGAGTTTCAAAGAATCCAAAAAAGATGAAAGATTGTAACAAAACTCACAAACTTTATGTTAGTAGCTTACTATAGAAGGTTTATGGAAGGACTATCTAAGATAGCAACCCCAAGATTAACATAAAGGGTTAAGGTTTAAATAGACAAATATTGTGAAAAGAGTTTTCAAGAGCTTAAGCAAATAATAGTACAATTTGGTCTTAGCATTGCCAATGGTCAAAAGTTCACAATTTCAAGTGATGCTTCAATTAAACGATTAGTCTATGTGTTGATAAAAAATAAGAGAATTATAGCCTATGCCTTAAGATTAATACGACCATAAAACATTAATTATTCAACTCATAACTTAGAACTAGGAATCATGTTCCTTGCATTGAAGTTGAGAGACATTGTTTATATGGAGAGAATTATAGGATATACACTCACCATAAGAGCCTAAAATACATATTCATCTACAAAAAATTAAATATTAGATAGAGGAGAAGGTTAGAACTTATAAAAGATTATTACTTGAAAATTTTATACAGCCTATGAAAGGTTAACACTGTTGCAAAAGCTTGACTTGAAAGAATCAAGTGAACTTTTTCTTTTCCAATTAGATTTGGTTAAAGTATAATATCTAAGGTTCTAGTTTGGTTTAAGTTTTAGAATCAAATTGAGCTGTATGAACCAAGCTGATTCGGTTATGTAACATATAAAAAAATATTTTTTATTGTTGATGAAAAATATATCTAAGTATTCTTTTAGTGATATATATACATACATATATATATATATATATATAATATCCTACATTTGTCACTTTATATATCCAAATTTTTGTGAGCACAATTGTTTTTGGCTACATATACCGAGTCTAACAGATTTCCTCTTTCAACTTTCAAATTAGCCACTATTAAATTAAGATTGACATTAGAAGTGGTTATCTATTTGTTCACACATTCTCTTCTATGTATGCATTAGAAGTAGTTACCTAATGGTTCAAATATTCTCTTGGGCATATCTCCTCAATTTTGACAAATGTTAACTATACCCACAAACATGGTTTGAATCGTGAATCAAACTAGATTAAACTAGTTTTCTTTGTCAAAGAAGAAATTAAGAACTTTAAAGTTTAGTTTGACGCCATAAATAATAATAAATTAGGTCTTTTTGAGTCTTGAGATTTATGACTTTCATGAAACAACAATAAAATAAGAAAAATTAGGATGATATGGTGTTTTTTGATTTTGTAGGAGATTTTGTTAAGATCACATAATTTGCAAAATTAAGGTCTTCATTCATAATTAATTTTTGTATTGGAAATTAGCTTCTAAATATTAATGTTTTTGAACATCAACCTTTGGTTTTTGTTCTTTACTGGTGACCTAGTTAGAATTGATTGGCATATTCAATTTTACCTCTTTTTATTTTTTTGACTTTGAGGATTATCACTTTAAAGAATTATTTTTTAAAGTATTATAAAATATATTTTCTTAATTAATTTTTTCCATGTAATTTATATGAAGTCGATACCTGTTTTAGTTTTGAAATTTATTAAATTAGGATTGTCGTGGGAATGATTCTAATATTGACACTGGAAGTGGCTAGTTATGGCTTTTAGTATTCCTATGTATCTCCATGGTTCCTCCATTATATTTTAAATAGTGAATGGAATGAGAAAGGATTTAGTCGGTATCATATGCTACGTGTAATACAAATATAATGTGTAAATATCAATAAGGTATTTGCAAATCATGGATCGTAATTGATTTGGAAACTACTTATGTAATTATTATACATATTAATATTTACATACTACATACATACAATACGTAACATGTAATATTTATTAAATCTTTTTTCAAATGGAATTCAACTAAGCGATTCTTTTGTTCCAAAAAAAAAGAAAAAAGAGGATAAATTACATAAACATATCTTGAAAACTATTGAAATTGTACAAGCCCCCTAATTTTTCAAAACTCAGCACTTAGACCCATTAAACTATTATGGGACTCAATTTTATTGTATGTTGGCTGCTTATGTGTACCATGATGTTGACATAGATAAAAAATTAAGAAAAAAAAATGCCACATCATTTTTAACTACCATATTATTGATGTGGACAATTTTAACTGTTTTGAAAGATTAAGTCAGATCTAGATTTTAAAAACCAATGCATGTTCAATTAATAAAAAAAGAAAAAAAAAACTGACATGTAACTTAAAATAAGTATAAATATCACTATAAAAGAAACACAAAGCCATACCATGAGTCTCTCTTTTGCTCTTGAAGTTAAACATTCGAAAAACCCTCCTTAACACATCGAAGCCTTAACCCTCTATAGCTTGTGAAAACTTACAAATTGAAACCTCCTATCATGCAACAATTACACATAATTCTAAATGTGGATGTGTAATTATCGAAGTAATTCAAAGAATATAATTGAAGCAGATCTATCGAGATAATACAAGGTCAAACTTTTTTCAGAATCCACTTAAACAATTAGATATATAGTCTTGGTTTGTTTGTTTAAGCTGCAAAATTGTGACAAGTTAGGAGCCTTATCCGAAGAAACTAATTTTTGAGAACTAGAAAGTCATGATAAGAATTAGTAGAATATCATTTCATATTTAAAGATGGTTCTACCCTCCCAGGATAACTTCTAAAGGATGCATATTAGAATTAGAATTAGAATGAAGGAATTAGAAATAATACCATCAATCTATTGTGTGATGTCTAATTATTGTAAGTCTTAGGTCAATCTTTTTTTTTTTTTCAATTGATCATAGGGAGTTTTTGAAATGCAAATCCGGCTTATCTTTAAATATGGGTCAAATTGTCCACATAAGTAAAATAGTGGCATTGGTTTTTCTTAATTTTTTGTCCATGTCTACATTGTGATACATATAAGCAACCAACACACAATAGAAGTGGGTCCCATAATAGTTTGAGGGATCTAAGTGCTTAGTTTTGAAAAATTAGGGGGGCTGTACAATCCTAGTAGTTTTCAGGGGAGTTTTTGAGCAATTTACCCAAAACAAAAAAAAATTATAAACTTTGTAGTCTTATTTGAGGTATTTAGAAAACCAAACCTAGTTTGGTTTAATGCAAAGGTGTGAACTTAATAGTCGGCTTATCCTTACTTGTGAGATTCTAGTTGATTAAGTACCCTAGTCTCTAAACTAACCAATTCGTGTTAGGATGTTTAGGGCATTCAGAATGATAGATAATTTTGTCTTAATTGAGTTAAATTTTAATATAAGATCATAAAGCATATTTTTACCATATATGTTTGTTAATTACCGAGAACTTGATTTTTGAGTCTCGAAACGTAACAATGTGTTAAAGATAAATTATTTAAATTATAAAAATAATATTTAGGAGTCAAATGACATATAACGTGAATATATAGTTATATAATACGTACGTTATATACTTGATACGTAAATAGATTATTAAATAAACCAAATAATTACTAAAAATCGTAATTAATTAAGGAAAAATCATGAAAAAAATGTTAATCACATCCATAATTCATGGGAAAGGCCATAGCATCTCTTAAAAGAAGTTAAGACATCTACTAATGTGCTGGTAAGAGCAAATAAAGGCAAATTACAAATGAAATGTTAAAATAATTAACTAAGTGGCACTTAGATCCCACAAATCCAACTCCAATCGACCTAAGATCTAAGAAGAGAGAAAGAGGATTCATTTAACAACATTTCATTAGAATCAACATAGAAAAATGCTCTCTAGAAAATTGCTACATAAATTTAGGAAAATTTTGGAAAATTCAGAGTAAAAATAAGAGATTAAGGGTTCATATAACTACACTTAACATGATAATGTAGGCTTTTGGACTTAAACAAGTGGTGGCAAGAGGAGTTGGGCCAATACACTTGGGTGTTTGGATGGCTGTATATTGATAAGGCTAAATTTTGCACTTGATTTTAATTTATTTTCTAAAAATATCAAATTACCTTGGAAAATTATGAAATTTGGTTTCCTTTGGTTATTTTATATGTAATTTTATTTGGTAATTTTATTTTCTTGAAATTATATTGATTTAGGGTACTTCCTTAAGAATATGCCCTGTCATTTCAAATTTTGATTAATTTTTATAAAATATTAAATGATGTTATTTCGAGCTGAAAATTTTTATGTAATAGTCCTATAATATATGATAAATTATGGTAATTTATTTAGTACTTGTTAATAGTTTTGCTGATTATAGGAAATAAGGGGACTTTAAGGTATTTTATGTGTAAAATTAATTTAGTGCAATTTCTAGTAATTAGTAATATTGAGATATGCATAATATTTTGAATTTAAGGTTAAACATAATTATTTCCTTATTTTTTGTCATTTATTGAAGAAATAGAGATTAAATATGTATTATAGAGTGTATAATATAATATGCAATTTTAGTATTTTTCTTGACTAAAATATGATCACTATAATTTTTTGAATATAATATGTATTTTATGGATTTTGTGAAGTAAAAATACTAAGTAATATATATTTTTCTATTATTTATACATATTTGCTCCATATATTGATTAAGAGTAAAATTGATCAATTGGCAATGTAACATGTAAGGGTTTGAGAAGTAATGAAGTTGAGAAAGGTTGTTTGGTGTGTTGCTTGTTGTTTTAAATTAATCCTATAATTGTAACTTAAAAGAAAAGTGAGTGAATCAACAAAATTTTAAGTCATTGGTTGAAGGTAGAGGATAGCTTAGAGATTTTATGAATGAATTTTTGCACTATATTTACACTCAGAGAATAAGTCAAAGGCAATTTATGAGTTGAATGTAAAAAAAAAAAAAAAAAAAGGGGATTCAGAAGCTTCGTAAGATGATGTTTTCCTAAAAACCTTAAGGATAATAAAATCAAAGAGTAGCTTAGAGGATAATTTAGTAAGGGTCTTAAATTAGAGAAACTCAAAAGTTGTATCAGATAATAAAATTGATATTATGAATGACCCTAGCATAACTTAGATGGTAACTTAAAGGATTTTCCACTAGATGAAATTACTATAGAGTCGCTTAGAACATAATTCGGAGGATTTGACAGTTTCGAGTAATTTATAAAAATCATTGATTGGTCGAGAAATTATGATTTGTAAAAGGGGATAATGTAATAAGAAGCTATTTTAGAAGTTATTTTAGAAGCTAACTCAGAATCAAACTTAGAGACTGAATCAAAACTAGCTTATAATGAACTAATTACCAACAAACGAGTATTTAACTAGTATATATATATATATATATATATATATATATATATTTTATGACCTGTAATTGACCTTAGAAGTACTTACTCTTGCTAGGTGAATTTGTGGAAAAGGAAGTTTATGTTAACGGGTAAGATTGAGAATGTATCGTTAGTTAAGTAAGTGGATATTTATGTATGCTTAAGTAGACTTATGTTTACTCTTAACTTTATATGCTCTGTGATGTTTTGGCTTAGCTAAACGTTCATTGCAAGTTGAAGTGTTGTTCGATGAACCATATGGAGCTATTTGTTATAATTGTTGTTGATTGAATAGTGGCTTGATATTAAACTTGGTTATTATGTTGGTGCTGATGAATGCATATATGACATTTGCTAAGGTTAGTGTTATCTTAGAAAAGAATCTAGCGACTAATTTTATCTCTTAAGGTATTTATCTAAGTGAACCCAATATTAAGATCTTAGGACTGACAAAACTACGAAATAAAGGGTGGGTAACAAATGATGAATAAGTCTGTTTGGATTTGCTAGGTTTCGCTTAGTGTGTGCGCTAATGTATTCATGGTATAGCATGATAAAGACCTGCGAACCAAGTTTTCTAAAAACTGAGATATTGTTATGTCGGTTTTCATATGAAAAGCTAGGTTTATTAAGTAAACTACTTAATTTGTAAAAGTTGGGTTTTCGAGCATATAGAAACTACATTGTATCTGTTGAGCCAACTATATGCTAGATTTTCTAATTGCCCTATTTGGTTATTGCTAGGCTAAAATGTTTGTTAGGTTTTTAGATATGTTACCTAGATGCTCGGTTTTAGTTGACCGAATTGGATGAGTTGCTAGGCTAGGTTAGGATATCGGTACTGATACACGACACATGCATGAGCATAGCACTTGTTGCATTTGCATTGCTTGGTTGGACAACTATAAGATAATGTAATTTGATTAACTACTTGAATACTGTGCTTGTTTGGTTATGATTATTGTTGTGTGTCTATCTACTCTTACTCAACTCGCAGTAGTTAAGGGAATAAGTTTCTCTTATCCTTATGTTATGGATGAATAGACAGAAGAAGTGACAAGGAGATTTTAAAACTCTACCTAAAGATGATATCTTGAGAGAAGTGTTGATTGCATAAAGATAGTTTTCAAGAAAGTAGTGAGTGTTACTTTACTAACGATTTAATATAGTTGTGGTAGTCTAAAAATATATATTTGTAAAAGAGTTACTATGTTGTACATAAGTGTGTAACTATTATACTTTGAGTATGGCTTACTAATATAGAAGTTTTTGCTGTTTTTTGTTATATTGAATGAGAAATTATTTGAAAGTAGTTATTTATAGAACAAAAGAGTAGGTTGAATATAGGTTTTGCCTTATCTTTAATTTAAGGATGGTAGTAACGAATCATCTTTAAGTACCAAGAGTTACATCACGTTATGCTACTTCCATCCTTTATACTGTACTTCCTACTCTATACATTTAGCGATTGTAAAAGGAAAATCTTATTGAGTATCCTATGCTACGTTAGGGAATAAAAAATAAAACATTTTTATGAATTTCTATACAATTGATTTTTCATAAAGTGCATAATTAATCTTAATTGTAAAAAATCTCTTCTTTTAATTTCTTAACTAGTGCTTTGAATCATGTGTTAAGAAATCCATTGTAATACTTCACATTGTTGCTGTGAACATGATCTGTTGTTTCTTAAAACAATCAAGTCGAATCATGATAACATTAACAGGGATTAGGTGAACTGATTACTATCTACACAATGCTATACAACCCGCGTAACGATTCTATCTTGTAAATGACGTCTAGCACCAGCAACCCTCAAAGCTTACATCATATCTTCCCAAACTTCAAAATTTTAAGCTATATTATAAGCAGATAAAATGATAAGATGATCTAAGCATTACTAATTTATATTAAAATCCAAGTCTCCAAGTCAGTGTTAAACTTAGATAATAGCATTTTTAGGTCACCAAGAAAGCATACGAGTTCTAAAACTGGAAATATTGGCAAAAACTCCCGCATGAAACTTCATCTTTAAAACCAAACATTTGGTGTCAAGTCCTAGTCCCAAACTAGAACCATCCTAGACCTGACCCAGAAACAATTTGACATATATAGTTATGGCGTCAAATGCTAAATTGGGTTTGGTCATGGTTCTAGTGAGCTTGCTTTGTGCATGGTCCACGGCTCAGTCAGGTTGCACCGGCGTCCTCATCAACTTGGCACCGTGCCTAAGCTATGTATCTGGAAGTTTGACGACCCCGTCTTCTTCGTGCTGCTCCCAGTTATCAAACGTGGTGAAATCACAGCCACGGTGCCTTTGCATGATCGTCAACGGAGGAGGATCATCTTTAGGTGTGTCAATTAATCAGACTCTTCCTCTTGCACTTCCAGGGGCGTGCAATGTGCAAACTCCACCGCCCAGTGCATGCAACGGTAAATTTTAACAAGCCACCGTAGTTCTTTTCTTTTCCTTTTATTTATTTATTTATTTTCATTTTAATTCCTCAATTGTCGATGTGTATGTCTGACTTCAATGCTCCAAATTCTATTAGCTGGTGGTGGATCTGTAATGCCTCCGGCAGGTGCCCCAGAAGGCGTATCAGGTGATGGTACTACCTCTATCTCAATTGCGTCAGGTGCTTGATACTCGCATAAGCAGATGTAATGATGAAATCGGCGGCCAAACATGTGAAGAAGACTGTTGAGGAACTGCGAGGTTCACTCATAATTTTATGCCGAAGTTTCTCTACGATTTCATCAAAGCATGAGTATCAATTAAACACTCTAAGATACTTTGCATTATTTAAAGTGCCAAGATAATTTTGGTATCATAGACTTTGAAAAAATTGTTTCATTCGCGATTTCATGAAACGCGCACATATTAGCTAGCAAGACGTCATTTTGACTTTGCAAAAAATTATGATGTTTCACAATTGAAGTTTGCATCTCTGCAGGGGACACCGAGACAAGCACATCCAGTGGTCACTTCATCAAGATGCCTCTCCCGCTCATCCTCTTCTCACTCCTCTTGGCATCTAGTGTATCAACCTTCAGAGCCGTTTGACCTGCATGAACGGGCTTTATATTCGGTCTCCTATATATGCTAAATCTTAATTATGTCAGCTATAATTCATTGTCTCCATTCTCAAGTATTTCAGTTTGATGCATGTGCGAGAGAGAGGCTCTCTCCCATTTGATCTATACATGTAATGTTGTGGAACTTCTTTATTACTGGTATGATTAATGAATAAAAGAGTTGTGTGAGAAGAAATATGGTCTCTCCTATTTGACCTACATATCATCCTTTAGGCATTATGGTTTCCGGAAGTTGCATAAATCCAGTCATAAACAAAATATTAACGAGAGGATAAGGAGGACTAGTGTCCTTGCTCGTTCCCTCACGGACGTATTTGGCTGGCCAGTTCACAAACATATTCCCCTTTATATCAGTATAAAAAATAAATAAAATAAAATCCTATCGAACCTAGGCTTTAACTGCAAAATGTCAATCACCAAGAGCATTAATCTGCCAGGACTTTGCCCTTCTTCAACTCATGCTTTCAATGAGTATTTCAGGTGGAGACTGGACAAGGTTGTTCCATGTTTTGTTTCATAAAATTTTTTACTTCTTTATGAAAATACGCATAGGATATAATAGCATTTATTATTAAGGGTTTTGCAGTTATTTTTTTTTTAATCTTTATATTGGAGTTTTATCATTGATCAAGACAATTCTGTTGATATAATCACAGATTATTGACATTTTCTTGATTCTCTTTCAATCACTTGAGCTGTTATCAATAAACACCAAATTGTAGTGAACTTCTTATTGGATTCATGTGTCATATCATTTCCTTTTAGCAAAGCATAGTTACTTTAGCGACTGTGTGTGATATTAGTCATTGATTTAGCTATATATCTTGTTCCTTTTCAATATTAATATGTAATATCTAATACTGGATCTATTTAAATTCTTTTATTTTCTCATCAAATATACCTGGAAACCTATAATCTATATTTTTCTCATTTGGATTGGATCATCATGCATTGGACTCGCAGCTGTAAGTCATTTCCTAGGTTTGAGCACATCGAAATTTGCTATTAAAGACTCAAAATTTGACATGCTTGGTTGGTTAGTTTTGAAATTCCTCATTGTTGTTCCTTAAAAATTCAAGGTTGGATTGTGAATTTGGATTGTGTAGTCATTGTAGTAACATGTAATTGGGTTGTTATTGTTTCTATTGTTGCTTGGAGGGGAGAATCATAGCATATGTCAAGGTATTGGTAGTACATTATGTGTTTCATACATTGGCGAAGTGAAATTTTGTGACTTTTGAGGAAGTGTTAATATGTTGAGTGGCAGCATTAACAATTACTAGGGTAGTCCCAACAGTAATGTGGGAGGATATAGATGAACGTTGCAAATCTAGTCAAAGTGTTGTTAGAATCAATAATGGGAGTGCTAGAATTACGTCATAAGCAAACATTGCCATAGGGTTATATGTAGGGAAAGGGAGGAAGGAGGTCATATAGGCATAGTGATTGTGAGGGAGCTAGTGGTGAGAACTCAATTTGCAATTTTGAGGAAGCTAGAGAAATTAAGCATAGTAGAGCAAACTAAAGGTTAGGAAACATTAAGTTAAAGGTTCATACTTTTAGGATAGTAGTAATCTAGAGAACTTCTTAGATTAGATTCATAGAGTGGAGAAGGTTGCTATTGTTATGAGTGTGAGGAGGGTATGAAGGTTGAACTAACACTACTGGCTTTACAAAATATGTAAGTGTTTAGTGTGACAAGCTAGTAGTTCAAAGGCATAAAGAGGGTAAAGAAAGAGTTAGAATATGATAGTTGACGAAGAGGCTAAAGAGCAAGAGATTGTACTTGGATATTTTTAGTAGAAGATGCTTCACATCACACCCCAAAACCTAAGAATAATGATAGTCCACTATGTATCCTACTTAAATAGAATACACAAAGACTTTTCTACACTAATTAGGTTTCTAAACCAATTTTGTGTTTTTGAAATCTTTCATTAATTTTTACAAAAAGCTTGACCAATGTTTGGTTTGCAATTTGTAAGAGATTTTGAAAACTTTTAATGATTTGGAAAGAAGTTACTGATGAAATATCCAAAATAGTATCGTAGAATGCTTTAGTGAAAATCC
The DNA here is from genome assembly GCA_024138015.1 of Lumnitzera littorea. NCBI lineage: Eukaryota > Viridiplantae > Streptophyta > Magnoliopsida > Myrtales > Combretaceae > Lumnitzera > Lumnitzera littorea. The sequence continues at coordinate 46,101,460 of JAMXBB010000001.1, read as the reverse complement.
AAGGTTTATTGGCTAAAAAAGTCTTAAGTATAAATATAGTCCAAAGTTTAGGACATCAAAACAAGAGTAAATGAGTTGATAGGTCTAATAGTAGTAAATTATGATAAGATAGTCCATGAAGACACAAGTAAAGTTCAAACAATAATAGCAGTTGGAAGCCTAAATGTCACAAACAATATTACACTGGTCAACTCAAATCCCATCATCAAAATCTAGAGTTAAGCTCATAATAAGTAGAATCTACATATTAACCATCACCTAAAATGAATGATGTGGAGTGAGTTACAAATAACTCAGTACAATAGTAGTTGCACAAACACATTTGATGCTATTTTCACACATGCTAACTACTAATGTGATAATTAATATTTATTGAGATATAAATTTAAGTGTACAGCATGGAAGTACTCATGACTCTTGAATAACATGATAGGGGTGATTTGGTTTTGATCCTATCATAGTGGACTATCAGAGGTTGATGGAATGGGTCAAACTTTATGCTAAATAGAAAAATAAATAATAATCTTATATGGATTTTAGCATTGAATCAGACATGGACATTTGATCTACATATGAGGCATTATCTGTTGGTCTAATAATGTCAAATGACTTTTGAAATAGCCTCATTTGATCTCATTGACTTGTTACACCAATGTAGTTCCTTTCTATCAATTACCCTTTGAGCCATCCTTAATGACCTAAGTGCTTGACTACCATATCATCCTAATACTTATGCTTGTAGACATAATTTTAGTCTAAGGCTATTAACCACTTGCTTAATAAAGCACATGCTTAACTTAATTGAATTTATGTGTTAGTCTAGTTTGTTTCTACCTAACAAGCACATAAAACACGTAATGACTACCATGTAAGTATAATTGTCCTACTCAAAAATGAAAAATTGATTAGTCTAACTTTAGCTAAAAAATGTATAATATGCAATAAAGAAATAAAAAGTTATCATTTAATTGATCATAGTTAATTTCTTAATTTATAGTAAGTTTATCATATTATAATCCATTAGTAAAACTTGATTAGTTATACTTAAGTACTATTGAAGGTTCAATTCTAAATCTAACCTAATGAGTAGATAGGTTGAATTTAATTTTAATACTGTTGTTGGTGATTTCTTGACCTCTTTAAAATCTAACCTATGAGATAATCCGTATAGGCATGAAAAGATTTACAAAAGAGAACATGTGAGTGATTAAAGGAACTAAAGATAGCTTTAGTGTGTACACTTTGATGTTGAAGTCAACAAAATGGTAAAAAAGACTAATAACTACATAATGTGAGCCACTAATCGTAAGTTGGTTCTCCAATTAAATCCCTCTAAACTAGGGGTTAAAGTTGGGAATTAGATTTTAGAGCCAGGACCAAGGATGCAATTTCAATCATTTACACTAAAGGCTACACGTGATATTTATAAACGTAGGAAAAGATTTGTGCAGTAAACAAACTACCCAGTACTTATAATCGTCTTCTAGTTAGTAATGAGAGAGTTGTAGGGGTGTAACCCATTACCATTTTAATCTTTGTGCTTCCTACCATTATTCGGATGGGTAGGCTACCTATTGAGCCAGTGCCTAGGAGCCTTAAGATATTTTGTAATACTAACAATTGCCCCCCACTTTCATTGTCAAGTAATCAATCGGGAGAGGTACTTTAGATTGCACTCCTAACATTCAAGCTAAGGTTGCTACTTATTAGGACTATGTAGATACTTAGTTGAAGAGTGGTAAGTTGATCCGAAGTATAGGTTAGTTGACTTCTAGGATTCAGACTATCTATTGTAACTCTTGGAGATGCCTTATGGTACTTAGTTTACTTGAGGCATAGGCATGAGATGAAGATCGTCATGGTTTGGGTGCTTGGCTATTAAGTGGGATGCCAACCTTGTGTTATGCCTAACTTGAGGCACTTTGCATGATGTGAGCATGCTTAAAGAGTAGCTAAGTTAAGTTAGTACTAAGTGAGATTAACACAATGTTAAGGTAAGGCATTACCAAGTAGTTAAGCTCACTAATCAGAGCCTTGCTTTGCCTCCTAACCAAGTTAAATTATGAGGCATTCTACAAAGGTTCAATCAAGCATTAAGGTTGGGTAAGTAGGACCCTACTTTGCTTTTTAGGTCAATCTAGAGGAAGAATTGTGTTGAGTACATTTTGTATGGCGATTGTGCTTCCTCTATTAGTTGTCAGGTATTAATTCTAACATTTCGATTACCTAGCTTGTAATATGAGGCTTGATTTAATTTGATTCTTGGTGCATTTTTGGGTATTTTCACCTATCATCCGAGGATTGAACATGATTGTATAAATAGAGTAGCTGTACTATCACTGTTGCAGTATGAGTAATTTCTTCTATTTATACTATGTATAAAGATACATAGATAGTTATTGAGGTAGTGGGTATACCTTAGACTCTGTAACGTAACAAGGTTGTGCCTTTTTATGTTGCTGCTCTTATTGAGGGCCTTCCATCTCTATAAAAAGGAGGCCATTGTGCTACATTTTTTCACATTTTGCACATTGCAAACATCTATTATCCTTTTGTCCATTCTTTGTATTTGTTTAAATTCTTCTTGTCTAATTCAAATGAAATTTTTTCTTATAACTTCAAGACTTCTTCCTTTGATGCCATGACTAGGTATGAAACTAGTAACATCCTTTTCCTCCTTTTTTCCTTTTGACCTAAAAGATCCTTAATGTCTAACTCCCTATAGGCAACGGTGGACGTAATGGTTAGGAGTTGTTATTCCTCATTAGTATGTCGAATAATGATGCTAGTAAAGGAGGAGAGTGTTGGTGGTAGCATGGAGAATAAGTTGCTGGTTGTGCCTTGTAATGGAGCAATATCCTTTGACTTATTGGACTTGTTGGTTAGAGTCTATAATATAGTGTTTGGTGGGATTGTAAGGCTGTTAAAAGCTTAAGAGAGTAAGCTTAGCTGATAGAATGCTTGAGAGAGTAGGCTTATACTGATAGCACATGGAGGGCTTATTTGTATGCTTATAATTATTCTTTAGTGGCCTCATTTTGTGCACCATAACCATAGAGACGTGTGGATTGTGGACATATTATAAGTCAGGTTAGTAGGCTATGATGAATCTTATACTACTTATTATGGAGGTGATTATCCATGATTGTAGAAAGGGGAGGGTGGATCAAGAAATCAAAACGTTCAATTACGGGCTTTATTCTCCATTCCCTCCTAGTGCAAGAATTGTTGAAGATGGATGATGAAGTTAGAAGTGAAAGAATAAGGATAATGATGAACATAGGCCATTTACCTTAGCCTTTACCGCTATAGATAGGGAAAGGGGTTGATTCCTTACCGCTTTTACCTCTTATTCTAACTAGGGTTCTTTTGATCTATATAACTAGGATTATAGGGATTGATAATGGTATGTACCTATTCTTTTCCATCCTTTTTTCCTTTCAATGTATAGATACCCAATTTTTATCCCATTTTATTTTTTCAATAAGGTAAAAGGTCTTAAATTAGGAAAAATGAAAAAAAAAGAAAAAGAAAAGAAATAGAAAAATAAGAAAAAACCTAAAAAAACAAGAAATTTAGAAAAATACAAAAAAAAAATTTAGAAAATTTAAGAAAGAAAGCCAAAGAATAGAAGATTTAAGAAAAGTAAATAATAATAATAATAATAATAATAAAGAAATTTAGAAAAAATCACAAAAACATAAAATTTTGAAAAATACAAAAAATAGAAGATTTAAGAAAAAAATAAATCTTTAGATAGTTTAGTAGAATATAATAAAATAAAGAAAAGATTATTGAGCCTAGGCTTAGATTTGAATATAGCTCAGGTTAGATTAGTCCATATGTTGCATATATGAATAAGGAAAAACCAACAATCTGGCTGAATAAGTACTTGGACTTGTTATTACAAATGACTTGGAGATCTTGGGTTTAATTTATGCAATGTGTAAAATGCATCTTTTATTTTCTTTTCTCATTTCATCGCCATGTTATCGCTATATCATGGGCTACAAGATCTACCAACTCACTTCTAATTACAGTAAGTACACTCCTATGCGCATTGGACATACTTCAACACACTCTTATATGCATAACTTTGTATTTGGCATAACATATTGTTCAGGTTTGCTCAACCTAAACATGAAAGAAAATGATATTGCATTTAATATTTTTCATCCCTAACTCGACCATGATAACTATATGTAAGGGTTTGCTCTTTATTTTCAACACACAACAAAGTTTTGAAACACTTTAGAAAAACAAAAATCGAAGCTTTCTCTCTCTAGCATGGTACCTCCCTCTCTCTAAGATAGTATCCCCTACGGTGTTTTTCAATGAAAACCTTTATCACCATTGAATTCCTCACTCCTAAGAACCCTAGATTCAACACTCCAAATCTGATTTTTTGAGTTAATCTGAGTTGACCAGAACCGACTAAGCTGATTAAGCTGAATTAAGCCGACCCAAGCTACCTTGATTCGAGCCAACTCGAAGTTGAGTTGAATTGAATTAACTTAGTTTGTTACCTCTTTTTTTTTTAATTAAATTTTATTTATTTATTTATTTGTAAATGTAATAACAAATGACAAAAAGAAAAAAAAAAGAAAAAAAGGGGGGAAAAGGAAAAAAAAAAAAAGAAAATCCATTTTTATTTTTTTAAGAAATAAAATAAGTAAGTAATAGATGAATAAATAAATCACTTACAAAAAAAAAGTTTTTTTTTTTAATAAATGAAATAGATAAACCCTTTTTAAAATTAAGATCCTACTTAGAATTTACAAAAATAAACATTGACTAGGGCCCTTTAGAAATAAATTGAATCAGATAAAGATGTAAACTCAAATTCTTTTTCGAAAGTGAAAATAAATCAACTCGCTAATATTTTCAAAATGAATTATGAAAGTTTGACCTCGAATAGCAAGTATATAAGTACCCGTACGCATGTGGAGACTTAAAATATGGAATTTTTTTTCTTTTTCCATCTTTTGTAAATAATTGATTGCTTTCTTTTTTTTTTTTTCTTTTTAGAATTAAAATGTAAATAGATTTTATTATAAAGGTATATTGAAAGGTAAATTTAAATTAAAAAAGATTAAAAGTGGTACCCATTTAAGGTTTAAAAAATTAACCCTTAGATCTAGATCTTTGGTTTTTAAAAATTGTTTTAACAAAATCAGTTTTATTAAAAGATTAGTAACTAAATTATAATCAATCTACCAAATTAGTTATAACTTAATTCTTTTTCCTGACTATAATCTAGTGGCGACTCTAAACAATTTTTGAATTAAAAAAATTGGTTTTCTCTAAATTTTAGTTGAGGGTCAGTATTAAATGAGTAGGGTTTAATATTGATTGATTTAAAGAATAGTAATTTATAAAAATCAAGAGAAGAAAACCAGGCTCGATAGCTTGGTGATTCTACTGGAGATGTTAAGAGGGCTAGTTACTGAAAAACTTTCTGAAATTAAAATTGCTTTTCAAAATATCCATTTATTTATTTGTTTGTATATTTATGTTTGTTATTAACCTCATTTGTATACTTTTTTTTTAAATTTTCATATTTATTTTGCATACTGCATACATTAGGACGTAGGGGGTTCATTTGTTGCATCAAAGATGTAGGGTAAATGCAGTTAGACTTAGGCCGTCTTAGGACCCTAAGAGGGGGCCTATTGTCCAGGCTCTGGGTGTAGTAGTGTAGTTATTGTTCGAAGTTGATTAGGCCACCCCACTTAAGCTCATTATGACTAATGAAAGTGTTTTCTAAAAACATGTGAGGTTATAAAGCTTAAGGATCTTTTGGAACCTACCCTAACTACATTCACAAACCCTTTTTCCAAAATTGACACGATATGGTATGACTAAAAAGAAAAACAAAGACAAAAGAGAATAACATTAACTATGAAGTTTTCTAATCTTTTCCCTATAAATACTTTCTTATCTTTAGAATATCGATGTAATTCCCGTATAAATGACATAGTTCTTATGTAATTTTCTTTTTCATCCTTTTTGTAATAAATGGTTAGGTCTTCTCTTATACTGGCCCTTTTTCAAAGAAGTCTATATTTACAAGCCTTTAAAGCCCAAGGGGATAGTTAAAAGATGGTTTCAATTTTTCAATCCAGACCAATAGAAATTCATTGAAGACAAGATTGAGCTCATCCTCACGTTGCTCAAAGTTTAGACTAATATCACTATAGTATTGGCCTTAATCTACTTTTGGGATCATTACAGTCAGTCTTTTCATTTTGGCCCATGCCAATTGAGCCCAATGGTTGAAGAATTCTCCTATCTATTAGGAGTCCCCTTTGTTGGAAACAGAAAATATATCTCAAATATCAAGGCTAACCTTGCAAAGATTTTCAAAAAGCCTATAAGCTTTCAAGAATCTAAAATATGAAAAATTTGGGTAGATCCTTACAGGAGAATCATTAAGGTGGATGATCTTTTTACTTGGTTCATGACCCCATCCAACTACAATAAGAAACTCTTTTGTGGTAGCTTTGAAGATTGATAGCATCGCCTTTATCAGCTTCATAGAAGTTCCACACTGAAGATATCTCCTAGGTTGCTAGATGGATTAAGGCAACTAAGCTGAAGAAAAGAAATAAGATTGAAGAGGAGCCAAGACATTGCAAGAAAAAGAGGATCTAGACTTTAGGGATTATTTATAATAAATTTTTGAATAATGTAAGGGAAACTTCAAAGATGTAATAAAAATATTTTTCTTGCCACATCATAGTCAGTTTGCTAACTCCCCTTTCTGCATCTACATATCCTCATATTGCATTTTGCCTGTAAATATTCTTTAGTTTCTATTTGAATAACATCATGAGAGTTGTGCCCTTATGTTTCTAAATATTTGATTTCTTCACAAGTCTTTTTCTCTATACCTTCTACTCTAACTCTTTCTAATTTTTTTTCCTATACATCCTTAGGATCTTTTTTCTTGTAGGATTGTAAATATTTAAGCTCCTAATCCCTTAGGAATGTTTTTCTACTCCTTTCTTACAACTTGTAAACAAGTCTTATCCTTATATTCCATTTTTGTTTTTCTCTTTCTTAAAAAGAAGAGAATTCTTTAAAGAAAGAAAATAAAATGAAGAAGTTGCTAACATATGAGGATTCTTATCCGGAGTAATGGCCAACAATAGAAATAATGACAAACTTAATGGCACTAACCATGTGGAAGTAAGGTTTCATTCATTGGAGCAAGCTATGGAAAAAATTGCAAATTTGATAACTCTGATTTTAAATATATTTCATATGGTAATTTTACAGTATTTTCCTTACATTTTTTATTTTCTTTAAAGAAATTGATACTTAATTAAGTAAAATTTTGATTTCAAGGTTTGAACGCATTCTAGGATCGAAAACGAAGAAAAGGAATCAAGTTTCACTCAATTTGGAGTTTAAACGAAGAAGTTATGAAGTTTTGAAGTTTTGAAGTTATACAGAAAAATTTGCCTAGGTGCAGAAAGTTACACGACCTGGGGACATGGCCATGTCCCAGGCCGTGTCTGGTGACGAAAACAGAATCCTTATAATACATATATAAAATGATATCTTAGGGTTTAGACAGGAGGGAGACATTAGAGAAAACAGACGAGACATGAGAGAAGAGAAGAGACTTGAGGAGAAGGAAAAGAAAAAGAGAGCAACATCAACTTCAAAATTAGAGAGATTGTTCATCAATCAAAGGGGTTTTTCATGTTCTATTTTATGTTTTTGATGGAACTCGTTTTTAGATTCATTATGATAGCTTAGAATTCGAGTATTTAGGATTATGGAACCTAGGGTTTCATGTGACTCTTGGGTTGAATTATAATTTTCAATAAAGTTTCTATCTTTTCTTGATTTAATTATGTTGTTTAATTGTGGATTGATAATTCTAGAGTATCAATATATGATATTATGCATGATGATTGAGAAATTGCATGTGTGATTAGATCTTAGCATAATTGGAGAGGATTACATGTATACTTAGAGATAAGATACATGTTTCTTCCGGAAAGTTGATTATTTGTGTGGGAATTCATTATACATTAATGCAATTCTAAGTTATATTACTCAGTGAAGAGATTCCGGTAAATAATTTAGGAATAGGGTTAATATGCTTGAGAAAGATATTAGCTTTAATTGTGAATCCCTTCGGTCAAGAATAATAGAAACTGAATTGAATATATTTTAAGCGGTCACATGTTAAACACTAGGAGAAATAATTCCTAAATACGTTATTAATTTCTTGAAGTCGTTCGTAGTTTATTGCTTTCTAATTTGCTTAATCAAGTTTCATAATTAGTTTAGATGGTTAATTTCAGTATTTTTAATTCATTCAATTCATCACAATTTTCCGGTTAGATAATAGAGCTAAGGTTAATATTAGTACTCGAAATCTTTGAGGGATCAACTTAGACTCACATCCGCTATATTAAAATTAATAGGTGCACTTGCCTCATATCAAAATTCGTTGAGTTTCCTGGCTAATAGTATTGCTTTATTTAGAGCCACATCAAACGAAGAGCACTCCAAGGCTCGTTATGAAAAGAATATTGAGGCTTTACCCGTGGAAACAGAAGAGAACTATCCAAAAGTTAATCTAACTTTTGAGCCTATCACATATTCATTCCCAATCAATAAAAGGCCAATTAACTTTAGGGCTATCTAGGATAGTTTGAAAGAATTGGAAAGGAAGTTAACTTAACAAATCATTGAGAAAATGAGGGTGATCGAAGACTATGATGGATTTAAGCAGGTTGGGATCACTGACCTTTTCACATTTGATGTTAATGCTTACCTAGAGAAAATTAAAATACTAGAGTTTTGAAAAGTACGATGGGATTGGATGCCTAAAGCTACATACTAGATTATATGTCTACAAGAAGGGCAGATATGTTCAAAATAATCAACTCATGGTATAAACATTTCAAGATAATCTGATAGGGTCTGCATTAACCTGGTATGCCTAACTCGATCATAGCTAGATCAATACTTGGGAGAAGTTGGCTCAAGCATTCTATGAGCAATACAAGTTCAACATTGAGACGGCTCCTTTGATTTGGGACTTGTGCATAATGAGAAGAAAGAAAAATGAGTCATTTAAGGAATACGCCCAAAGATGGAGGGGGCATTATAGCTAGAATCATTCCTCTTCTCCATGAAAAAGAATTAATATCTGTCTTTGTTGACTCATTGGAGGAACCATATTATGGACACCTATTGGGTAATACAATAGCTAACTTTGTAGACATTGTAATTGCTAGGAGTCAAATTGAAGAAGCCATAAGGATAGGGAGGTTGATTGGAAAAAGACCAGCCCTACCAAATTTAGGAGCATAAAGAAATACTACAACAAGCAAAAAAGGCCCAAAAATATCTAGAAGAAAGTTCACTCAGATCCTTACCTTATTATCTCAAGTCTTCGACCAACTAAGAAATGAGGGCTTGTTGTAATAGAAAGCCCTAATGCAAGGATACAAGCTAAGGAAATATGAACCAAATGCATAATGTGAATATTATATGGGTCAGTAGGGGCATTCTATTGACTACTGCTAGGAATTAAAGAATAGAGTTCAAGACCTAATTGATGTAAGGGCAATCTAATTATACTCAATTCAAGTATAAGGTTAGATTTCACGACATTTGTGAAAGATAAGTGATTCAAATAAAGTATTTTGTTCACATTTCTCCTATTTTAAGATATCTCATTAGTTAAAAGGTTTAGAATGAAGAAAGACAGTATGAATCCCAAACACTAACCTTGAGACACTTTAAGAGTCAAGTGGCATCATTGTAAGGATATTAAACTCATTCCTTAAAAGAAGTCCATCTTACATTTACTACCTAAATCAAAGTGAAGTTAAGCAATCTTTTCAATATCTTAAACACAAAGTCCTTTGTCAGCTTTGTTGGACCTTTTATTAGGGTATCTTCAAAAATTAAACCTTGTCAAGAACTACCCCTACAATAGGGCAAAAAGGAGGTTAGGAGCATCTATTAGAAGAAAAAGTCAAAACTAATTTATGCTTACTTTAGTTGCATCAATTCAAAAGTAATTGTTACCATTGATAACTAATTTCCTCTAAAATGAAGAAAAGTATCCATTATAAACATTAAAACCACATACACTTTGAGTTGTAAGCCAAAAGAAAGAATAATCATTTTGTCTTAAATGAAAAAGAAAAGAAGAAAGATGAAAGAGAAAATCAAGAAAAAAGAGGAAAAATGAGTAAGTGTGAAATGAAAAATGAAAAGCGTGCTTGACAAAGACAAGGTGATTAAGTAGAGCCCTAAAACCTAAAAAGCAAGAGGTACAGAAACCCATTCTCGAATTAATAGCTACATTACAAAAAAAAAAAAAAAAGAAAAGAAAAGGGCCCTAAAAACATGGTCAAAGTAAGAAGCCAGGGTAAATACCAAAGTTTTCCCCCCACAAAAATTATGATCCTTAAAGAAATTGCAATTGATACATGGCTCATGGCTTACCTACAATTCGACCCTTCCTTTTGATTAAAGGAGATAACTTATCTTTGGTAAAAGTTACACTTGAAACTGGGGCAAGCATAATTTTAGTTTAACATATAAGGTTCTTGACTTATAAACCCAGGTTAAAGAGTAATTCCTTCATAAAAAGCCATTTTAGTAATATCCATTTTGAAACCGAGGACTAAAAGCCTTTATTATATTATAGTTCAAAAAAGTCCTAATGGATTAATTAAAAGGATATTACTTATGATCATGGGAATCACACTACGGGGCTCGTGACTTGCTGCTAGGCTCTATGACTAGACGGATTGGCATGACGAATCCTTATGTTCCAACTAACCCTGCTGAGACCGAGTACTTCCTTATCGAGTTACCTCTAATGTAGTGCCGTATGACTGCCTATTATTGTGTGGCATGCCGAGTTAACGATTACTCTCTGTTGCTGAGTCGACCAATTACTCAGCCTCTTCTATGCCCAAAAGTCGAGAGAGAAAGCCAGATTAACTAAGCCATCCTTACTTGGACAGACTCATACGTTTGTACATTTTTATCCGCATCTCCTAATGACCTCGTCAATATTGCATCACCACGTGTACAGTATCACATGTAGAATCTATAGCACCAATGATTGTTTTCCTTGTATATTCATTTTTGCCCCTTTATAAAATGTATATTCCCTTCCTTAGGAATTGTCCTTTTTATCTTTTCCCTTTTGGGCAAGTTGCCTTAGCTTGCGGGTATAAATACCCTTGTACTTGTAGTTGTAAGAGATTAGATAATCTTTGATACACTTTTGAGTACCTTCTTCCCTACGTAAACACTATTGTTTACTCTCGACATCACTCTTATCCTTTCACTTAAGCAAGGTTAGGTGGCGAGTATCCTCATTGGACCAATTCGTGTATCACATCGAATTGTGTCATGAGTCTTTAGAAGTTCCATTGTTGTATCATATCCTCTGGAGCTGTTTGTGGGTTTTGCTTACTGTTTTCGTCCTTCACTTTCACCCTTTCGTACCTTTCCCTATTGACTCTTTTTGAGCTTTTTGTAAGCTCGGACCTATTCAGCGACCAGCCTTGTCTATTCTTCGCAATGGTTCGCAACATCTTGGTATCAAAGCAGAGGTTTTGTGTGAGCTATAGTTAGTTCTTCCTGAGTTTTGCTATACTTTGTTTTTGCCTGTTTAAAACAGAGTCAATTATGAAGTTCATTTGACTGTGCTATTATTAGTTGTTCACTTTTTGAAGTGTTTGTTTAAATTTTGAATCTGTGAGCAAAAATGACAAACCCAAATATGAATGTTGGTATCAGTGATGATAGTGGAGTTGTCCACCATGGGCGTCAGTCTTAGGGAACTCTTAGAAGTACTGACGAGAGACTCAATAAGGTAGCTAACCTCTTGGTAGATCTGACCCAAGCTACTCATGCACTATCTTGCCGACCCATTGAGGCCGTGCAAAACACTCCACAAGCTACTCATCCTATTAGAAGTCAGAACTTAACTCGACCATTTCGAGGTGGAGGAGTTAGTGAGCGAGTAAAGCGAAGGATAGACCTAAAAGATCTTGATGAGGAGAAAGAAGAGTATTTTGATGAAGAGCGTGTATAAGTCCCTAGAGCATCCAACCATGTGGAGCTTTAAATTTCGAGTTTCAATGGGTTTGGGAATGTCGACGAATACCTGGATTGGGAAGAAAAGGTAGAGCGTATGTTTGATTATTACCAGTATGAGGATTACAAGTAAGTGAGGACTATTGCCATTGAATTTTCTGGATATGCTGCCATGTAGTGGAAGAATTTTTAGGCCATGAGAAGAAGAGAGGGGTACTGAAAGATTAATACTTGGCCCGTGATGAAGAGGGTGCTCAGATTCAGATTTGTGCTGGAAACATATCTCTAAGATACTTTCACATGGCTTCAGGAGTTGAGACAAGTAGGTCGAACAATTGATGAATATGTTCAAGAATTCCAAATGCTTATGATGAGATGTGAAGTGGAGGAACCACCTGCCCAAATAGTTTCAAGGTTTGTTAATGGGTCGAGAGGAGACATTTAAGACATTGTGGAAATCTAACAATTTGACACAATGGATAAAGCTGTTAAGATTACCCAACAGGTAGAGAGGCAAAGAAGAAGCCGAGTAGTGACTAGAGTATTGACTAGTAGACTAGGATAGGCAAGTAACTAGACATTGCTGATTATCAAGCCAAGAAGTAGGATAGATGTCAAAGCTAAATAGAAAAGTCGGCCCGAAGATGTAGTGCCGACTCGAACGTATGAGAAAGGGCATAGGTCTGGCAAGAAGACTAGTCAAATCAAATGCTTCAAGTGCTAAGGGTTCGGACATATGGCTGCTCAGTACCCGAATCGAAGGACAATGGTCATTAAGGGAGACATCCCGAAGTTAGACATAGAGAGTATGGATGAGAAACCTGAGGAGGAAGAGGTTCCTATCGAGAATGAGAATGCCAAGAAAGAGTTAATCGAAGAAGACGTGTATGTTGAGGACTTGGGTTAGCTACTCATGGTTGTCCGATGCACTATGAGCATGGAGCCCTTACGAGAGGAGGAGCAGAGAGAGAACTTATTTCATATCACCTACAAGGTGAATGAACAGATGTGTACCCTCATCGTGGATAGTAGGAGCTACACTAATGTAGCATTAGCTGACCTCATTTCAAAACTGAGGTTATTGATTGTTGAGCATTTGAAGCCATATTAGTTGCAATGGTTAAGTGATAAGGGAGCATTATACATCACTTGGTAAGTACTACTATTGATCACTATCGGTAAGTACTACTACTGATCACTATTGACATGTACTACTGTTGATCACTATCGACATGTACTACTGCTGATCACTATCGGTAATTACTTCGACTAGGTTCTCTGTAACATACTGCCCATGTGTGCTTCCGACATATTGCTAGGAAGACCATGGTTATTTGATAGGAGAGTCGTCCACAACGGTTATAGGAATACCTACATGTTCGAGAAGGATGATTGGAAGATCATGCTGAATCTGATGTCGCCGAGAGAGGTTTACAAGTTATAGATGAAACTTACTCGTAGATTGAAGAAGGCTTTAGTGATGAGTAAAGTTGAGCTCTGAGAGGTCATTAATGCCAATGAGCTAACCCTCTTGGTGGTCAAGCAACTACTGGAAATGAAGGAGTGGAATGACTTACCCCAAGAGGTGAAAGGATTGTTTGATGAATATGCTGACTTGTTCCCAGAATAGTTGCCAATAAGGTTGCCCCCAACTCGAGGCATAGAGCACTGTATTGACTTAGTACTCGATGTTGTACTGCCAAATAAGCCAGCTTATTGCATGAATCTCGAGCAGGCTTCTGAGCTTCAACGTCAAGTTAATGAGTTGTTAGAAAGAGGATACGTAAGAGATAGTCTCAGCCTTTGTGCTATGCCTGCACTTTTAGTGCTAAAGAAGGATGGAACCTAGTAGATGTGTATTGATAGACGAGCCATGAACAAAATTACTATTAAATATAGGTATCCAATCCCGAGACTAGAAGACTTGCTGGATGAACTAAGTGGAGCCAAAATTTTCAATAAGATTGATTTCAAGTTCGGTTACCATCAAATTCGCATGAGGCTAAGAGACGAGTGGAAGACTGCGTTTAAAACTTGACATGGGCTTTACGAGTGGATGATCATGCCCTTTGGCTTGTTGAATGCCCCGAGCACCTTCATGAGGCTTATGAACCATGTGTTGAGATATCTCATCGGAAAGTGTGTTGTAGTGTACTTCGACAACATCCTGATCTATAGTGTTGACATGCCGAGTCATTGTGAACACATCAAAGCAGTCTTAGATATTCTCTATGCTAAGAAATTATTTAGTAACCTAAAGAAATGTTGTTTTTTCCAGCATGAAGTAATATTCTTAGGCTATGTAGTTAGTGGAGAAGGCTTGCAAGTCTATGATGAGAAGATCCGAGCAATTGTTGAATGGCCGACCTTTGCTACTTCTGCCAATGTGAGAAGTTTCCATGGACTGGCTTTGTCAGTAACTAGGAAAAACACCAACTTCCGATGGGGAGAAATGGAGGAGAGGAGTTTTGCTGAGGTAAAGGAGAAGTTGACCTCTGACCCTATGTTAGTACTCCTCGACTTCGACAAAATTTTTGAGCTAGAGTGCAATGCATCAAGCATTGAAATAGGTGCTGTCCTGATGTAGGAAGGACAACCAATTGCCTTCTACAGTGAGAAGCTCTGAGAACACTAGTTAAATTACTCTGTATATGAGAAAGAACTCTTGACACTAATTCGAGCATTGTAAGTATAGCAGCATAATTTACTGCCGAGAGAATTTGTCATATATATTGATTACGTGTCATTACGGTACCTCCGAAGTTAAACCAGACTATCCAAGTGGCAGGTGAGATGGGTTAAATTCCTTGAAGGATTCAATTTTATGATCAAATACAAGCAAGGAAAGAGCAACGTAGTTATAGATGCTCTATCGAAGAGGCATGTGCTCTTATCAGAGCTGCAAACCAAACTGTTTGGTTTTGCAAGTATTAAAAAACAGTACTCTAAGGATGTACACTTTAGACCAATAATTTCTAGATGCATGGATGGGAGAACAGTAAATGAGTATTATATGTAGGATGGCTATTTGTTTTGAGGAGGAAAACTGTGCATGTTGACTTGTTCCCTAGGAATTATTAATTAGGGAAGCCCACGGTAGAGGACTCTCCAGATATTTTGGAGAGAGAAGGACCTATGAACTAGTGAATGGTCGATTCTTTTGGCCGAGAATGCAAAGAGATGTGCATCGAGTAGTCGAAAGCTATGCTATGTGTAAAAAGGCCAAGTGTTGAGCTAAATAAGGGAAGGCGATGCCCTTAACTGTTTCGACAAGGTTATGGACTGAACTAAGTATGGACTTTGTTCTCGGATTGCCATGAACTATCCGAGGAAAAGATTCTGTGATGGTCGTTGTGGATTGGTTCAGTAAGATGGCATACTTCATGCCCTGTACTAAAACTAACGATGCTTCAGCTATTGCTTCTCTTTTCTTACAAGAGATTGTGCGGATATATGACGTACCAAGGAGTGTAGTCTTCAATAGAGACCCGAAGTTCTTAAGTCATTTATGAAGAACCTTGTAGCATCGACTGGGAACCAAATTACTCTTCAGTACCTCCTGTTACCTCCAAACTAATGGCCAAATAGAGGTGGTAAATCGTACTTTGGGTTTATTTCTTCGAGTTGCAGTTGGCAAGAACTTAGTTGATTGGAATGTTTGCTTACTAGTGGTCAATTTTGCTTACAATTGAACCATACATGACTTCACTAACCAGACCCCCTTCAAAGTAGTCTATGGATTTAATCCCGAGTTATCCCTCGACTATGCCCCTGTACCCGCACCCACACAAGAGGACCCCGACGCCTCGGCCAATGCACAATCCCTTCAATAAATCTACGATAAGGTCACTCGGCACATCGACTAGGCTGCTAGAAGAATGCGTGAAAAGACCAAGGGTCAGTTGGTGAAACAATTTCAGTTGGGAGACTTAGCATAGCTACACCTTAGCAAGGAATGGTTCCCGAACAAAAGGAGAAACAAATTATTTGCAAAAGCGGAAGGACCTTTCAGAATCCTCCAGAAAATCAACGACAATGCTTATAGGTTGGAACTACCTGAGGACTATGGGGTTTCTGATGCCTTCAACATCGCCGATGTCAGTCCATATCACCTTGACGGAGAATTGAGTGAACACCATTCGGATTTGATCTTAAATCCAAAACGACCTAGAGGGAATGATGGGAATCAAGTTATAGGGCCCCTGACTCACAGTCGAGCTTGAGGACTAGAGGGGTTGGCATGACCAATCCTTATGTTCCAACTAACCCCTACCAAAGCTGAGTACTTCCTTGTTGAGTCACCTCCAATGCCATGACGTATGACTGCCTATTGTTGTGTGGTATATCGAGTTAACAATTACTCTCTGTTGTTGAGTTGACTAATTACTTGGCCTCTTCCATATCGAGAAGCTAAGAGAGAAAGCTAGACTGACTAAGCTATCCCTACTTGGACAAACCTATGCATCCGTACTTTTTTATCTATATCTCCTAACGATCTTGCCAATGTCGCATTGCCACGTATACAGTATCACAAGTAGAATCTATAGTACTAATGATTATTTTCCTTGTATATTCATTTTTGCCCCCTTTATAACATGTACATTGCCCTCCTTAGGAAATGTCCTTTTTATCTTTTCCCTTTTGGGTAAATTGCTTTAGTTTGCGGGTATAAATACCCTTGTACTTATAGTTGTAAGAGATTAGATAATCTTTGATACACTTCTGAGAACCTTCTTCCCTGCGTAAACATTGTTGTTTACTCTTAGCATCACTCTTATCCTTTTCCTTAAGTAAGGTTAGGTGGTGAGTAACCTCATTGGACCAATTCATGCATCACATTGAATTGTGTCGTAAGTCCTTTGAAGTTCCATTGGTGTGTCATATTCTCTAGAGCTATTCGTGGGTTTTGCTTACTATTTTCATCCTTTGCTTTCACCCTTTCATACCTTTCCCTATTGACTTTTTTCAAGCTTTTTGCAAGCTTAGACCCATTCAGCGATCGGCCTTGTCTGTTCTTGGCTATGGTTCGCAACTTATAAGGTGAACCATAATTTTTGGAATTGATGTCAAAAGAGAGGAGTTTAAGCTAAAAGTGTGAGGAAGTCCTTTTGAACTAACCCTAACTTTAATGAGATATCGTCTAATAAGAAGAAGTTTGAAGAAGTCATGAAAAGTTATCTACTACTAAAGGAAAGAAAAGGTTCTCTTAGACCAAGGGGGCCTAAAAGATCAAGTTGTTATGTTGCTGAAAAGCCTATACATTACTAGGAGAATCTAAACCTGTTAGCAAGTTGAAAAATTGGGGTAAGTTCGATTCCCTCTCATTTTAGTCATTTGGATAATAATCCTCATTTCTTTTGAAAGTTGTCTTCTTCAGAGTCAACCTTAGTAGCAAGTTTCTACCATTACCCTGGCAACAATTGTTTTCAAACGAGTTCACTTCTTGTCATCTAAAGTTCAGGGATCTACTCCAACATAAAAATTGCTCGCAAGTTGGCCTTAGAGGCTAAAATCATCCTCTTTGACATGATCGCTCTCATGGTTGATGTCACCCACCTTTCTTTCAATTGAAGGACTTTATCTTTAGTGTTTATACCGTCTTTCATGATTGCCAATCAACAAATTTGTCTTTTTCAAGAATTTTTACATAAAATCCTTTTGCTTTGGTCGCTATGGATCATTTCCTCTTTAGAGTACTATCCATGTAGTAAAACCATCAGATCACATGCTCTTAAAGCGTTATCCGGACTTTGAAATCGTCGGATCGCATGATCTTAGAGCACTATCCTAACCTTGAAATTCTTGGATTACATGCTCTTAGAGTGCTATCTTAACCTTGAAACCCTTAGATCGCATGCTCTCGGAGCACCATCCTAACCTTGAAATCGTTGGGTCGCATACTTTCAAAGCATTATCCTAAAACTCTTGGAACTCTATCCTAACCTTGAAACTATCGGATTGCATGCTCTAAGAGTGCTATCCTAACCTTAAAATTGTTGGATCGCATGCTCTTAGAGCAATATCTTGTCCCAAGCTAAACCCTTAGATTGTATGCTCTTGGAGTGCTATCCTAAGCTTGAAACCCTTAGATCGCATGCTTTCGGAGTACTATCCTAACCCAAGTCGAAACTCTCGAATTGCATCTTCTCGGAGTGCTATCCCAAGCTTGAAACCCTTAGATCGCATGCTCTTGGAACGTTATCTTAAGCTTGAAATCGTTAGATTGTATGATCTTGGAGCATTATCTTAACCTAAGCTAAAACCCTTAGATTGCATACTCTCAGAGTGCTATCCTAAGCTAAACTCTTGGATTGCATGCTCTCGGAGCGTTATCTCAATTTCTTGTCACTCTTTATAAACTTGCCTAGGTTAATGAGCCTAGAAGGGGATAACCAAGCTTCATTTTTTCTTTTAAGCCCTTGGAGCATCTCCTATCTCTTTAACCTTTTCACTAAATCCTTAGCGAATCAAGTCTAAGATAGCTCTTCTTAAGTTAAAGTCACCCTCGGGGCAAAAATAGCATCTCTTTTGTGTTTGTGGCAAAGTTTTATTTAAACTTCATTATAAAGATGGACAGTTGTAGACACTCAATTTTTGCTTTATTTTATTTTTTTAATAAGATAAAGGGTCTTAAATTAGAAAAAATGCAAAAAAATTAGAAAAATAAGAAAAAACCTAAAAAATAAGAAATTTAGAAAAATATGAAAAAAAATAAAAAATTTAAGAAAGAAAGCCAAAGAATAGAAGATTTAAGAAAAGCAAAAATGATAATAATAAATAAATAAATTTAGAAAAAATAAAAAAAAATATAAAATTTAGAAAAATACAAAAATTAGAAGATTTAAGAAAAAAAAATTTTTTTTAGATAGTTTAGTAGAATATAATAAAATAAAGAGAGGGTCATTAGGCTTAGGGTTAGATTTAAATCTAGTCTAGATTCACCTAGTTCATATATTGCATATATAAATAAGTAAGTAATAGATGAATAAATAAATTACTTAGAAAAAAAATAGTTTTTTTAATAAATAAAATAAATGAACCCTTTTCAAAATTAGGGTTTTACTTAGAATTTCCAAAAATAAACATCAATTAAGGCCCTTTAAAATAATTTTCTTAAATAAATTGAATTGGAAAAAAATGTAAACTTAACCCTTTTTTCGAAAGTTAAAGTAAACCAACTAGCTAATATTTTTGGAATGAACTATGAAAGTCTAATTTTGAATAGTGGATACAAAGGCCCCTATACGCAAGGGGCAACTTAAAATGTGTAATTTTTTTTTTCTTTTTCCATCTTCTGTAAATAATTGATTGTTTTTTTTTTTTGAATTAAAATGTAGATAGATTTCATTATAATGGTATATTAAAAGGTAAATTTAAATTCAAAAAAATTATAAGTGGTACCTGTTTAGGGTTTAAAAAATTACCCCACCAGATCTAGATATTTGGTTTTCAAAAATTGTTTTAACAAAATCAGTTTTATCGAAAGATTAGTAGTTAAGTTATAATCAATCATCGCAATTGGTTATAACTTAACTCTTTTTTTTTTTTACTATGATCGGGTGGTAACTCCAAACAATTTTCAAATTAAACAAACCGTTTTTTTTTTAAACTATAGTCGAGGGTCAGTATTAAATGGGTAAGATGTACTATTAATTGGTTTAAAAAAGACTAATTTATAAAAACCAGGGGAAAAAAATTAAGCTTAACACAATGTATATTTGGTTGGGATGTCAACCTTCACTTTGTAACTTCTCATACCATGTATTAGGTTAGGATGTTGGCCTTTGTTTCGTAACTTCTTTTGTCATGTCAGATTGGGATACCAACCTTCACTTTGTAAGTGTCATTAAGTGATTTAAGTAATGAAGTTGTTCTATTCTTATACTCTTTCTTTGCTCCTCCTTTACTTATAATCATAGTTGTATTTTTTTATTATCATTTGAGCTAAGGGTATTCTAATAAATTAATGAGATACAAGTATGCCCAATGAGCTCTTTCGACGGCTAAGTTTGATTAGAAAAGCTTCATTCTTATATACTTATGAAAAGGTAGGGGGTGTCCTATCCACCTATAACTATGTAGAGGCTTCCTTGTTTACTTATCAATAGGTGGATGCAAGTTTGATCTATAGGCTATAGGAGAGTAACCAAGTCTTCACATTACGAGGGCTGACCTCTAAGGGCCATTTTGACTATCACATTTGGAATGTGCCAGTGGTACAACAGTCTGCTACGTGTAACACCATAGTATTACATACTTAAGGCTTACCTAAGTTTAGTTTAAGTTCCTATATATTTTTAATTTATCAAATCGTGATTAATTTTGGTTCAATCATAAAAGTAGTTTATATTTCAAAGTTCATGATGGGAGAGATATAATACTAAAAAGTCATCATCATATAAATGTAGAAAATGTAAAGATTAAGAGTTACGAAGCTTTAGATAAGTCTACTTAGATCGTAGGCCTACAAAAGATAGATAGACCAACCATAGGCTCAAAACGTAACAACAATCTCAATAGAGTATATTACTACAAGTGCAGTCATCCAGATGATAAAAGTCTTAGAAACATCTACGATATTGCTTAACTAAAGGAGTGGGAAAAAAAAAATTACTAAGATAGTTTAAAACTACGAAACTACGAAACAAGTGAAATATGCCTCAACTCCCAAGGTCCTTAAGTACATTGGAAACCCTCATATCATCATGAATCTGATTAAGTAAGGGATCGTAGTCGAAGTAAGTAAGATCCCCATAATCACTTGAAAAAGTGAGGAAATGAGACTCTAAAGAGACTTGGCATGATAGCAATCACATAGATACACCACATCAACACAAGCTTACATTCTAATGCAATAAGCAGCATTTTATTGTCAAACATTTATGTATAGCAAGCATCACATGAGTGCTTATAACATCGAGCAAACAAAGGAATCCAAGGGTCTAACCTTATGCAATAGGCACCAAGGGATGATGGATGTATCTACTCATTAAGTCCCTATAGCAAATCCTCTAAGAAGTAGTACAGGATGGTTATAAATGGCTTGCTGACATCGAAGAATGCTTTCACCGCTCCTCGTTTCCATCTTGAAAACTACCTACTGTACTAACGTAGCCCAGCCTACCTTAGAATGTCGTACCACCAAAGTGCCTAAGCTAAAGAAAAGAGTAATATCACTTTGCTGCACCACAGTGGCTTAGGCACCTAATCTACTGTATCATATAACTATGTCCTCTAAGTAGATAGTTGAGTCTAAGGTTACTGTCCTTTGGATCGAGCAACCATGCACAAACAACATACGATTACTTCAGTTGAATTTATTTATTAGTCAAGGCTTTTAGCCTTAATCATCTAGCAAGCAACAACAAGGTCATCGAGTACCTATATCCCAACAAAGAATTAAACTAAAAGTGCATTGGTTTCTAAACTCCAACTCATAAATTGCTTATTAAGAGAAACCAATAGCCATTGCTTAATATCTATGAGTCTATTTTTGAAATTTAACCTAAATTATCATAATTCATTAATCAAGTTTGTTGGTCATATTGCTAGACATACTCTAATTGAGTTAAATTTAGTTAGAGCCTATAAAAGTAACGGACCCCTAATGGAAAAAGTAAGCCTAACTAACTTTATGACTAACATGGATGGATTCAAAGAGGGGCTGAGAGGGCTTAGCCCAACCTGCCCTCCCCTTATGTACCCCATAAAAAAAAAATAATTAATAGAATTTATGGAAAAAAATAATAAATAGAATTTATGGAAAAAAATAATAAAGGAGCAACAGTTATAATAATGATGGACATGGACAAATGATTAAGTGTTTTATTTTGCAAACATGAGGTCATCGATATAACTTCCATTATAGCCATTTTAGTTTCTCAAGTTACATTTATTGCATATTTCTTAATAAACACTTTTTATTCACTTACTTTTTTAATAATAAATAATAAAATTAAAATTTCTCTCATAAATGAATAATGATTAATTAAATAAATTATCATTGAATGTTTTATCTTTTTGTAGCTATATAATAAGCAATAATTATGTAGTTAATGCTACAAATTTTTTAGTCTTAATACAGAAAATATTCATAAATAATAACAATGATTTTATTTGACATGTTGCTAATTTATCTTCAGAGTTAATACTATAAAAATAAATAGGTATTATTAACAATTGAATAATTACTTACATTGAAAATGAAACCTTTTCTCATAAAATTACTAATTAAACAATCTTGGTAATTGATCATTTAAAAATTATATAATACTAATTTTTACGTTATTATTGTGTAATTCTTTTAATCTTACTTGTAAGTTTTTTAAATATAACTTCTAGTTATATATTTTTGTGGACAATAAAATTTGCATAAGTTTATATAGTCTATTTTCCAAATGATTGATAGTTTAATATCAATTGGTATATATAAAAAATTTATTCCCTTGATCTTTTTCGAAGTATACTAACACCTGTAATTATTTCATAGCTAAGTTTAAAATTTACTCATATTGAATTTTAGAAAATTTCATAGGTACATCTCTTAACGAAATCGTTACCTATAAATCATAATTACAATAATAAGCAAATTTTTTAATAAAAATTCTAATATTGTTAGATTTGACCCCTTAACAACATGGTCCTACATCTATCCCTAATGACTCAACTGAGCCCATGACATTGCATAATTAATTAGGGTTTACCATTAATTTACCTAATTATCTATTATTTTTAATTATTATTAACATAATTAATTCACTCAACATTGGCAAATTGGTTTTAGGTGAATCGGTTGTAAGGACCATATAGCAATAATGCCTTTAGTAAACTCTGAATAGACTTTTACATAGGCAATAAGATGAAATGTCAATACCGTCACAGAAAAATCATATCATTTTAACATAGTGAGTTCAAGTTGTCAAGAAATCATTTGATGATATTTGAGTTAATAATTAGGATCAACAAGCAAATTAATGTCTCAAGTATTTCCCACATTAGGAAAGATATCCTCATCGCAAATCAACAAAAGATAAATTGTGACATTGTTGTTATATCAAAGGTATGTAAACTAAGTAGTACTTAGGTATTTAATAATTCTTCCAAAGTGGATGATAATATAAAAATGGCAAGATATTAGTCTTATTACCTAATATAATAACACTCATTCCATTTGTATCAGTAATATTAACATTTTACCATTATAGAACAGCACTATCATTATGTATATAACTATACATTATTCTTATTATCTAAATTCTTGAACAATACAAATAAAAGTATAAGTAATACTTATAATATGAACAAAGCATAAAACATCATGATTGCAAAATAGGAAGAGAAGGAGTAAACAAAGGCATGAATCATCATTATCGTGAATTTCAAACTATTGACAATTTCTCACTTGACCATTACATCATGACAAAGCATTTATTAATTTAACTATATGAAATATTTTACTTTCACCTTCTAACCAAGCAAGTATTGTAATAAATATTACAACATATTTATTACATTGTATTGCATTAGGGGTTTAACAAATTAAACATTTCATCTTCTTTTCAACATAATGTTAATGGCATTGGCAGCGACAACAGGACAAAACACTTAGCTTACCATCATCCTTAATCGAACATGGACAATTCCCCAAGTACACTTCATCTAGCCTTTAAATCTTTGTTTATTTTTAAAAATCATAATGAATTTCATTACATAAAAGCATGTTTTCAACTCATAATACCAAGGAGATCAATATTGAATATATATGTATATATATATATATATATATAGGTCATGTATGTGGCGGTAGAGAAGTTTTGGGGGTTTTCATCAAAGAAGTCCCCACACTTCAATTTTTTTTATTCCTGTAATACTTTGTCTACCTCCATGTTTAGTATGTGTATTAGCTATCTTTTCTTTTTTCTTTTTTTGCTTTTGATTAAGCAAAATATCTCCTAGCTCTACAAGTTCATTTTCTAGTAACTTGCAATGCCCTAAAACTTAAGGATGTCACAATTCACTACGTGTCTCTATTATTCAAGATCACGTTAAGGTTTTAAAATTAATTATAATCTCTAAAATCACTTGTAATAATCACTTATCAAGTATAAAACAATAATTCTCCAAGTACATCAATTCGAGTAACTCACAAGTGAGTCGCTCTAACCACATATATGTTTAATAACTAGATCTTAATCTTCTATAACATACAAAACTAATTGCTCTCTTTCCTAACCTAATGATAACAATTCTCATACTTATCGCAAACTTATCGAATTGACCTATAGCTATAAAAATAAAAGATATAAGTTGAAGCTCAATACGTGATGCATAAGCATATACGGATGTCAAACCAAGTCATATGCATGCATATTGTGTGATTAGACTAAGTACAAAGCAAACTACAAATTAATTATCTTTAGTTTAGGTGAGAAACAAATAAAGGGGTACTTAGATCCTGCCATACCTTGATATTTGTCTATATATATAGATAGATATAAATATACATTTTCTTTTAAGTCCTTTACTTTCGAATCTAGAGTCCAAAAACCATAAAACCTATAATTCTAGTTGTGTTGTCTTATATACAAGTCTACTAGGGAATCCTCACATATGATTAGTAATTGCTTCTTTAGGGATCTACTAATGCAGACCTTTTAGAGCAAGTGGGTCAAGTACAACTGGCAATCAAATTTAATTAGGTTAAATACAAATTAGTTTGATTTGCTCTCTAAGTCCTAACAAGCATAAGCAAACAATCAAGCACCACGTATTTGGAAAGTTAAATCTAAGCCAAATACAAAGCATGAATCAACCATAAACCCAAAGCTGATAGTCCTAGTAGTTAAAATAATAAAATTTTCTTAATCTTTCATTTTAAATATTCCAATTCAAATATCTTAAGCAACCTAACTCATCTTTGGATAATACCCCCTAAAGGTTCCCTAAACTCCAATCTTATTTTAGGATTCTAAGACCAACTATAGTTAAATAAGAAGGTAAATATTAGACCTTAGTTAGGAAAAGAATGATTAAAATACTTGGAATGAGAATTTAGAGGTTTTAAGGAACAAAGTTTGGAAATAAAGTTTGATTCTTTGTAAAACATGTTTGTAAATAAGTTATAATAGTTAAGCTATTCCAAAATGGCTTTAGAGGATAAAATTTGCTTTAGGAAATTGGTTAAGACACAAAGAAATGGGTTTAAGAACAAGGAATGGAAGAAAACTTGGTTTAGCTTTCTAGTGTAAACTAGTCGTACGGTTCAAGGGGAACCAATTGATTGGTCCTTAACAGACTAGAAGACTAGTCACAACTATGGATACGTTCAAACTAGAATAGCAACAAAACTTAGAATTCCATTCTTAAACCAACTCAAATCCAAATTTTCTTCAAACCTACTTCAAGTACACTTTGATTTCCAATCAACCTATTAACATAATGTACTTTTACATTGTCTAAACTACAAATTCTAGATCAAACACCAACTAAAAACCCCAAATCTATCAACAAACTTCAAGAAACCAACTTTAATCTAAAGAACAAGAGTAAATATAAAGAGAACTTACTTAAAATGTGAGAACACGAGTTGGAAATCCAAAAGCAAGCTTTAACCTGAAAGATTAAATTGAAAACTCAAGCACACAAATTCGGATTTCAAGAGATTAACTAAGAAGACCTATTGAAATGGATGGTTTTTAAGGAAACAAGCTAAGAAATGAAGCTTAGACACTTAATCTTGGCTTAAGATTGATTTTGCATGAATTTTCCTTGAGAAAATAGAGGCTCAAGTGCCTTGTATAGCTAAGGTTTTAAAGGGATTTTAGAGAAGAGGAGAAGGAGAGGGGTTAGTGGCCACATGAAGGCTTACGGTTTAAGAGGAAAAGATAAGGTAGATGTACAAGGAAAGGAAGTGGGATTAAGAGAGAGCTTAGGAGGCTATTTACTAAAAGGAGTAGTGTTTTCACTTATATCTTGCCTTAAGGGAGGGTAGGGTTTTAGAAACCCTAAGAAAAGTAAAAAATACCATTGTGTTTGAAAATAATTTTCCTTAGCATTACACAACTCCTACTAATTTCGATCCATCAAGGATATGCCTTCATTTGTGCATCATAACTTACAAAGAAAGTCCATGATCATTAAATCACCAATAAAAACATACTCCTCTAAATTTTCATTGTATTTTAGCTCAATAGTCTCCTAAATGCACATAGTACCAATTTTATACATTTACTTAAGGCCTCATTTAATCAATAAGAAACCCCTTCTGATCATGTATAATTCACCTTTTGTTTAAACTTTACATTTAAAATCCTAAACCCATCAAGTTCAACTAAAAAGCTCCTCTTACCTTTGAAAGAAGAGAGGTTATTCCTTAGCTTTAGGTCTGATTGCCACTTTAAGAAGGCCATGGTGTTTTTCTTGATCTCTAAAGCTTACTTCAAGTTGAAATCCATTAGTTTATATATATACTAGAGGGTTATACTTAGTTTCCTTTCAAATACCTTTAAGAAACTGAAGAAAACTTACCTCTTCTACTCTAAGGCTCCAATTCAGTCCTTATGCAACCAGTATATGGCATCCTTTGACCCTTAATCTCTACATAAAGCACAAGAACTTCGATGAGGTTATTGATGAATCAAGATAAATCTTAGGGTTTTAGGTAATATGTCCTAAGGTTTTACAGATTTAGTGAGCTTACCTCTAGGAGTTTAGAAAAACACAACTGGGGCTCCAAGGGTTGGGGTAGCAGCAATGTAGATCTTTTAAATGCAACTTGTGCTACCTTAATTCTTTATCAAATCATATACTATGTGCTTTAAGCTTTCACTTTTAGAGAAAAGTCATTTTTTTCCTAGGTAGGCCCTTTGATCAAAACATTACCTCTTTTAACATTGACTATGGCTTTTCTCAACTTAAAACATAAATTTAACTATCTTGACCAACTTCATGATCCTTTACCTTAGAATTGAGCATAAGGGTACTTTGGTCATTTACAAAAAATAGCCCTCAAAATTGTAAGACTAACTTAATTATTTTTAATTGATACCCTTTAATTACAACTAGCTTGTTTGGTAAATTTTAGGTTTTGCATTGACCTATTGGCCGTTAAAGAGTAGCTAGGTGCTTATGTTGTATGATTAGACCTGTAAATTGTTAAAAAAACAACTAGGTCAACGTTCTTTGTAATGTAGCCTATCGATTGCTAAAGAGTGACCAATTTGATGGTCCTTATAAACGAGTAGGTGGAGGAAAGAAATCCTTTAGACTTAGTGCAAAACAAAGAATGGTATAGAGATTAGCAAAATTTATGCGTTGTTAGGCCCTTTTGGAATATTACAAAACTTCTATTGAAGTACTTTAGTATTGCATTTTTTTGTTGTATTTAGCATAGTGAGTAGGGTGTTTTAATAAGTTGATTGCGATAACTTTAGTCTAATGCGAGTTCAATTAGTGAAGTGTCTTAATCACAAGGTGATTAGGCATCCTTCTCCTAATAGGGAATGTACCTTGTTAGACTTGGTTCTAGTAAGTTCATATCCAAATTTCTAACCATCCAATAAGCTCCTCTCAGAAGCTAAAATCTAGTTAGAATAACACCCCTAAGCTTGTTAATAGGTGAGAGGTCCCTATATTTATGTGGAAAAAGGAAGGTGTTGCCCTGTGCACCTATTTAGAGGTGGAGGCTACCTTGTTCACTTATTAGAAGGTAGAGCCTTTAGTAGATTATGATTTGTTAAATAGCGGCTACCTAACTTGGATTGTGATAAGGCCCAATTGAAATTTAAGACTTTACAAGCATAATGCTTATCCTTATTCACTCTAAACCAAGAAATTCTAAAGACAAATTTAGAAATGGTTTTAGATTTTTAGAGAGAGAAAGTAGAGTTTTCATTCCATTCATCCCCAATCGTATCAAATTGTTGGTTGTTCTCAATTCTTTAAATCTTTAAAATTATAAATATGATAATAAATTTTGATTAGGAGTTCTATATCTCTTTGATTTGGATTCGTCCTTCAACCCTCTATTTTCATTTGAAACATGATTTACATCTAGTGAATTTGATAGAAATCATTTAGTTTGATTAGCTTTTTCAATTGTAAGTGATCTAAATCAAAACTAACAAAGATTCTATTGAAATTCAATGAAAATATCAAACTAAATATGCAAGGATACGAATCTTACTAGCTTGAACAAGGAAGATAAATAGTGAAAACAAGTGTTCAACATACATTTTGCACTATGTAAACACAAATACTCTCTAATGAAACCCTATGAGATCTCTTCTCTCTCTTCCCTGGAAAGAAGAACACAACACTAAAAAACCTAAGGGTAGCCACCAATCTTTTTCTCCTTTCTTTTAGCTCCATTTTCCATTTTCATCATTAAAATCTAATAAGATTCTCCTTTTCAAGAGTTTCATCTTATCTCGTTGTTGCTTTTTGTCTTCTTCATTGGTGGTTTGCCTTCATCCCTTCATCTTACTGCTTAGTGTTTATCCTCATTACTGCCATCCTTCTCATTGTTGTCACCACTTTGTGCAGCCCACTGCTAGCACGTACTGCTCACCATTGCCCTACTCTTCTTTACACCATTGTATCTTTAGTGCTAGAGTAGGTGGGTTTTTTTAATCCCTTTTACCCAATTTAGTTTTTTACCCTTCATGTGGTTTGTTTCCTGGTCAGTAGATTAGTGTTCATTCCCATTGGAGAAATTGAAAGGGTCTTTGGAGCCCCATCTCTTGCTATGGATGTTGATTACCTATTGTATTGGTTATCTTTGATGGAATGAACATCTTCTTCGAGCCTAAAAATTAAAAAAGAAAATTACTCCATAGTAAAAAGAAAAAAATGGAATAAAACAATTTTCTTATAATGGGAATTGAACCTCAATCCCTTGAATTCACAAGTTGACCTTTACTACAAAACCATTATAAGCTTCTCATATAATTTGCAATTGAATTAACTTAAATTATGAAAAAGGTCTAGGCTAATTTAGGCCCACAAATTGGATTTGGGCTAGATTACATGTGAATTTTGACATAAAAATTAATTTCCAACCCAAAAACTTATATTTCAATCCATGAAAATGTTTTTCCCTAACTTTCTCTATTTTTTTCTTCTTTTTAAATTTTATTCTTTTATTTTATTTTATTTTTTTAGTTTTTTCCTTTTCTTCCTTTTCTTTGACCCTTTTCTTATTTTCTAAAAAGTAAAAGCTAAACTACCTAGATGAACTAATGAAAGGGAAAAAATTGGTATCTATTGTTACCTTTCTTTATCATGGAGTTTGTTTAGAACTTTACTATTAAGACAAAGGACATATCCCATTTTTGCATTTAAAATCTCACACAAAGATCATCAACTTATAAGGTGGGTATCTAAAGACACCATTTCAAAAGGATAAATCTTTCAAAAGGTATTGTCTTGAAAGGATTGATCCTTCTAGACAATATTTATCTAAAGAAAGAAATTTATCTAAAAAGAGCATTGTTCTTAAAAGGAGTAGGTTTCTAATCAAGGGTACTGTCTTAAAAGGAATAGATTTCTAACAAAGGGCACTTAAAGCCTTCGTAGATGAATGGAACTCCTAAGCTGCCATCTTGAATAGATGAAGTTCTTTATAGAGTACCTTCTTGAAAAGCAAGTTTTTCACAGGAGCAATCTTTGAAAGACATAGCTCCTTAGTTCATCTTGGATGGATGAAACTAGCTACATTCCCCATCTTGGATGGATAGATATCCCATGTTCATCTTATATTAATAGAACTAGCTGTTGATGGTAAGAATTGGCTTTATAAGATTTCTAGACACTTGTTAAGTAAAGAATCAGCACCATGTAAAGAAGTTAGGCTATAAGGGTACTGAGGTGACTATAGTGTGGTCACTCCAATATCTAAGTAAGAGATTTGATTATAGAAGAGAAATAAAGGAGATAGGGTAGAGTATTAGTGGCTAGAAGAAGCTTAGAAACATACGTTGAGTTGTATTAATGGTTATCAATTACCTACTACTTAGTAACCGTTGCCTCCAAAATACACATCTGTATCCCTTTTAAATTTAAGACCACTCTTTGATTTTTAGGAACATGGATGGCATTCTAGTGGCTAATGGGTGGTTATTCTTGCAAACTCCCTAACTATTCATGCCCCCTATTCAAATTTGAACTCCTTTTAGTTGATCGGGTCTTATAAGCTCCATGTTGTTTAGCTAAGCTAAAAGAGGCTAATCCAACCTATTTGACTTGACCTATTCTCAAGCTTCCTGAGTTGATTAGCTCTTAAGAATTAGGTTACAATAGATAAAGAGGTCAAGAGTGTGGCATAGAAGGTGTTAAATGCAAATTAATAGGTCAGATGTGGGTCACTTTAGGTCGGTCGAAATCCTAAATGTGATAAGGAAATTCCTTATCAACATTTTCCCCTTGACTCTCCTTGATGAAACTCATCAAGGAGAGCGAGAGCATTTTATTGGTATGATGTTTCAACATGGATCTCTTTCTCAAGATAAATGGTGATTTTAAAATGTTCAACCTTTCTCATATTCGAGCTTATTTTTTCGACCTTACAAATAAGGTCATAACATTTTCTGTTGAAGCTAACCTGTCTCTCACTTGACTTGTCGTAGAAGTTTGGCTTCTTCTCAATGACACCATATTTCCATCATTGACAAATGTATGATTGTGCTAAAGTGCATGCGTGCTCTCGGTATTGTAATTTAATTTTTGACCATCTGATTTTTGTCATGTTTGTATAATCGAAAGGCTAGAGATAATTTGTAACTTCATTCCATAGGGATCCCCAAATCTTTCTTTAAACTCCTTGTCATCTTTTTATTCTCCTAGTTTCGCATCTTCTTCTCTTTTCCTCCTTTCTCACACTTTGCCTCTTTTAGCTTCTCCTATTCATAATCTTTCTTCTTGCTTCCTTCATTTCAATGATTCTTGCTTTTCATATCATCTCCCCAATTCACATTTTTCTTTTCAATCAAAGTAACTATGTGTAATACCTTAAGATTTCAAGCTGGTTTAATAACCCTAGGATCCGAGCTCTTAAATTTAGGTTACTGAGTTAAGTTATTAGTTTTATTTTGAACGTCATGGTAAAGTTAGAAAAGGTAGATGATGTAATTCAAGTAAAGTCAATTTCTCAAAATAAGCTATATAAAAATATTAATTTGAGAAAAACGTTAATTTATTGATAAAACTGATAATCATAAAATTCGAGCTTTTAAATATATTGAGATATTAGAGGTAAATTAATTAATTTCAAAAATAATAAATAAAGTTGAACTATACATAATATACATGTATTACATGTGAAATACATTATATGTATTAAATATATACATATAATAATAATAAATTATCAAAATTAGGTAAAATAATGTAAAATAATATAAAATTAATAAAAATTTGCATGGATGAGTCATCAAATGATGTGTTAAGCTGGTATTAATTGGAAATGGTGAGTCAACAGTTGCTTGATGAGGAAATGACACATGTCCTTTAGGAAAATGGAAATGACACATGTCTTTTACGAAAATGGAGAATTGACATGTGTCATACACATGTCCAAATTTTATTTGATTATGAAAAGTTCAAAAAATATAAATAGAATCCAAACCCTCAAATTCAATATTTTGGAACTCTGAAAATAAAAGAAAACAAATTAGAAAGTTAGAAAAAAATAAAATGAAAATAGAATAAGAAATAGGATCAGAGTTGGGCTAAGGCAGTTCAATAGGTCATCTACAACCCGACTTGGTGGGGCTTAGTGGTCCAATAGAAGGTAGTTGGAGAAGCTCTTCTGACATGGTGCATTGGTCAGGTGGTATTCGAAGGTGGCCGGTTCAGGTGAACCAATTTTCCGCTCGTAATTTGGTTTTCTAGGATTATTTTAGGTGCAGATTAATGTAGTAATTTTGTTTTAATTAAATAATTAGGGAAAATATGGGTTTTTTAAGAAAATTCCCTACTTGGGCAAAAATTGAATAAATTTTTATAAATATTGGATGATGTTGTTTTAAGCTCAATTTTTGTATGTAATACTCCCAATATATAAATATATATATAAATTTGGTAATAAGATTATAAGATGTTAAGAAATTAAGTATATTTACTATTTTTTTAATTATTTGAATAAAACTGCCAGTTTTACTAAATTATTGAAATAATTAGTTTTTGATGAAATTAATGAATGAGCCCTACATGTTTTGATTTCTGGTTGTTTATAATGATATTTGGAATACTTAGTTTTTATTTCACACTTAAATTTGTTTGTTTTCCCTAATTTTGAGCTAAAACTACTATTTTCTTAAAAATATATGATAGCTAGTTTAGTGTAATTGATGGTCGATAATTGAGTTACATATTTTTGTGAGTCAATAGGATTTTTCATGAAATTAATCAAGCTTGTATACTATTTATTTTGTATTTTCCTAATATAAGCTTATATATTAGCTTAATATTTAATATAGTAATTAGTATTAGTAGGATACTTGTCAAATTACGCAAAATGAACACTTTAGGGTATAATAAGTTTTGTTGGATAGATTTGGAAAGTATAATTTTTAGGGTTTTTAGTTCAGTACTAAAGCTTACTCGGGTCAATTATGGAATTAGAGTAGTATATGGTCAAGTCATAATACGAAAGGGTATTTTTGGATATTTAGCAATATTGATTAGTCTTGATTCTTAATATATATCAATAGCACTTAAAATAACAATTGTGACAATATAAAGTTTACTTAAATTAGATAATAAATGAGTTAGATATGGTTAAACGGAGTTTAAAAATGTGAAAATGAAAACTTATAACAGTTTGAGTTCGACCTATACTTGATTTGAAGACTGTGTTATATTTCCATAGGTTTGATAAGTAAGGAAGGACCACGTGGTGGAGTTTAGGATTCTACACTATTATTGAGTTTAGGTAAGTGGATCTAACTCATGCTTAGAGTAGATATATTACTATTCATAACACTACGTATTATTTGATATTCTGTTGATTGAATATAGGTATATTTTGGGTGAATTGATATGCTACTATAGTAGATGCTAATGTGATAATTTTGAATGACAATAACTATGTCTTAGTTGAACTGTTATGTTGCTATGTTGGGTAGTAATTTGTGCATACGAATGATTGTGGTAACTAGGGAAGTTGAGTGATTGCTAACTCAATCTTTTAAGTGTTCACCTTAGTGAACCCTAAGTAAGATACTAAAATTTCACTAGGGAGAGTTTGAAAACTAGAATCAGATCACTGAGTTAAATAAAATTGGAAGATTGATTGTGCTGATTGATATTCTTGAGTTGCTAATGCATATCATGGCATAGAAAGGGACCTTTGAGTTAGAAATTTCAAAATGAGGCTTCTAAGAAATTATGGAAAAAGCATGGCTTTATGAACTTAGTTTTTGGAAGCATATAGATTGTATTGCCCGAACATTGTGACTATTTTGATAGTCAAATTTTGTAGACTACAATATGTGGTCTAACTTGACAGTATTGCCACTTTGATTTGGTAGACTATAATGTGTGGTCTAATTTGGCAGTGTTGATATTTTGATTTAGTGAACTACATTGTGTAGTCTAATTTTATAAAGCAAAGTTGAGGGTCTTACTCCTAGACAGTTCCTTGTTGCCCTTTTTGAAAATTGTAAACTACAGCGTGTAGTCCAATTTAGTGGGGGTCCTACTCTCAAGCAACTCCTTGTTGCTCTAGGTTCCTGAATATTGTATTTAGATGCTCGACTATGTCGACTAACCGGAAGAAGTTTAGAGGATATAGGATATCGGTACCGATACATGCTACGTGCATGAGTGTCGAGCCCTATTTTGATTTTCTTAATTTAACCTATATTAAGTCTAACCCAATTAATATAAATTACTCGATATTAAACTAAGGAAATATTTTTCTTTTAAAAAAATTTAAAAATTGGAGTCGCTTATAGGTTCAACCAGTTAAAAAATGAAATTAGGGTTTTGGGGTGAGAAAACCTTAATTTGACAACTTATTTGTGGATATTCTAAAAAATTTGATTTTTAGAAAATTGAACCATAAAAATCAAATTCAGGGGTTAATCTATTAAGACTAAATCACTATGTGAAAACTAAAAGAAATTGATGGGCTTTATTTTTTTAATTTCTTTAAAAATATTAAAATATACCTACATAGGAAAAAGTAACTAAAAATGATTTTTTTTATTATTATTACGAATTTCTAAAAAGGGAAATTTTTGTTATTTTTTTAATGATTGTCCCAAAAATACCTATATACTTGCTAATCTGGATTAAACCGACTGTAGTTCTTTCTTATAAAATTTTTTAGTAGGTGGATTAATTTTATTTTGAAAACTGAGCTAAGTTTATGTTTATTATCAATTTATCATTTAAAAAAAACTTAAAAAATATAATTTTTACAAATTAAATAAATAAAAACCCTAACTGACTATCTTAAAAACTTAATTTAGATTTTTTATCTTTTATTTAAAAAAAAAACCTCTATATGTCAACAAAATATTTATATTAAAAAAACACGATTTTTCAAGAAAGTCCTAATTGAATAAAATTGAAAAATAAATAATAATAAAAATACCTACTCTTAAACACAAAAAAAATTTAATTAATATTCATAAAAATAAATAACTAATATAGCAAATTAATAAAAATTACTAAAAATAAATAAAATTTACCTAGCATTGGATCGTCAGTTTTGGATAGTGATCTAGGTGACATAAGTAATAGCATTAGGCGAAAGTAGGCGTATGCTTGGGCGTACGCGAATGATTGCCTAGGCGTACGTGTAGGCAAGAACACGGGTGACACTTCGGGTGAGTAAGGGCAATAGCATAGGCAAGAGCTCGGACAACACATGGGCGAGAGCTCGGGCGACAGTAGGCAAGGAATTTAGGCGAGAGTGATGGGTGTTAGAGACGATGAATTAGGCATTGACTCGGGCAGGCGAGGGCGATGGCATGGGCGAGCGAGCTTGGTGATGGCATGAGTAAGGTTAGGGCCTGACTTGGGTGATAGTGGGTACATGGATGGGCGATGCTTGGGCGTACAGATGGGTAATGGTGAAGGCGAGCATGGCAGGTGTTTGGGTGATGGACTAACATGTACAGCGAGGATCTAGGCGATGCCTGGGTAGTGCTTCGGGTGAGGATCTAGCCGACGCCTGGGAGATGGTGCTGTACAGCGGTGATGTGAATCTGGGCGGTGGAGTGGTGCGATAGTACTAGGGTATTGTGGTGTTAGGGTGACGCATAGTACCTATGCAATAGTGAGGATAGGGAAGGGGCATGGCAGTGTATGGAGGCATATGGTATATGTGGTGTGGTGGTGGCACATGAAGAGATATGGGAGCATGTATGATTAAAAATAAAACCTCTTTTAAATTACTGATCAATATGATTTTTATAAGCTCAAAAATTGAAGATACGAAAGATTTGTTTGCGATTTAACCTAGATTTACCCTAACTTTTAGAAACCCTAGTTAGTTTGGGCCTTTCTTTTAAGGCCCAACCCGATCTAATTTAGCTCAATTAATTTAATAAATCCTGATGTTGAGCCCCTTAAATTGGTCTAACCTAAAACTAATTGATTCAGCTTATCTCAATAACTGATCCAACAACTTAACTTAATCCAACTTGACACGACTTGACTCCTAACTTGATTTTCTTTTTTCGTTTTTTCATCTTTTGTTATTATTATTTATTTATTTATTATTATTATTTTATCCATTAACCTAGCTCAATTAACAAAAAATATAAATTGGCAAAAATGAGGTGTCTATAGAACTTTACTACAAAGATAAAAGAGATATCCATTTTTACCAAACCCTACTTTAAATTGATAAACTAAGCTATGTTTTGTTTTGATGAAGCATATTAACTTGAAAGGTTGATGTAAAGAATAAATTGTCCATAGAGCAAAAGGTTAGGGGGCCTATCTTGAAAGGATAAGGTTTAATGGTGTTTATCTTAAAAGGATAGAGCAAAAATTTCAAGGGGGCCTATCTAGGAAGAATAGGGCTTAATGGAGTTTATCTTGGAAGGATAGAGCAAAAATTTCAAGGGGGTCTATCTTAGAAGAATAGGGCTTAATGGAGTCTATCGTTAAAGGATAGAGCAAAATTTTCTAAGGGGCCTATCTTGAAAGGATATGGCTTAATGGAGTCTATCTTGGAAGGATAGGACAAGAACCACTGGAGGTAAAATTAACTTGTTTTGGTTTAGTGGATAATCCAAAGAGGATAGATCTCTTAGAGATTTAAAAAAAAAAAAATTATTTTGGTTTGGTGGATGATCCGAAGAGGATAGATCTCTTCAAAAACTGATTTCACTTTGGTGACCTGAAGAAGATAGATCTCTTAAAAAACTGATTTCACTTTGGTGACCCGAAGAAGATAGATCTCTTTGAGATTGATATTCAAAAGATTTCTTTTCAAATTATTATTATTATTTTTTTTTTGGACTAAAGGATTTCTCCAATAGCAATTGATTGGCATATTTACATCGACTTTCGATATTCACTCATTCAATTAGCAGAATTTCTTCAAGGGTCTGTGCCTACTTCTTCTTTCTCTTTTATCTTTCTCTTTTCTTTCTTTTTTTATTTTCTTTTCTTTTCTTCTCTTCTTTCCTTTAAATCTTATAACTGAACCAGGCCTATGCCTTGAATTTTGCTTGGTTCAATTTCAAATTTTAATTTTTACTCTTCAGGACTTTTGAATAATAAATCTCTTTGCGAATGAACAAGATTAAATTATTAAGAACATTCGATTTCAATTTATCTTGTGATTCAGACTCAATGGTAAGTGTTTGGTATTTAAGTGAATGCTGCTAAGAAACAGGGTTTATTGGTGGAGTGTTTGTTGTTCAATGACCATGCGAATTCAAAAACATCCATAGATATCAACTTTACTTGTAAATGATGAAAGATTAATTACAAACTATTCAAGAAAAATTGGAATCCTTATTAAATCTCCGTTTTCATGGATAATATAACTTAACTGTATTTGAATTCACTGGTTCTCTTAATTTTGGTTCATCCATCTTTGTCAATACTAATGTACCTCCTGATAATATCCTCTACACCACATAAGGGCCTTTGTAATTCAAAGTGAACTTACCCTTAGGGTCTTTTGCATTCAGTAACACTTTCTTCAACACCAAGTCTCCCTCTTTAAAGTACCTCAGGCGTACTTTCTTGGTAAAAGCTTAGATCATTCACTATTGATAGCATTGACCATGACATATTGCTGCAAGGCTTTGCTCATCTAGGAGATTCAAATGCTCTATTCTCTTCTCTACCCACTCTGCTTCATCGAGCTGAGTTTCTACGAATACTCGAAATGAAGGTATTTCAACTTCTACTGGTAGTACTACTTCAATTTCGTACACCAATGAATATTAGGTTGCACTAGTAGAAGTTTTGACTGAAGTCTTATCGGCCATGAGAGCAAAGGGAAGCATCTCATGCCAATCCTTATATGTGATCACCATCTTTTCAGTGATTCTTTTGATGTTCTTATTAGCAGCTTCAATGGCCCCATTCATCCGAGGTCGATATGGAGTTGAATTTTTGTGATTGATCTTGAACTGGTGATACACTTCATCCATCAACTTGTTATTCAAATTTGTCTCATTGTTTGTAATAATAGATCGGGTACACCATATGTTGTAATAATATCTCTTTTCAAGAATTTGACCACTACTCCTTTGGTCACTGTAGCATACGATGCCCTTCGACCCACTTAATAAAATAGTCAATCACGACTAAAATGAATCTATGCTTGTTTGAAACCATTATTGAAATTAGACCAATCATG
Organism: Lumnitzera littorea; assembly: GCA_024138015.1. NCBI lineage: Eukaryota > Viridiplantae > Streptophyta > Magnoliopsida > Myrtales > Combretaceae > Lumnitzera > Lumnitzera littorea. Next base: position 46,063,530 of record JAMXBB010000001.1, on the reverse strand, counting down.
TCAACTCCCCACATTGAGAAAGGCCAAGGAGCTGACAACATGTGCAATTCTTAGGGAGGAGCGTTGATTTTATTAGCGTACACCTGACATAAGTGATAGTGCCTCACGTGTTTGATACAATTTCATTCTATCGTCATCTAGAAATACCTCATTCTCATGATTTTCCTGGCTAGCATATACCCATTCATGTGAGGACCACAAACTCCTTCATGCACTTCTTTTATCGATTTCTCGGCTTCTTCTTCATCCACATACCTTAGTAGTGTTGCATTTGGTCACCTCTTGTATAACATGGTCCCACTTAATAAGAAATGAGTAGCCAACCTTCTTAAAGTTTTTCTATCTTTTCTATTAGCATCTTTAGGAAATTTTCCCGTTTGAAGTAACTTCTTGATGTCTTGATATCATGGTTCTTTTGTTCCATTCCCTTCAACTGTAAGGCAAAAGCTGGTTTTTCTTTCACTTGAATCTTCAAGGGCTGAATTTTTATTCCATTTGTGACTTTCACTATTAACGCTAATGTAGCCAATTCTTTGGCAAACTAATTATAGATCCTTAGAATGTAAGTAAATGAAATATCTTGGAATTTTTCAACTAGCTTACTTAAATGTTCGTGATAAGGTATTAATTTCTCGTCCTTCATCTTATATTCCCTTAAGATCTGGAGAATTATGAGGGAAGAATCTCCGTACACTTCCAATTCTTGTATTCCCATGTCTAGCGCCATTTTGAGCCCCAAAATGCAGGCTTCATATTCTGCGATGTTGTTGGTATATGGGAATGTTAATCTTGTTGCCACTGGAAAATGGTTATCTACAGGTGATACCAATACTGCTCCTATCTTACATCCAAACACATTAGCTGCTCCATCAAAATACATTTTCCATCCCAACTTCTCACCACTCAATTCATTTGCCACCATTACATTTTCATCAGGAAATTGTGCTTCTAAACCCTTGTCTTCATCTTCTAATGGGTATTTTACCAATTGATCAACCACTACCTGCCCCTTGACTGAACTCTAACTTACGTATTTGATATCAAACTTAGAGAGTAGCATCTACCACTTCGATATTCTCCCAATCAATGCCAACTTTTCGGCTAAATATCTTAACGGGTCATATTTTGTCAACAACTCTATTGAGTAATAGAGAGTGTACTGCCTGAGTCTATGCATCACCCATACTAAGGTGCAACACATTCTTTCCACTTTTGTGTACTTTTGCTCGCTTTCCGTGAATTTCTTGCTCAGATGGTATCTAGGATACTCTTTTCTTCCCTTTTCATCTTTTTGTCCCAACATATATCCCATCGATTAGGGGAGAATTGTTAAATAAAGGATCAATGGTTTTCCTAGTATAGGAGTGACCAGTATAGGAGGATTCATGAGATATTCTTTAATTTTAGCAAATGCGTGCTCACATTATTCATCCTACTCTATCGCAGCATTCTTCCTCAATAGCTTAAATAACGGCTTGCATCTATTAGTTAGCTGTGATATAAACTGAGCGATGTAATTTAATCTCCCCAGTAATCCTTTAACTTCTTTAAGAGTCTTAGGCATAGGCATGCTTACGATCGCCTTGACTTTATCTGGGTTTACTTTAATTCCTCTCCTACTAACTATGAAACCCAACAATTTTCTCGAAGTCACTCCAAAAGTACATTTTCTAGGATTTAGTTTCATTTGAAACTTTCTCAATTACTCAAATAGTTTATGTAAAATATCCATGTGGTTTTCATTCTCTTTAGATTTGGTGATCATATCATCCACATAAACTTCGATTTCTTAATGCATCATGTCATGGACCAAGGCAACCATAGCATGTTGGTAAGTTGCCCTAGCGTTTTTCAACCCAAACAGCATCATGTGATAACAAAACGTTCCTCAAGTGGTAACAAACATTGTTTTAATTTTATCTTTTTCTACCATTTTAATCTGATTATACCCCGAGAAACCATCCATGAATGAGAAAAGATGATTTTCGGCTGTGTTGTCTACTAATATGTCAATATGCGGCAAAGGAAAGTTATCCTTTGGTGTCGCCTAATTTAAATTACATAAATAAACCCTAACTTTCCCATTTTTCTTCAATACTGGCGCCACATTGGCCTCTTGTTCGGGGTAATATGATATTTCTTTGAATCTGACTTCTAACAACTTCTTGACTTCTTCTTTAATTTTAAGGAGTAGATCTGGCCTAAATCGTCTAAGTTTTTGTCTTTTTGGTTTAATTTTTTCCTTGGTTGGCAACTTGTGAACCACAATAGACGAGTCTAAATTGGTCATATCTTTATAAGACCAAGTGAAGATATCTAAGTATTCTGATAACAATTGTGACAACTCTTGCTTTTGATCATTCATTAAATCACCATTAATTTTCAAATTTTGTGCATTTTCTTCTGTTCCTAAATTTATCACATCCATTGGTTCATCAATAATTACTCTACCCTGTTCATGTCGATGCTAATTCTCTTGAATTTTGTTTGCAGTCTTGATATCATCTCCAACGTCTAACCCAGTAGGGTCGAAAGCGATATTGGTACCTCCATCGTTTATATGTACGAGATATCCATTACGTTCATCATTTTTATTGGATTTGAGGAGTAAGGAAAAAAAAAGGACAACAAATAAATAACAAAGTAGAATTAATAGAAAGAAAGAAACGAATTTTATTGAAAGAATTAATTTACATTGTTTGACAGAAAAGACCTAACTAATTGAACTAATTATCAAAATCGAATGTTCTTAATCAATCTAATTTTGCGTTTCTAGAGAGATCTATTCATGGGAACGAAAAACCAGTTGTACAAAGAAACTAGTACGTCGACAACTTCTCTCCCATTCAAATCGATGATGTATTGTTGAGTTAAGGCCTTAGATAAACCAGTTACTTTAGGTTCTTGAACATTAGCTAGTGTTGGGAATGTTTGACGAATGTCCGAAAAATCCATGTGAGCATGGTACAGTTGATCCCTTCTTTTGCTCTTGGTTTTATCTTCATTTCATGAATCTCCTCTTCAGTGGGCTTATATCCAAGCCCGAACATTCCAATCTCTTATTTAGGCTATTTTAAACGACCTTGTGCCCCTTATCTTGCTTCTTTGATCATATCGACTTTGTTAAAAATCTATAACCTTGGCTCTTCCAATTCTTCATCCCTGATATAGAGAATAGTCGTTTCTTTGTAAATCTCATAGTCCTGTTCCCCAAGAATAGTAACCAATTGTTCATCGGCTATGAACTTCACTTTTTAATGTAGGCTGGATGGAATTGCTCCTGCTGAATGAATCCACGGTCTTCCTAGTAGAATATTGAAAGTTCGTGGGATGTCAAGAACTTGGAAGGGGATAGTAAACACCTGCGGGCCGATTTCGACCTTCAACCCAATTTCGCCAATTATCTCCCATTTTGATCCATCAAAAGCCCTTACTAAAATCAAGCTAGGCTTTATTTCAATCACCTCCATACCAAGTAAATTTAGTGTCGTCAATGGACACACGTTCAATGATGACCCATTATCTATCAGAACTTGGGCAACTACTTTCCCTACACACTTAACCACTATGAAGAGGAGCTTTGTGTGTCGGTCTCCTTCTTTACCTAGCTTATCTGGAAAAAATGGGATTTGATCCACTGCAAATATTAAGTTTACCACTAACCCTAGTTTTTTTTGTAGAAATCCCTCTAGGTACCTTAACCTCCTTTAGAATTTTAATTAGTACCTCTCTATAAGTATCTGATGACAACAGCAAGCCTATAAAAGAAATTTGGGCTGGCACCTTAGCTAGCTGATTCATTATCTTGTATTCACTAGCCTTTACTATCTTCTTGGCAACATTCTAATCTTTATCTTTTGTATCTTCAAACATTTTTTGAGAAGCCTCTTCTATAGTGGATTTCCTCTTGGCTTCCTTATGCTGATCATAAACTCATCCTGAGTAGGTAAGCCCACCGACCATGGGTAATGAGACCCTAGTCGTTTGATTCACTGCTTGGTAATCCAAATGTATTGCTTTATAATTCTCTAGGGCTATCGAGACATTGAAAGTGATCTTCTTAGGCTTTCTAGATTCCCCAACTTTCTTAGTCTTTCCATCATATTAAAAAATCAACGGCTTGGGCTCATCTCTAATCATTCTAACCATCCTACTCGCCTTCTTGGCTTCTACAATGAGTCTGTCCTCTTCCTTAAATTTTGGACCCTATCTAGTGGGCGGGGTGTTAGTATATATGGTAGGTGAACCGGCGTAATCTACTAAATACTCAAACTTCCCTATCGGTTCTCCTAGGGGGTCAACCATTGGATCTTCGGCTTCATATTTCTTTCTAAGCTCCCTTTGAGTACTTCTCTTTCGCGGTTTTGGAATTGTCATAGCCATGATATCTTTCTTTATCTTTCCTTCCTTAAGTAGTCGATATATCATCGGTTTGGTTTAACCTATCATGGAGATTCATATCCTGTAAGTATCTAGCTTTCCTTAAATTCTACGCTATCTCCTCAATAGTGATAGGGAGACTATTTAGGTTGATTTCTAGTTTGGATGCTTCAGCAACGATCATATTGATCGAATGTCCATGATTTGGTAAAGTGTTATTAGCCAAGTTAGGAGGGGGAGTTTGGATGAAATCTAATTGAACTAATTTGGCATCAATAAGATCCTGGATTTTATGTCTAAGTCTCCAACATTGATCTATAGAATGCCTGACCTACCCCAGATGATAATTGCATCAAAGCTTCGGGTTATAATCCCTTAGTCTTTACCCTTCTCTCGATATTTCAAATGTCCAGAGATTCTCCTTCCTTAATCGTGTGAGACCTTGACTTAGAGGAATGGGAATATGTGTGAACTATCTTCTTTGTGGGTGGTTGTTCTGATTTGGACTTAACAGGGGATTAGATCCTCCAGTCTAGCTATTAGGGCTATGGGTCTGACAAGGTTGCCGGTATCGACAATGCTGATAGTGGTTTCCTGAGATTTATTGGAAAATCTTAGGGGAAGTGTCTTCTTTTCAGCTGTTTTAGGATTAGGGAACCTCTTAATAGCAATGGCTTTCTCAATTTGGCTTCTTGAGGCTATAGTTTTTGCAAAATTGGAAACAGGGTACCCAACTAAGTGTTGGTAATACGAGCTTCCAAGAGTATTAATGAAAGTGAAGGTCAAATCCTTTTTAGTTAAGGGTGGACTCACCCTAGCTGCCATGCCCCTCCATCTTTGGGCAATATTCTTTAAAATTCTCATAGGTCTTCTTTCTTAGATTGTTCAGATCCCACATGGATGGGGCTACTTCAATGTTGAATTTATACTGGTTGTAGAAAGCTCATGCTTACTTATCCCAAGTATCAATTTCATTCAGGTCTAACTAGGTGTACCAAGTTAAAGCAGGCCTAGTTAAGTTGTCTTGAAAAGTCTAGACCATTACCTTGTCATAGTTTGTATATTTCCCTATTTTCCTGATGTACAACCTAGTGTATAGTTTTAGGTAGCCAATCCCATCGTATTTCTCAAATTTCGGCACCTTAAATCTTTCTAGGAAGTCATTGTCTTCTTAGGTTGGTAAACTGATCATTCATATTTGCTTAAACCCATTCACTATTTCTAGGGTTTTCATCTTCTCAATTAACTTCTGCATGACCTTTCTTTCCATTTCACGGTGTTTCTCTTCGATCTCTTTCCTCCATACCTCAGCATTAGGGGCTGATTCCTCATCTTCCAGTTCAGGGGGAGGGGTTGTTTTGCATTCTAGCTTAGGTTAGCTTGAGATCCTTATCTATTGTTAAGGATCCCAATAGCTTGAGTGAGAGCCTGAATTTGTTCAGTGATCTTGTTTATGTTTTCTTCCAAAGTTGCTACTTTTAGATCAAGCTCGGTTTGATTGACATTTCCAATACCCTAAGTCGACATCCTTGCCTTAGAATGGGTGAATATCAAGCTTCTAGTTGAGTTTGCTCACTTGAACACTATTTTTGAAATCTTATGCGAAAACCCAAGTTTTAGACTTTTTGGTGAATTAAAGAGTTTTTTTTTTTTTATGTTTTTGTGATGTTTGTTATTTAGCTGTTTGCCTCTTTTTTTTTTTTTTTCTTTTTCCTTGAAAGTCAAATAAACAAAATAATGAGCAAGAGACTGTGTAATTAATGAAAATTTTATTTACTAAAGCTACAAATTTATTAATCATAAGATCAAACTCATACAACGGACTAAGTGAAAGGAAAAGGAAAACTCTAAACTAATTTAAAAAAAAAAAACTTAAATCTTATATCTACAAGAGCTAAGAATTTGGCTGGGATGAGCTTCATCAACTTCCCTCATGAGTCTTTGTATTGTAACATCCCTTTCTCGAATCTTGTTCCTTAAGAATTGATTTTCCTCTAGTAGTCTCTCATTTTCCAACCTTAACTCTTCAACAATCCTCTTACTTTCTTGGAATTGGGCTTCAACTCTAGCTCGTATGGTTGTCTCGATAGGCCCGCTCAGTGGGTGAAAAACGTACTAGATTTGGCTTATGTCTAAATACATCTGGGGCTTCATACCATATCTTTCTAGTCTTCTCCAACTAATCATAAATGAACTACTTGGTAGCTCGGTATTTTCCGACTTTACCCCTCAATGTTCCCACATTGACTATCTTCTTGACTTCTCTTTGTTCCTATAGCTTTACGAGTTCTACTAGTCATTAGATTAGAGTAGCTGTGAATAGACAAGGATCTTGATAATTCATTGTGACGACGTCTAAGGAGTCTCTATAAGCTATCTCTTGTAATGGGCCCAACTGTCTGGTAACACAAGCCGAGAAATATTTGGTACAGCCTGTAATACTGATAAAGGGAACTCCTACATAATTGGTGCACTCTGGCTTGAGTGCAGTGGGTCCATTTAGCTATCCACATAAAGTCTATTGGCTGCATTTTGCTAATAATTGATACCCATCCCTTAAACTAAGCTTCATCTGGTATCTTGAGGTGGTAGGCAAATTCGTTAATCAAGTCCATATTCTCTATCAAGGACTCTCTAAGAAGATTCCCTTCATATCCTTGTATGTGACTAAGAAACCATATGGTAAGGATTGTAGGGTTAGCCATGAAATAACCATCCCCCTGCTTCTTCAGGTGGGTAAGTTTCTTAAACTATCCTACCAATAACATTGATATATAGGATTTATTAGCTAGGAATTGAGTCACTAGCTTGGTAACCCTATAGTGGACCTAACCATTTCTAAAGGGAAACAACAATATTCCAAACACTGTTACAATAAATGCGTTGACCCTCTTTTCGGCCTACGATTCATATCCTCCATAGAAAATCTGGTGATATTTTTGGTAAGCATTTAGGCTTGAAAACCACTCCACCAATCATAGTAAGCTTAAACATTTTTGGCCCTCTAAAGATAAGAATGAGGCCAAGGTTGACTTCTTGACCCCTAATAGTATCATGAAGATTTTCTCAGGTTGGACTCTGAGATCGGGGATAGCTATGCCTACTTTGAGGGGCAGGGTACTAAGTAGCTGTGAGTATTCTTCCACGGTAGGTATCAATACATGTGGGTCAAAGTTGAAAGCTGTAGATTCTGGATCCTAGTAATAGATAAGGGCATGGATTAGAGGCTAATGGAGCTAGACCCGCATGAGGGATATGATCAACTCGATCTTCTTGTAGACGTGATTTTGCTTAGCGGGTGAAAGTTGGTTTAACCAACTTTTTAGGATGGCTTCAGGGAAGGAGTACTTATGTAACTGGACTAATACTATCTTGACTCTCTATATCTATATTACAAAAGATATAAATGAAATAAAAATGCGACGACTATTTACAATAAGGACACTAAATTCAACATAAAGTTGGATTCGATGTTAATAATTTCATAGCTTTTTTCAAAGATTTCCATAGATATTGGGTAGCCTTTCACTAACTAAAAGGTAATAAAACAAATTGATACACATATAACACTAGAAATAAAATATTTACAAAAAAACAAACGTAAATTAATATATAAAAATGCAATATTTTACATTTACATGTGCATACAATGCAAAATGCAATAGGAGTCGGTAATTAATAAATTATAAGAATTATAATAAATCCGTGGTTAAAAAGTGCCCCTATATATAAGTATATCCAAAATATGATCTAATAAAAATGAAGCTCATGTATACTTATATATAAGGGTTAAAATTTTTTTTAATTGAAAATGGATGATGAATTGACCGTAGATTAAATCAAACTTTTTCTATAATTTAAAAAACACTACTCTTATTTCGAAAAAAAATGATGCAAGAGAGTAGGGTCTATAGGTCCTAAGCTTTATAGCTTCAAGGCTTTCTGAAGAGAAGCTTGGTGAGCTACATCGAAGTCTGAGTAGGCTTGCCTATCACCGTCAAGTGGGGGTAATGACCCCAATGACCTGAAGGTTACACAATAGCGGCTTGTTGTAGATTTCTAAGGTAGCTTAGGTTCAACAACATCTAAACACACGAATAATAATAATAATAAAAAAAATTCCTCCTAATCCCCTAGAAGGCCTATTGGGCTAGGCTTTGTTGTTAGGCCTGCATCACTAAAAAAAAAAAAAACAATTAGTACTTCTATAATATAATAAAAGAAAAAAATAATAATAAAAGTGCATCAATTAAGTTTTTAACTGTTACATGACTAGCATACAAGTGATCTTTGATGGAATCACCAATTCTGTTGAGCTTTATTTTGATTTCCTTAATTTAACCTATATTAAGACTACCCGCTTAATATAAATTACTCAACATTAAACTAAGAAAATATTTTTCTTTAAAAAAAATTAAAAAATTGCAACCACCAACTGGTAAAAAAAATGAAATTAGGGTTTCTCAAGTAGGAAAACCTTAATTTGACAACTAGTTTGTGAATATTTTAAAAAATTCGATTTTTAGAAAATTAAACCAAAAAAATCGAATTTGGGGGCTAACCTATTAAGATTAAATCACCATGTGAAAATTAAAAGAAACTGATAGGCTTTATTTTTTTTTTGAAATTTTTCTAAAAATATTAAAATATACCTAAATAGGAAAAAGTAACTAAAAATGATTTTTTTATTATTATTATGAATTTCTAAAGAGGGGAAAAATTTTATTTTTTTAATGGTTACCCTGAAAGTGCCTACGTACTCACTAATTAAGATCAAATCGACCATAGTTCTTTTTTATAAAATTTTTTAGTGGTTGGGTTAATTTTATATTGAAAACCAAGTCAGGTTTATATTCTTTATTAATTTATCATCTAAAAAAAATTTAAAAAATCTAATTTTTCTAAATTAAATAAATAAAAACCCTAACTAACTATCTTAAAACTCAATTTAGATTTTTTATTTTTTATTTTTTTTAAAGAAACCTCTATATGTCAAAAATATATTTTTATTAAAAAAAACACGATTTTTCATGAAAAACCTAATTTAACAAAAATTACAAAATAAATAATAATAAAAAAACCTATACTTAAACATAAAAAAATTATTTAATTAATAATAAAATAAGTAACTAATAAAGCAAATTAATAAAAATAAACAAAATAAAATAATAAATAAGAAAAATAAAATAAAATAATTACTCATCATTGAACCATCGGTGTTGGGCAGTGATCTGGCCGACATAAGCAACAACACTAGGCTAAGACTTGGTGAGAGTGGGTGTGCACGGGCGAGTGCTTAGGCGAGCATGCAGGAGAGAGCACGAGTGACACTTCGAGCAAACGGGGGCGTAAGTGAGGGTGATGGCACAGGTGAGAGTTTGGATGACATACAAGCGAGCAAGGGCGATGGTACGGGTGACACTGGGCGAGAGCGATGGGTGTCAACGACTATGAATTGGGTGTTGACTCAAGTTGGCGAAGGTGATGGCACGGGCAAGCGAGCGAGGCGATGGTACAGGCAAGCAAGCGAGGCGATGGCATAAGCAAGACTGGGTACTGACTTAGGTGACAGTCGGTGTATAGATGGGCGATGCTTGGGCGAGCAGATGGGCGATGGTGTAAGCAAGCATGGTGGGCATTTAGGCAATGGACTGGGCATGTACGGCGAGGATCCGAACGATGCTTAGGCAATGATGGGCGGTACATATGTGAAGTTGAACCTACAGGTTATGATTGAAATGTTTCAGTTCTGATATGTAATAATGTCTATCATATTGCCTATATTATATTGTATGTTATCTACCATCACTCAGCTTCAATAGTTGAGGAGACAAAATGTTTTAGCCTTAGGTTAACTGTATAATGAAGGGCCCAATGCTATGAGGCGATATATATATTGAGAGTGTAAGTCGTAGTCAGTGACTTTTGTATGGAGCTTATACTAAGTCAGAAATCTTATTACTATGAAGATGATAAAGTAAAAATCTAGTCCATGTTTTGATGTAAATATTATGTTGTACACGTAAGTTATAACAAGAAATCTAGCTGAACTCCAATGTAGAAACCCCTTTATTTTGTAATCAATGTTGTCTTTTGATGAATGAGTAAGTTAAGTTTTCAATTGGTATTCCTATGTGATCGTACATCCTGTGCTACGTTGAAATGTGACATTATGTCTCCTACACAATCAGATAACTTGACTTTCGCCTAGTAGTAGAGCTAGGAACTGACCACTATGTACAGGATAGGTGATTCTCCCCTTTAGGAAGAGCCCACTAGTACGATAGACACAAATAGTGATTGCCTATGAAGTTTCCCTTTGACGAGTACCTATTGGATTTCACTACATTCAGGTATTGAATACGGCATGAGTCCTAATGAAGTTTCCAGTACAATGGTAGCGAAAGAGTTCAACACTTTGAAGCTTAATTTTTTATTTTCCAGCTTCAATTATTTTCCCCTTAAAAAGTTGGAAAATAAAGAGGCCTCAACTACACAAGTGTATCACTTCACTTAGCAATCGTAAGTTCACTCTTTTTGAGAAATACTTTGAGGTCAGTTTAAGATTTTCTTTCTCCCTTTTTTAGAAATCTTACTTTACATATCACTGCATTTATCCGAGCATGTTGACTTCAAATTGTTATCACTTCACTATTGAATGCTTTTGAATACATATCACCACATTTATTCGAGGCCATTTTAACTTTATTTTGTTATTTTTTCACCATAAAGAAGGGTGATGGGTGGTTTTACATCTGTACCTAACCTCGTAGCAAGATTTTAATAAGGTTAGAATCCCCTATCATGATAAGAAGAAAAAGTAGGTTGTAGTTATGTTTTAGACCAACCTAGATTTTCTTACAATTTAGAGTCACCCGATTAGATAGTTTGATATAAAGAAATTGCTCCCTAATGATATGAAGGCTTATGACACCATCATAGAGGCCTATAACAACAATTGGTTTCTTTAGGATGTAAACACCATCATAGGCAAGTAGGTGCTCTGATGTTTCCTAGAGATGAAATAAGAGCTCTTGAGGGTGTTAGTGCTACTCAAGGTGAAGATATTGAGGGCATGAATGGAGGTATTATTGTTGAGCAAGGTATAAGCTATTTGTGATTTCGTTATGTTAAGTGGGCTTGCAAGAGGAGGGACGTTCATGTCTACTTCAGGAGCTGAGTGGTCTTTCTTGCTCATGCCCAACACTGTGTTTGTAAGTTGTTTTGCTTGCATTTTAATATTTTTTGGACCTAATTCCTTAGTATTTCTTTGTAGATCTACTGTTAAAGGATCATAGCTCAAAGGATCATTTTGCTCAGCTCAAAGCTGGCATCATTGGGAAAGAAGAGCATGTGAGTAAGGCTCCTGTGAAGTAACTTGTGAAGTCTACACCACTAGAACTGTTAAGGAGAAATAGCTAACAAAAGTTACCTTTAAAAGGAAGGTTATGAAGATTATTGAACTAAGGAAATAGCCTAATGTGCATGATTGTCTACCTTTGAAAAGGAATCTGACCAAGGGAAAAGGTCTTGAAGAAGGTCGAAAGAGAGATGATAAGACTGATAGAGGTTCCAAGGATTTAAAGAGATCCAAAGAAGTTCCTGTGACTTTGCCCTCAACTGATGACTCCTTCTAGGAAGGAGAATAAATGGGTCTTCTAGTTCTTTCCTTTTTGTAATGATAGTACTAGTGACCATACTCTAGGCAATGGGAACATTGCCTTAGAACTATTAAAGGATATCCATCTTTCCAAGGATATTGGTCCCCTTACCAATATTATTAATTTTTTTCAAAATCATAAATTTGACAACTTGCTACAATTAGGTGATTCAAAAGTTTATGATGTAAGATTTCTCACCCCACCGACTTTAGTAATGCCTTGATCTCCCTTTTGACCTTGCTTTTATTTTACAGAGTTCCTAGCACTTATTGATGATAGTTAAGGCTTTAGTAGAGGAGAAGAATGCGGTAAGCCTTATCCCTTTGGCTTTTATTATTTAACAATATATTTTTGACCAACGATGTTTTGTGTTTTCTTTTCAGATTATTGAAGATTATAAAAGTCAAATTGCCAATCTTAAGGTCAAGTACTTAAAACTCTAGCAATAATGGGGAAGGAGGAAACAAAGTTAGAGGAGGAGGTAAAAAATCTAAAGGATAAAGTAGACCAAGATGCTAAGCTTAAAGAATAAAAGGATGTTGCTCTAACTAAAGAGTAAAAGAAGAATTGTTAGCTTGTCTCTAACCTACAAGGGATACATAACATGGTGGAGAGCCTTAAAGGAAAATATACCAAAGAAAATGGCCACTCTTAAGGCTCATGTGATGAGTTGAGGAACAAAATCATAGACATTGACAGGGAGTAGGGTTCAAATTATGATAAAGCTTATGAGAAGGCCTTTGAGGACATTTAGGAGAGTTAAGAGAATAATAATCTTATGGAAAAAGATGTTGGATGGGGTGCATCTAGCTCAAGAGGAGATTCTGATCCACCACCTTAATTATGACCTTAGTTACTTGGACTCTTCCAAGCAAGGTCAAAAAGAGGAGGCCTCCACCATTGAAGAGAATGCTGCTAAAACCGATGTGGTAGGTAAACCTATTGAAGGCATTGATGTCACTATAGTTGCTCTTATTATTGTCCAAGAGGCCCCTAATGCTTCTGAGGTCTCTGAGATTTCTACTTTAGACCCTCCTTCTACTTCCCTTGCTGACCCCAATCAAGCTCTTGATAACTAAACTCAAATCTTCAACCAATCAACTATAAAGAATTGAAGTATCCCTTCATTTGCTATTTTGTTTGCTATTTCTATTCATTATTCCCAGGTCAGGATCTTGACCTTAATATGATGTAAAGATAGATGGTTAAACTTTTGTTGATGCCTTTGTGAAAACTTTTTTGTTGTTACTTTTTAATATTGCATTGAAATTCAACTCACTTTTGTTTTAGCTTATAGTTGTCTTTTAGCCTAAGTCGTTTGTTGATGTATCTTTATTGTTACTCATAATTTTGTGAGCCCTTTTAATTAGTTATTGAGTAATCTATGGCTTCTATTTAGCCTGTCGCCTTGCTTATAGTAGGACATAGAGTAATGTGCTTATGACTAACTAATAGCCCAGAGTTTCCAAATAGCTCATCATCTATTTAGTAAACTTAAAGTGTTTAGGTTTATAGTAGCTCATTGTCTATTTATTAGACTTAGAGCATTATGCTCATCATCAATTAATGACTTAGAGCATTTCAAATAGGTCATCATCCTTTATTAGGACTTATAGCACCTATGCCTATCACTCTTAGAAGAGTTTAAGGCTTTATATCTTGTCATCCGAGTTCTTCTTTGGACTTAAAGATTTATAGATAGCCATTTTCCATCATCCACCAAATATAGGACTTAAGGGTAGCACTTTATAAGCATTTTGGCCTTTTCACTATAAAGAATATCACCAGAAAGTCCATTAACCATGCACATTATTATGGATTGATGAGGACCTTTAGTTGAGTATCTTTTAAATTGTGTTCATACTATTACAAAGAATGTAAGAATAAAGTGTAGTATGAAATAAAGTCAAAGGACAATGTACAAATGCATACTTTATTAAGTAAGCTATAAAACATTGACGTTCAAGTCAGTTAATTAGCACCAATAGTTTAAAACATGAATAATAGAACATAACGGAATAAACATGTAGGTTGGCCAACCATCATTGATAATTTAACAACAAAATCATGAAACCATCATCATTTACAGTTTACACAAATTCTAAACATGAAGTCATAAATGTACATATCTGTGACACTAAATTGGAAATTCATATGTTTCCTTTAGTAGATTAATCACTTAAAGTAGGGCTTGAGATTATCAACATTCCATACCTAAAGAATGGGTTGTCCATCAAGTCTCTCCATTATATAAGCTCGTCCATTCCCTTCCACCTCCTTTACCCTCACAGGGTCTTCCCATGTAGGAGTTAGTGTTCCTTGACATTCCTTAACTCCTAAAGCCTTTAACTTTCTAATGAGCAAATCACTAAGTTGAAACACTTGTAGCTAATGTACTTTTCATAATACAAAGCTGCTCGTTCTTAATAGGTAGTGAAGTGATCTTTGGCCAATGCTCGTATCTCGTGGATAGTGTCTAAATTTGCTCAGATGCTAACACCGTTATATATGGGGTTACAAGCTTGGACTCTCGTACTTTCCACTTAAAGTTCAATCAGTAACACTGCTTCAAACACAAAGGCCAATTGGTAAGGAGTGTAGCCTATTGAAGTTCTTTGCTGCTAGATATCTCTCATGGATTTTAATGATAATGAAAAGAGAAGAACACTAATGAATTAACAAGTCTGCAGATATTTAGAAGGATTTTCAAAAAGTATAATTTCGCAAAATTAAGTTGTATTCAAAAGCTTTGAAAGGACTGAAAATAGACTAGTCTAGAAAATCTTCAAAAAGTATTTTAGAAGCTTATTTAGAAACTTCAGAAATAATAGGCTGATACTCTTCAAACGCTTGTTCAGAAAGTAAGTCTGGAAGTATGATGTTGAAAATAGTTTTAAATCAAATTCGGATTAATCAAGCCTTAGCTCCACTAGATTGAGTGTATTAGGAAAATACATTTAATCACATTTCACTCAAGATGGAATTAAGATCCATGGGGATTTATTTTAAGAGAAAATATATTTGGATAAATCGAGATATATACAAGAATGGATAAGGATAAGGTTAAATAGGATTTTGTAAGATTTCAAATTTTGAATATGAGGCTTATCTGGAAGTTGCTAACAAAAGCATATCTTTTTAAATTCAAATCAAAAGCTTATCTAGTGGTTACGAATTGATGAATATCTGATTTAAACAAGATAAGGAAAGTTGTTTTTGAATTTTCACTTTACCAAGATCTTCTCAAAATATCTAAGGGATTATCTTAAATAATTAATGGTTGGATAAATATGGAAGTGAATATATTCTTCAGATTTTTAGCCGTTGGAAAAACTCAATATAAAAGGAGAAAGGATTCAAAACATTAGGATATAACTCTGAAGAAAAATTATCATTACATAAAAGTTCTTAGTTAGTTTTTACCTTTTGAAAAGTTTTAGAAAGTCCTTCAGATACTTCTTCAAAGAGCTGCACCAAATCAAAGTTCTACAACAAGCATTATTTCTTTCAAGTGCAAAATTATTTGAGAGTTATATTTTTGTTTTCACTTGTAATTTCTATACTTTATTGTAGAGAAAAGATAGTCTGTAATTTATAGATTTATATTAGCCTAGATTGTAGAGAGGCTAGATAGGCAAAGCAAAGTGTTGTAAAGTCATTGTGACGAATGCTTATAATCTATTTATGATTTGATTTAGTAGAGCAAGTGGAACACCATCGATAAAGTAAATCGGGTCCTCAGCGGTGGAGCTGGAAGAAAGCAGTAGGTAAAATGTCGAAGCTCTATAAAATCTCTACCTGATATTCTCTTTCCTTATACTCTTTTAATTTGTTTTATTATTTATTGTGCATTGAATAATTAAATTATCACTATTCACTATTATAAGTTGTTAAGAGAGGTAATTTTATTTTTCTAATATCGAAAAGTTTTCAAGAGTTTAAAGATATCAATTCATCCCCCCTTTTGATAGCTTATATGAGACCAACATTTACATAGTCTTGTAACCCTACAAAACATTTGGTAACTCATCTATCCACTAACTGCTAGCTTGGTTTACCCTTTTCTTTGAGCTCTAAAGAATGACCTTGTATACGACCTTTGCCTATCCATTGCTTTAAGGGTATGCAATTGATGTGCAGCATAGTCTAATTTGCTAAGCTTCATAAAACTCTTTAAGCTTTACATTATCAAAATGTAGGCCATTATTTGTAATAATAGCATAAGATATCCCAAATCTAGTTAGAATGTTACTAACCATGAAAGCCTTAATGCTTCGCTTTGTGAAACTTGGCATCGCCATCGCTTCAACCCATTTTGTGAAGTAATCCACCATGACAATGATGTACTATCTTTGTTTTGTGGTCTTGGGGAATGGGTCTAGGATATCTAACCCCTATTAGGCCAAAGGCTAAGGGCTAGTGAGTGAAATCAAATACATACTTAGACCTCTTTCAATCATAGCATTTCTCTGAAAACGGTCACAAGTTTAAAGCAAACAAAGGGAATCCTTCTTCATTGTAGGTCAATACTATCTAAGGCACAGAGCTTTGACATATAGAGCTTTGGCCTTAATATGATTGCTGCATGCTCCAGCATATAGGTAGAAAAGGACTTACTCTACCTTAGATAGTCACAAACATCTCAAATAGGGCATACTTAACCCTCTCTTATGCAGCTTTTCATCAATTACTATAAAGTTGGTAGCTTCATAAATGAGTCTTCGAGCCTCTTTATTGTCTTGAGGCAAGATTTCATTCTTCAAATAATCAAGGATGGGATCTATCTAATTGGACTCCATCTCTTTCTCTTGTCCTTCCAAACATTTTGCAGGTTACCCATCATGCTTTTCTCTAGTAAATATTTTATGAAAATTCTTTTCTCTCAGCTCGATAAACCTATGGAAGCTAACTTGGGCAATTTGTCCATAGCATAATTTTGCATTCTTGGAATCTTTACCAACTGCTAGGCTTCAAAACTAGCTTTAAGCTCTTTAACTAGTTGTAAGTACATAATCAAACCACTTAGCTTCGCCTCCTTAGCCCATTTTATCTTGCCAAGAGTGCTTCATATTCTGACTCTTTGTTGTTGGCTGGGAACCTAAACTTTATGGCATAAGAGATTTGAGCTCCCATTAGGCCTTTCAAGATCAAGCCAACACTACTTCCTTCGCATGTTGATGATACATCAACATAGAAGGTCTAGGTCAGCTTTTCTCTCTATTTAGTGGATCCTTCACTTCTAATGAACTTGACTACAAAGTTGGATAAGATTTAGCCCTTATAGATTTCCCTAGGTCAATACTAAATCCTTAGGGTGCTAAGCTCTAAAGCATATTTAACCATTTGCCCTGAGGCATTAGGCTTTTATAGAGCTTGTTTCAAAGGCTGTTTAGTCAAAACCATGACCTGGTGAGCCTCAAAGTTAGGTTAGAGCTGCCTTGCTACAGTAATTATGGTGAGGACAACCTTCTCTAACTTCATATAGTGTAGCTTCGGTCTTTACAAAACATGACTAACATAATAAACAGGTTAGTGTATTCTTCCTTTTGCCTGTATGAACATAAATGAAAGAGCTCAATTACTTGTCAACAAATATAAATAGAGAGTTTTGCCTTCGACTAGCTTTAAAAAGATCGATGTCTTGGTAAAAAACTCTTTTAAAGCCTTGAAGGCTTACTTACATTCTATAATCCATCTAAACTCAAACTGATTTCTTAGGACACTAAAAAATTTTACACACCACTTTTCACTCTTAGATACATAGTGATTCAACGTTGCCACTTTGCTAATCAATCTCTAGACCTCTTTGATAGACTTTGGCGACTCCATATCCAATACAACTTAGATCTTCTCAAGCTTGGCCTCAATCCCCCCTTGCATCACCATGAAGCCTAAAAATTTCCCTAAAAAAGATACTCTGAACACACACTTCTGAGGATATAATTTCATATTATGGTGTCTAAATATGTCAAAAGTGCCTTATAGGTTAGAAAGGTGCTTATCATTGGTCTTACTCTTGATGATAATATCATCTACATAAACCTTGATATTCCTATGTATCTAAGGTTGAAACATCTTTTTGACTAAGCTTTGATAAGTGGCGCTCATATATTTCAAACCAAATAACATAACCTTATAACAATATGTGTTGAAATTTGTGAGGAAAGATGTGTGTATCTAATCGGAGGAGTACGTCTTGATTTGGTTATATTTAGAAAAAGCATCCAAAAACCATGTAAGGCATGTCTTGAGGTCAAATCAACCATCTATTCAATATTCGGTAAAGGAAAGTAATCTTTTAGGCATGCCTTACTCAAATTGACAAAATCGATGTACATCCTCTATGTTCCATTTGCCTTCTTAATCAGCACACAACTAGCTAGCCAAGTGGGATATGGTTCTTCTTTGATAAAATTTGCCTTTAGTAGTTTCTAAATTTTTTCTTCTATAGCTAGCTGCCTCTCTAGAGCAAAATGTCTCTTTTTCTATTGTATTATCGTAGTCTTGGGATTAATATTCAACTCATGGGTAATTACCTCCTCTAGGATTCCAGGCATATTTGATAGTGACTAGGAAAAAATATCCTTATTAGCTTAGAGGAAGCGTACCACACTTTTTCGAAGGTCGATTGGCACATTAGCTTTGACCTTGGTAGTGTGTTCAAGGTTATTGCTCAACTATATGGTTAAAGTTTCCTTTACTGGCTCTCCTCTCACTTGTAAGCGATTACTTGTGCTTTGCTCAATGTGATAGACCTGATCCCTTTTCAAAGCTTTTAATTGTAGACTGGCTAGTTATTAATCCCCATGATATGTCCCTATTCTAGTTATGTTGGAAAATTTACCTTCGATGAGTTGTCAACACAACAATCTTAAAGACATTAATGGAAGGTCAACCTATGATCCCATTATTTGTTGAGGTGTAGTTAACTATAACAAAATCAACTTCATTTTACACAACGTTCTCATCATCCTTGATTTGGAGATTTAAGGTGACTACTCTTGAACTTTTACTAGTTGATTGTTGAATTTGGACAAGTTGTACTTGTACGACTACATCTTAGAATTCTCTAGTTTTGGTTGTATTTGGTCAAATGCATGTCTGAAAATGATGTCAATTGAGCTTCCAGTGTTGACCATAACTTTCCTAACATTAAACTTAGCTACTATAGTTGTAATGACTAATGCATCCTCATGGGTAAATTGAATCCCCCATAAGTCTTTATCTAAAAATGTCATCATGTCATCTACCCTGTCTTTTTCCTTTAACATTCAACACATGAGCTCCATATGAATTGGCTAAATTCCATGTAGCCAAAGTACTTCCTCCTTTTAGACTACTAAAAATCACATTAATTACTCCTCTTAGAGCTTGGTTGTCTCTTCCAACCCTATCCCTGAGTCGTTAACTCCCGATTATTAGTTCAAGCATCATTTTCTTAAGCTTACTGCTTGATCCTTCTTCTCTAAGTAGGCCGTTCAATCCTTTCTTCCTTGTCTACTCTAAATTTCCTCAAATATCCTCTTTAGATGGCATCTTAGTGCATTCTTTAAGTGGATGTACTCATCTATGTTCTAACCACAAACTTCGTGGAAATCACAGTACTTATAAGAATTTTTCCTTGCAACTTTTATGGCCAAGCTAAGAATCCTTGGTTACAGACCTCTATCAAAATGTCTTACATAGGTCGGTTCAAGGGATATGTGTAGCAAAGGTCATAATTAGCCTTTTTGGATCTCTTAAAGGTAAGCTCAATCTATCCTACATATTTAATTTCTTTTGAAGGCAACCTTTCATTAGCCCTTTATCTTTCTTTGACCTCCTCTTGAACTTTTCTTTTTCAAGCTCTTGGTGAGCTTACATCTAATCTTGCTAGCATATAAATTTTTTTGACCTCTTAGTAAACTTATAAACTTGTCTAACACCTTTGCAAATGGCATACAAAGCAACACTCTTAACACAATTAGAAATCTTGATCATCAGCTAACTAAATCTATGTACATAATCTCTAATACTCTCCCTAGGCTTCTACTTAACCAAGGTTAGAAGCAAGGAAACTTTTGTAAGAGGATTATTGGTTAGGAAGTATTTCTTGAACTCATTAGCTAATTGGTCAAACAAAGAGATAGATGTTGCTCTTAATGAATTGAAACAATTACTTATTGATTTCCTTAAGGTAAAAGGGAGCACCTTATATGCAATCATGTCGGAAAGCTCATACAATTCTTTTAAAGTACAAAATATATTCAGGTGATCAACTAAGTCTTTTTGTCCATTGTAAGTGTCAAATTAGGGTAATTGAACACTCAATAGGAGAACTTCATCTATAATCTCTTGAACAAAGAGGCTTGATTTCCTACCCCTTATATCTACTTTCTTTTTGGAAGTTCCTTTTGTTGCCAACTTCCTTATGTACTCTTTCAAATCTTGTAAACTCATATCCGCTACTACTTTTTAGGGGCAAACAAGCAACCAAATGCTTGATCTTTCCCTCTACATACATTTGTACATACCTACTAGCCTAAGCCTGTATTGCCATTTGTTGGAAATCCTTCTTAGCATAAGTTTCTTGCCATGGTTTCTGAGCAGCTTCATTCACCATAGGGACTCACATAATTGTCGTAATTCATTATCAAGTACAACTAGGTTAGCCCTCCTCCTACTGCCTCTAGTAAGGGAGTGGAAGAAGAGGCAACATCATGTTCATTAAGTTATTGCCTTAATTCTTGATTATAAGCCTAAACTCCTCGAGCTCCTTAGCGAATTTGGTATACAAGGCTTCCAACTATGCAATGTGCAAAGCTTCATCATTTGGGACACTTATTCATATATTCTGATCATCAACCTCCCCTTACCGCACTTTTAGAGTCTACTACTATAGGAATCTTTTTTCTTAAGCTATACGAGGGGCATTATTCCCCCTCCTGGACTATTGTCTTCTCTTGATCTTCTCTTAGTTACCATTGGGTCTTAAAGAATAGACAGCATTGAATTATTGATGGAAAGAATTGGTTTTGCAAGATTTCTAGACACTCATTAAGTAAAGAATCTACACCACATAAAGAAGTTAGGTTATGGGGGTGTCAGGGTGACTCTAGCGTGATCACTCTGATGCTTAAGTAAGAGATTTGAGTATAGAAGAGAAATAAAATAGATAAAGCAAAGTATCAATGGCTAGAAGAAGCTTACAAACACATGTTGAGCTGTATTTATAGTTATCGATTACCTCTTACTCAGTAACCATTGCCTCCAAAATATATACACATATCCCCTTTAAATTTAAGACCACTCCTTGATTTTCAGGAACGTAGATAGCATTTTATCAACTAATAGGCGGTTATTCTTACAAACTCCCTACTGTTCGTGCCCCTTGTTCAAATTTGAACTCCTCTTAGTTGACTAGGTCTTAGTGGGCTCTATATCATTTAGCTGTACTAATAGAGGCTAATTCAACCTGTTTGACTCGACTTACTCTTAAGCTTCATGAGTTGATCAACTCTTAAGAACAAGGTTGCAATAGCTAAAGAGGTCGGGAGTATGGCATAGAAGGTGTTGGATATGAATCAATAGGTTAGAGATGTGTTACTTTAGGTTAGCCTAAGTCCTAGATGTGATAGGGAAAATTCCCTATCAACACTAACTACAGGCCATCTTGGATGGTCAAGTTCCTTAGTTCATCTTAGATGGACAAAGTTGGCCATGAATAAAAACTATCAAGGTTTGATAACTCTAGACTTTAGCTTGAGATGCTAAGCCACAAGCTATTTAAACTTGTACAGATGCTTGGATAATTGGGGGACTTAAAACTCTTGTAGATAAGGATAAATGTCTTTTCTTATGATACCTAATGCTCCTAAAATCTCTAGCGTAATTGAGGCTCCTAAAAGCTCTTTAAGATCACTAAGACTCTAAAAATTTTTGTTTACTAGGACAACTAAATTTTCTAATAGAGGATGACTAGAACTCTTAGTTTACCTAATTTATGACAATTAAATTTCCAAAGTTTTCAAAGAAAGATGACCACTACCCTTAGATGTTGTAAACTTCCTACTAAGGGATAATTGAAGTTCCTAAATCTTCTAAACAAGGATAACTAAAGTTCCTAAGATTCTTCTAAGATCGAATGACTTGTGTTTTGATTTCTTCTAATATAGATGGTTGATGCTCCTAAGTTTCTTCTAAGAATAAATAACCAGAGTTGCCAAAATTCTTCCAAGATAGATGGATGATGCTCCTATGGTTATTTTAAGATTGAATGACCAATGTTTCTAAGTTTTCTAACTAATGATGACCAAGGTTCGTACATTTTCATCAAGAGATGACTGGAGTTATTATTTTAATCAAGGGATAACTAAAGTTCTTAAACTTAACAATGGCTCGAGTTCTTATTTTTTCATTAAAGGATATTGGAGGGCCTTAAGTTTCTTCTTAACCAAGGATAACTAAGGTTCATGAATTCTCTAATTAGGGGATAAACAAAGTTCCTAAATTTTCTCAACTAAGGATGACTAATGTTAGAACCTCTAGAAAGTGCCTTGATGATAACAAAACACATATGAAAGTCATATTAACAAATTTACTTAAGTGTGCAAAAAAAGACATGTCTATGACAGAATCTATGATGAATTTCAAAAGAATTACCAGAAGTAAGAATTACATCAAAATTATATAAGCAAAGTTGGTTTGATGCTATATTGATAAGAAATATCAAAAGCTATAGAAGCTAAATTTATCAAAAGCTATAGAAGCTAATCTATGTAAACCAAAAGTTATGTTGTAGAATTGATTAAGCAAAATAAAGATGAAGGAAGAAAATAAAAGAAAGAGAGACAATGAACGGAAGCCCTTAAGGTTTTTCTTAATGTGCCTAAGAGTTAAGTGATGCCTAGGTCTTACCATAGTTTTGGTAGGTCTTTGCGATATTGAAGACAAAGGTAATGGGATGGTTTCAAATAGTAGCAACATGAAGCCACTCTATGGATATGACTTACTAGAGAGCCTAACACAACTTAGTTCTCAGTTGATGTGACTCATAAGCCAAGAAATCAAGGTCTACTTGCTATTAAACCCTAGCTACTACTGGAATTGGATAAGAGTCTAAGGAAGGTAACTTAGAGAAATGCTCTAATAAGAAATAAGGAATATTCATCAACGATAAGGATGATACGACTTACATCAATATGGAGCTTTTATAGTAAGTGTTGATGGTTAGTTTTCACCTTATATCATTATTCGACTACTCGATTGATGAGAGGTTGAGTTACTTCATTTTCAATTAGTGTTGATTGAAGGTCAACCCATTCAATGGACCTTAAAGCCCAGCTTATTAACACATTTGGTTTAAACCTAGGAAATTGGCGCGAACATTTATGATCTAGTATGATCTTATTACATAACTACCCATTATTCCTATATCTTTAGCATGTGTTTGATTATGAGATCTCCATGTGTCTCATTATTGATGATTAACTGCAGTTTCAAACATTGGATTTTTGCCTATAAATATGAGGAGGAAGTACTGTAAGAACTCTCTTACAGCCTTGAACTTTATACTTATCTATCTCACAACACAATTATTGACTTAGGCATCAAACTAGCTATATTGGACTAGTCCTAGTACCATGTAGTCTTGTGTTTTTGTAGGAACCAAATCTTATCCTAAAATCATTCGACAATAGTAAGCTCCCAAAGCAACCAAGGAAAGGGGAAATTACATAAGGGCAAAATTAATTCTAACTACCTTAAACATTCTAAAAAGGGAAACAAAGGAAAAATACAAAGAGGATAATAGTACAGTTGCAGTTGGCGTGGTAATGGTGCTTGACTGAGCTATGATGGGTTAGCACTTGGCAAGTTAGGTCAATAGGAGTTGAGTTAACTTGGCTACAAGCTAGAGTACAAGTTTGAAATAAGAGGTGATTGTTTCATGTCTTGCTTAGTTAGATGAATGATTGGTCTAGAGGTAAGGGTCTTAAAAGCTTGGACAAGCATACAAAGCTCTACTCATATAAGGAAAGAGCACAATAGGGGTCTGAATAGGAGCTTAGAGTCGTCCTTGATAGGCTTTTGAAGTTAGATACATTGGTCTAGCCCCTGCAAGTGTTAGAGTCTTCCTCTTGTCATTAGTTTAAAGGTTAGCATGGTAGGGGTTTGACAGTATACTCTTAAAGACTCCTTGTAGTTATACAATTTCTTGCATAAAGAGGTTAGTAACAAAAATAGGATCATCAAACTTGTGGTAAGGGATGAAGTTACCCATCTTATTAAATCAATCTACCACCGCTAAAATAGAATCATTCTATCAGGCTATCTTACGTAAGCCTAGAATAAAGTCTATGCTAAGGTTGGTCCAAGGTTGCTTGGGAAGGGGTAGAGGTGTATATTCCCCATGAGGTTCCTTCTTCCCTTTAACTCATCTATATACTTCACACCTTTCAAGAACTATGTGAATATCCCTCATCATTCCACACCAATAGAAATGCTCCTTTAGTAGTTCATGCATCCTTTGTTTTTACCAAATTGTTTATTTAAACCTCCAATGTGAGCTTCTTGTACTAATAGTTCTCTTACCGTATTAGTCAAGATACATAGCCAACCTTATTTGAACAAAAATCTTTCACTTAAGTAGAACCTATCTACAACAACTCCTAATCTACACTTGGTCACAATAGGCTTAAAGAATATGTTGGTATCATACTATTTAGGAAGAGTGTCAAATCTTAATATCCACACTTGTAAAGTTGTGATAAGTACATGTAGATGAGACAAAGCATCAGTTGTTTTATTAGAATTACCCTTCATGTACTTAAGCACAAAAGAAAAGTTTTGAGGAACTCAACCCACTAGGCATGTCGTTAGGATAGCTTCTCCTAACCTCAAAGGCACTTTAGGGACTCATAGTCAGTGTAATTGATAACTTAAGGCAGTAGATAGTGTTGCCAAACATGGAGATCTCAAAAAAGGACATAGAACTCCTTGTCATAAGCAAAATAGTTTAATGCGATACCTTTGAGCTTTTCACTAAAGTAAGTAATTGGTTGCTAATTTTGCATTAGCATAGCTTTAATGCCTATTCTTGATACATCACACTTTAGTTCAAATATCTTGTTAAAGTCATGCAATACTAGTATAGAGGTTGAGGTCAATTTGGCCTTATTCTCATCAAAACTTTTTTTAGCCTTATCCATCTACTTAAACTCAACATTTTGCTTAGTCAGTTCGGTAAGGGGTGCTATAATAGAGCTAAAATTTTGAATGAATCTTTAGTAAGATGAAGCTCGACCATGGAATCTCCTTACGTTTGCAGCTTAGGTTGGTATAGGCCATTCAAGCATAGCTTGTACTTTTTCTTTATCAACACGAATACCTCCATCCGACATAACATATTCAAAGAATACCACTTCCCTCTAGTAGAATGTACATTTCTTTAGACTTTCGTTCAACCTTTCAATTTGAAGAATATTAAAGACTTCTCTCAAGTGCTTAACATAGAATTGTAGGTCAGTATTATACACTAATATATCATTAAAATACACCATTATATACTTGCTAATTAGTGATCTCAACATGTGGTTCATAAGTTGCATGAAAGTACTTAGGGCTTTAGTAAGGCCAAATGGCATGATTAACCATTTGTAAAGGCTATTCTTGATCTTGAATGTCATTTTCCAATCATTACTGGGTCTTATATAGATTTGGTGGTATCTATTCTTCAAATCAACCTTTGATAAGATTTGTATATTATAGATCTCATCAAGCATGTCATCTAACCAAGGTATAGGATACCCATAATTGATAGTGATTTTCTTGATGGCTCTACTATCTATGCATGCGTGCTAATATGTGTCCTTCTTAGGAACTAATACATCAAGCACAATACGAGGGCTTTTTCACACATATCCCCAGTCAATGAGTTCGTTAACTTATTTCTTCAATTTGGTAGCCTATTCTAAATTGAGCCTACAAATTGGTTGATTAGGTAGTGCAACTCTTGATTGAAGATAGATTTATACAATGCTCAATGCCTCATAATAGAGTTAATCCCTTAAGCAATTTGTTAGGGAACACATCTTTGAACCCCACAAGCAACTCTTAGATTTCAATAAGTAATGCTTTGACCTCTTTTAACTCTAAGAGTCTCCTCACTAGTAGGAACATAGGAACATTTGATCTAATGACCTTTTCAAACTTAACTCGAGATAGCATCAGGGACTACTTCTAAACAGCTCGGGATATCTATGCTTGAGCTTCTTGGACTTCCCTAGGACTCGTAGGTGTTAGGATGACTTACATGAATCAACTAGTTGGACCCTTGACTTAAGCCTAAGTTAGAGGACTAAAAGGTATGGCTAGGTGAATCTTCGTGTCTTGTCCTAATGTTGAGGAGCCTAAGTTGTTATCTGAAGTCGACCTTCCCAAGCTCTCCAATTGTTCTGAGTTGTATACATTGACCTTGGTTACGAAAGGCTGACCTAATGGAGATCTAGGCAATCTTTCCGATAACTCAGCAAACTCATCAGATAGCTTGGTAAACTCATCAAACAGCTTGGCCACCTCGACTCTAAGGTATCTATTGAGGATTGAAGTATTTGATAGTATGCTGACGTGTTTTGGAGAACCATCTAATGACACCTAGTTACTCATAAGACTAATAGTCGCGGTCTCCACACCAAGCTACTCAAGAGCTGCCGACCATCTAACCTTGGTTTTACCCAATGAAGCTACATCCACTCAAAACATGACATACATCCTCTATCATCCATATCTACATGAATGTAAGCTGCATATTCCCCTCGTATATTATGGATTTATATTTTTCCCTGTATGTTCTCTTTAGCACTTTGCTATTTTGGGACCATTTTTGTAAATTGTCTTAACTTACAAGTTACCTTATAGTTTCATTCGAGCATAAATACCCATTTGTATTGTAAACTGCACAAGTCCATTATCAATATACAAGATTACTACATTTTTCTCTTAAGCTTATCTTCTTTGTAGGTTTTACTCTACTCTTATCTAATCCCTCAAGTAAGGTTTGGCGGCGAATAACGTAGCTATCCTAGTTGTACATCATATCAATTAGCATAGTTGGTCTATGCATAATATCCTTAGAGCTATTCATAGGTTTTCTTAACTTTTACCTCTTTGGCCATTTCTTGTTTCGAATCTTCAACAAGTTTGGACTTACCTTGATATATTTACCTTTGTTGGTCCTTGGCACAATGTATTATCTTAGTATTAGAGCGAAGGTTCATGAGGGAGAGTTATTGTATTTTGTGTATGTATGTGGGTGTTGTGTTTTGGTTGTAGTTTTGTTGTAAGTTTTATTGTGTGCATGATTTGTTGACATGTAGGTACAATGGTTGTGAGTAGTTGTGTAAGTAGTCATAAGTGATTTGCAGTGTTAAGAAGTAACTTGTTTTGCCTTGTTTCGAGCTTAGTGTAGACACCTCATATTTACCCTCTTATAGTTTTTAATTTTTTTTTTTATTAAGAAAGTGGTCCCAATTGAAAAAAAAATAAAAAAAATAAGAAATTCGAAAAATCCAAAAAAGGAAAATCGAAAATTTAAAAAATAAAATTTAGGAAAATATAAAAAATAAAAAAGTACAGGAAATAGGAAAATAAAAAAAGAAAGAAAGAAAGAAGAGACATAAATAGGGAAAGAGCAAAAATTAGTTCTATTATGTTTTTGTCATTAGGAGTTTATGTATGGTCAAACAAGGTTGTTTCTTTTAATAGAGCATTGTTTGTTTACCTTTATATAAATTTAATTTGTAGAAATACTAAAGAAATAATGAAGGCATGGACTAACAGCCCATATGGTTAAGAGCTTGGTTATGGCATTGGAAAAATGTGAGAAGTTATGGGTTCAAGTTTTCCAACAGGCCATGCCAACATCTTTTTTTTTTTTTCTTTTCCCATCACTTTCCTATTTTTTCTTGCATACAACTAATCTACATAGCTCACTTTGCATTTGATTTTAATCTATTTTTCCTTGTGATTTCACTAAATTAATGGTGAAATCACAAAGCAAACATGGAATACTATGACTTGAACTATTTTCATATCTAGATTCATCTTCTAGAAGATCAAAATGGGTATGAAAATTTGGGAGAACCTTTAATGCGTAGATTTTGCTCTAAGTAAACCAAGCTTGATTCTTGCCTTTTCATTTATTTTCAAAGTTTCTATTGGGTTTTTTTAGGTAAGAACAAGACATCAGGAATACGTTTTAACATCTAAATCTTATTAAATCACATTAATTTTGAATTAAATACATTAAACACCCATGAATTTGAATCTTTGATTTCAATGTGATTTGAAGCTTCCCATGTTTGTTTCAAACTATAAATGAGAGGATCGGGAATCTCTTTGATCATCAATTCTCATTCAAAATTCATCCAACAAACTACAATTTCAACTTCCTTTCTCTAGGCATGACTCTCTCTCTCTCTCTTTAGCTTATCATTTTTGCGTAGTGGTTTTCAAGCAAACCACCACTATACTTGAGTTTCTAGGAGCTTTAGTTTTTCATAGCTAATAGTCCCTACATCTGTTGTAGCTTTTAGTGCAAGAACAAGCCACTTAAGGATCTCTCACTAATCAATGCCATTTAAACCGTAGCCACTTAGCTTAAACACCACTCTCTGCCCCTCGACGAGCTAAACTAAGTATATAGTTGAGTTTGCCATCCTCTATAATAACCAACCCAACAACCCTTCGAACCTTAGTGAACATCATGTAAATACCCTTACCACCACTACCAGCAACCAATTCTAAAACACCATTATTCCACCACCAAATACCAAGGCACTACTCTTATACCCATATTCCCTACTCGAATATACATGACAATCAAGTTACATGCTCAAAAAAGCTACTAAAGACTAGTGTGGGACATCACTTCAGTTGCTTTCTTCTTGTCTTGCTTCAATCATAAGTAGGTTATGTGGACCTAACCTAGGACCCAAAATTCACTACACAACTAAACTCAAGGTCTATATCTTACTTGTATGTACAACTACAGCCTACGTCCGAATTTGTTGGCTCATATTCTTTTTCTTTTACTTTTTTCTTTTTTCTTTTTTCATTTTTACTTGATTTACAAAAATAGAAAAAAAAAAGAGAAAAGAAAAGAAGAAAGAAAAAAAAGAGAAGGTTTTTTTGGTTTAAATTTATTTATCTTGGACATTTTCATTTGCTTCCAATTTTTCTTTTTCTTTTTTTTTATCTCCCTCTCCCTTTCTACATAAAAAGGAAAAAAATAATAATAAATAAAATTAAAAAAATCATAAAATAAAAAATATATTTTAGCACCTAGAAGAACTTATTTTTCAAAATAAACTAATAATAATGTGTTCTTTTTAAAAAAAAATTATGGCCTCTTTAGGTTTTCTTTTTCTCTCAAAACATAAACATTAAAATATTAAGATCCTTTTGGAATTTTTTCTTAAAAAAAGGATTAATTGGTTCAAAATGTACATTCGACTGTTTTTTCTAAAACTAAAATAAACCAACACATCTAAAGTTTTTGTAAAACTAAACTATAGGAAGTTTGATTCCTACTAAAGAGTATGTAGGTACTTACGAAGCGACCTAACATAGGAGTTATTTTTCAATTCTTGTAAATATATTTATATTGTAATTTCTTCTCTTGTCTATAAAAAAGAAAATTAATTTTGTTTAGTTGTAAATTAGAATTCATCTTTAATATTAAAAGGGGTATATTGAAAAATAAAATTAAATCCGAAAGGTTAAAGTAGTACTTGTTTAAAATTTAATAAGATAGCCCCTAACTCATGATATCTGGCTTCATGAAAATTTTTCAAAAAAGTTTTCAAAATATAAATTAATGGCTAAATTAGAACTAATTTACCTAATTAGTTCTAATTTAATCACCTTTCCTAATTATATTAGGTGGCAACTCCAAAGTTTTTTCCATAAATGAAGAAGCCAAGTTCTCTTTAACTTCATTTGAGGGTTTAAACTAAATGGGCACATGGTTTAGTTTAAATCAAGTTAAAGAAAACAAAAAATTGAAAAATCAAGCCCAACACTTGGAAAATAGAGCAACTATTGGTATCTGAAGTTTTAGACTTTAGTTGGTTTGTGAATGAGGTTATAGTTAGCAAGGTTGCACTCCCTCGACTTGTATTCTTGGTTTTAGGTTTTGTAGTAAGTTTCAATGTTTGTTTATTGATTGAAGTGAGTAAGAGCACTATTAAAGAAGATGGTAGATCTTAGTGTGAACATAGCTATAGGAGATAACAAGAGTGGTGCTTACTACTAAAGAAGGTAGACTCTGGCTACCCCTAGGAGTATAAATGGTCATTTTGATGAAATGGCCACAAAGATAACTAAATTGACTTATATGGCTTGTGAGACAGTCACAACTTGACCTTTGGGGTCTATTAAGATGCCCTTTGAGCTACTCCCATAGGTAGAGATGCATATGAAGGTAGCTAGAATCAAAAACAATTTCCAGCTCAATAAGTCTAAGGTAGAGATGTAGGATGACTTAGCCAGAGGAGGATTAACTTAGAGGACATAGAGGAAGAGGGAGATGAGGTGTATTATGAAGTAGAAGAGCAGGCTCATGCACCTTGAGTTTCCGACCATGAGAAACTATAAGTGCCAAACTTTAGTAGCATAGGTGATGTAGATGAATACCTCAACTAAGAAGAGAAGGTTGAAAGAACTTTTGATTATTATCAACATGAAGACTATGACAAGGTTAGAGTGACTGCTCTTGAGTTCTCAAGGTGCATTGCCATGTAGTGGAGAAATTTTCAAGCTATGAGGAGATGAGAAGGATAATGTGAAATCAAGACATGGCTAGAGATGAAGAGGTCAATGTGAGCATAGTTTATACTAGACTTATACTTACAAGATATTTTTGCTCAATTGCAAGAGCTTAAGAATGGAAGCCAAGATATAGATATGAGTATGTTTGAGAATTCCTAATGCTCATGATTCATTGTGAGGTCAATGAGTTAGAAGCTTGGACCATCTCAAGGTTTCTTACCAGCCTAAAATATGAGATCTTAGATACTGTTGAGCTCCAAAAATCCATCGTACTTGATGAAGCCATCAAACTAGCCTAATGAGTAAAGTTGCAGAAGAGGAATAGACTAGTCTAAGCTCCATTAAGTCGACCTGTTTCAAATAATTAACCTATTTCAAGTGGAAACTAAGCTCAAATTGGTAGTAAATTAAGTAAAGGGAATGAAGTTTGATTTGAGCAAAAAAGTCGACTTATCGAGATGGATATGCCAAGGAAGTTTGAGAAATGCCAATCATTAGGAAAGAAAACTAATGCAATTAAGTGCTTTAAATGTTAGGGTTTTGGGAACATGGCTGCCCGATATCTAAGCTGATGTATCGTAGTCATTAAGGGAGAAGCCCTTACCATTAAGGTAGATAGTGCTAACAAAGAACCCAAAGAGAAGTTGAAAGTGATGAGAGGGTTGATGGAGAGCTTATTGAGGAAGATGTGTATATCAAGGACTTAGACAAGTTGACCTTAGTTGACCAATGTGATGAACTTAGAACCTTCCATTAAGCATGAGCAGTAGGAGAATTTGTTCCATATCACATGTAAGGTCCAAGATCAAGTATGTGCACTCATCGTAGATAGGGGAGTTACACTAATGTTGTATCCATTAGATTATTACAGAAGCTTAAATTGCTGACCTAGCCATACTGAGGTTGTACAAATTGCATTGGTCGAATGAGAAGGGTGTACTTTGAGTATCCCAACAGGTGCTCTTGCTGATCTCCATTAGAAACTATTTTGGTGGGATCCTTTATGATGTACTAGCCTTGTATACTTCACGTGTTATTAGGCTGATCTTAGCTCTTCAACCGGTGAGTTATCTATGATAGTTATAGGAATACCTATACATCTAAAAGGATGGAAGGAACATTACCTTAAACCCAATGACTTTGAGCCAAGTGATTAAGTTACATGCTATGTTAGCTTGAGGTTCTAAGAAGGCCCTTGTTCTTAGTTAAGAGAGGTCATGAAGTTGAAAATATTGACTTTTTTGTTAATATGTAGGCTACTGGAGTTGAAAGAGCAAGTTGAGTTACTTAAAGGGATTACAAGGTTCATTATAGAATTTGTTGACATGTTTCTTGAGGAATTACTTAAGTAATTACCCCCATTTAGAAGGATAGAAAATTGCATTGACTTAGTACCTAGCATTGCTTTACCTAACAAGATAGCCTATTAAACGAAACCAAAGCTGGCTATTGAGCTATAAAGGCAAGTCAATGAATTGATGGAGAAGGGATATGTGAAAGAAAGCCTTAGCCCATGCACAATCTTAGCATTACTTGTACCAAAGAAGGATGGGGCTTAGAGGATGTATGTAAATAGATGAGTTATCAACAAGATCACCATCAAGTATAGGTATACCATCACTTAGCTTAATGACATGTTAGATGAGTTACATTAAGCAAGATTATTCAACAAGATCAACCTCAAGTTTGGATATCACTAGATTAGGATGAGGTTAGGAGATAAGTGGAAAATGGCATTTAAAGATCGACATGTGTTGTATAAGTGGTTAGTTATGTCCTTTGGCTTATCTAAAGCCATATGCATCTCCATAAGGCTGATGAACCATGTATTGAGGGACTTGATTGGAAAATTTGTTGTGGTTTATTTTGATAATATTTTGGTATATAATTCTAACTAGTCCATCCTTATTAACCATCTCTAAGCCATTTTTGAGGTTCTTTGAGCTACAAAGCTTTTTAGAAATTTGAAGAAGTGTAGCTATTTCCAAGATAAGGTTGTCTTCTTAGGACTTATGGTAAGTAGAGGAGGGATCAGAGTTGATGAAGAGAAAATTTGAGCAATTATTGAATAGTTAGTTCCAACCTATTGTACCGAGATAACGAGTTTCCATGGCTTGGCATCTTTTTATAGGACATTCGTATAGAAAATCATCACAATTGTGGCACTAATGATCGAGCTTACAAAGAAGAAAATTGAGTTCAAGTGGGGAGAGAAGGAGTAGAGAAGCTTCAAGAAGATCAAAGCTAAGCTAACCTCTATTTACTTGTGATCAAGTTTTCTTACAACTGATCTATCTACAACACCATAGGTTAGACTCCCTTTGAAGTCATCTACAGGTTTAACCTTGAGCTACCCCTTGACCATGTATTAGTGCCAACTCTGAACAAGAAGGACTTAAAGGCTAGAAATCAAGCTTAAGCCCTCCACAAGATCCATTAGAAGGTTACCAAACAAATGGACTAAGCTATATAGAAATTAGAACAAAAGGGATAAGGAAGGAGGATGAGGTAATTTCAACCCAACAACCTAATTTAGCTGCACTTGAGCTAAGAAAGATTTCCAAACAAGAGGAAGAACAAGCTTTTTTATCGATCTAATGGATCGTTCAAAGTACTTTAAAAGATCAATGACAATGTCTACTAATTGGAGCTACTTGAATACTATGGAGTATTTAGATGTATTTAACGTTGTCGACTTATGTCCATATAGTTTTGAATGAGATAGCAAGGAGGTCATCTAAATTTGATCCCAAATCCTAACTAACCTGGAGGGGATTATAGGAATCAACCAACTGGGCCCTTATCCAAGCTCAAGCTAAAGGATAAAGCATATGGCTAAGTAAATTCTCACCTTGCGTCCCAATGCTAAGGAGTTCAAGCTGCCATTTAGAGTCAATCTCTCGGGATCTCCATTTATCTTGAACCATATAAGTTAACCTTAGTCACATAATGTCGACCTAAAGGAGATTTGGCCAATCTCTCTAATAGCTTAGGAAACTCTTCTAATAGCTCGATCAACTTAACTCTAAGGTCTTTACCAAGGATCAAGGTATATGATTATGTGCTGATGTCTTCTAGAGAACCTTCTAATGACACCTGGTTACTCGTAAGACTAATAGCTGAGATCCCCATGTCAAGGTACTCGAGAACTGCTAACCAATCTAACCTCAATTCTACTTAATGAAACCACATCCAGTTAAGCCATGATACACATCCTCTAACATCTGCACCTGTATAGGTGTACGTCACATATTCTTCTTATATATTATAGATTTACCCTTTTCCTTGTATATCCTCTTTAGTAAGTTGCTATCTTGGGAAATATATCCATTTTTGTAAATTGTCCTAACTTAAAGGTTACCCTTAAGTTTTTAGTATAGACCCTTTTTTATTGTAAGTCGTAAAATTCCATTATCAACATACAAGATTATTACATTTTCTCTTATGCTTGTCTTCTCTACAAATTTTACTCTACTCTTATCCAATCCCTTAAGCAAGATTTGGTGGTGAATAACCTAGCTATCTTAGTCATGTGTCATATCAACTAGCTTAGTTAATCTACAGAAGTTCCTTGGTGCATAATATCCATGAAGTTATTCATGGATTTGCTTAACTTTCACCCCTTTTCCATTTTGAATTTTCAATAGGTTCGAACTTACCTCAATACAACCACTCTTGTCGTTTCTTATGCAATGTATCAATGACTTTCTTCCTATCTTTATGAAAGACATACGTATTCTTATATCCATCATCGATCACCCTTAAGTTAAAGAGCCAAGGTCAATGTAGAAGTAAGTATGAAGCATACATTGGAAGAATATCGCAAATCACCTCATCCTTATTTTTGTCGCCAATTGAGATCAAAATATGTACTTGCTTAGTCATGCTTAGGCTTCCTTTCTCATGTAACCAATCAATCTTGTAAGGTTAGGGATGTGGAGTAGTTAGCAAATTCAAAGCATCGACTAAGCTTTTGCCAATAACATTGGTATAGTTGCTTCCATTAATGATCACAGTACACAAGTTACCTTAAACTTGGCAATTGGTATGAAAGAGATTTTATCTCTGCTCATTTTCTTTTGTTGTCGATTTACTTAGTACTCTCCAAACAACTGGATTGAAGGACTAACCTTGTTTATGTAGAATAATAGCTTATGGGTCTTCTTCAAGCTCATCTAGCTACTTAGCCTATACATTCTCCTCTCCTTCACTTATACTCTCCACTTTGATTTTAGGCTCTTCTCCTACTATAGTCATCATGCACTAGTTTGGACATTGGTTAGCAACATGCACAAAACCAAGGCACTTAAAGCATTTGGTCTCTCAAGTCTTATAACCTAAGTTCTATCCAACATCTTTTTGAAACTTAAGCTTAGTGACCTCATGATGGTCACTAAGCGGGGCTATAATGTAAGCAATTGCATCTTGTCAAGTTATAGTATAGATAATTATAAGTCCAAGTATCGATCCTATGAGGAATCTTATATAAGAGTAATATCTAATTATTTAGCAACTGTAACCCAAAATTATTCTAGTTACCCAACTTATACAATATAAGATTTAATTAAATAATTAAAGATTGCAAGAATAAATAATTAAAATAATGAAAGTATAGCGTAAATAGAAATAAATAAAAATAAAGATAATACTAAGAATAGTAAATAGAACATTTAAATTAATTAAAAGAGAAACATGTTCTTTAGTAAATCTTTAATATTGTTTACTACCTAGTTTCAAGTAATTTATTCAATCTCAGTCACAATATTGGACCGTGAGAATTCTTACTATGAACTAACCTAACTCACATCTCTTGGCTAACTCTTAATCTTGAAACTCTCTCTATCTGAATTACTACTGAATAGATCATTGTAAGATCTCATGACACTTCTAAATTCCACTATTAGGTTGCCCTAATTTGGAAAAATTGAACTACTAAACGTTTCAATTAGCTAGTTTTGCCTAATTGTACAAGTCAGTCATATTGCATGCTCTCGTGAACTTTATAATAGACTCTAGCAATAATTTAATCACTAGTATATTGAATTAAAGCAAACAAAAAAATAATAACAATTAGATCACAATATGCAAAATCATAGATTGAATTTCATTGATAAAGAAAAGTCACTCTAAAACATATGGTTCAACAATGATTTATTAGGAAATTAAAACAAAGATATAATAACAATAAAGTAAAAGAAAAGAGTGGAGAAGCCCCCTTATAATTCTTTACCTTACCGTTTCTTACTCTAAAGGGGCTCTCTTTGCAAACCTAGGGCTAAGTACTTATTTATAAGGAGTGGATCTAGGATTATAAAGAAAACCTAATGAAAATAAAAGATTTAAAAATTATTGCAAGTCAATGGACTAGGTATACGACCATGATGTTTGGGCCTGTATTTGCACTTTATCTGAAATCTTCAAAATTTAATGATCACATGATGAGAGGAACACGGGCATGAACCACAACCATGGTCTTCAAGCATAATCTTTTCTAGACTTCGTTTCTTGCTCAAAATTATTCCTCTTTAGTCCTTAATCTACACTTTTACTTCAGAGTACTCCAAAACTGGATAAAAACCCTTGAAAGTTCATCAATTGCCTCTCGAAGTCCCCAAAAATGAAAATTAAATGAATTAAGCTAAAAATATTATAGAATTAACTAGATTAATATCCAAAATAGTACAAAATAACTATAGAACACATATGTTAATTTCATGTTATAAAATTCCCTCATACTTAAGCTTTTGTTTGTCCTTAAGAAAAATAACAACAACCAAAGCAAAAATAGCTTAAGGACAGGGTAGTTAGAGAAAATAATCCTTAGAAAAGTATGCCCTCAAGACAAGCAGCTTCATAAATTTTTTTGTAGAATCACCTCCTTTTCCTTAACTTAATAATGTCTTTAGAACACTTAGATAATAACTTTTAAAGAACTACTGAATTTTATTAATCAATCCAAATAGTTTAGAGTTAACTTTGTCACTTAAACAAAAATTAAACTAGAGATCAAAGCAAACATCAACAAGCTAAGAAAAAATTATAGAAATTACCTCTCTAACTCAAGAGGAGGATCTTCCCTTAACTATTTTTAATTGAAAAACTAAACTAGATGCACATTATATCAATTCATCCTTTGATTGTCTCTCTACTTTTTTCAATTTTCGTTAGGAGGCTTTTTAAGTTTAATTAATTATCCTTTACTGAAGCTGATTAGGATTGAGAAAGAACCTCACTCTTTTCAGGGACCAGGGTTGATCCTTATTAGTTTAGCCCTTTTAATAATTTAGTAGTTATCAATAGGAAAGTGCCTAGCTCTTTTAAGGGACCAAACCTGACCCTCAATAGTTTTAATTAAATTTCTTTTTGCAATTGGCAATGGTAAAGAGTCTTGCTCTTTTGAGGGACCAAGATCGATCCTCACTAATTATTAGCAATTATTTTATCAATTCCATTATACCTCCAACTACTTTAATTTTTCAAAAGACTTTCAAAGAACAGATTTCCTTTATTCATCCAATCTAAAAATTTGAAATAGAGGGATAGATAACTACCTTATAGAATCAAGCTTAGAAATAAAAAATAATTAGTCCTTAACCAGTTTATATCTATCCTAATCTCAAGTCTAAGTCTAAATTTAAGGAATAGGAAACTCTGGATCATAAGGATTTAATCCCTCAAATAAAGCTAAGTATTCTAAATTTATAAAAGATATAGGTAAATTAAAAAAAAATTTGCTTGTTTAATATATAGGTAGGGTGTAAATTTCTAATTTAAGAAAAAATTCAAAAGCCTAAGTGTGAGTTTCAATTATTAACATACATAACCTATCCTTCCCCCTATACTTAAGTTGTGCATTATCCTCAATATACATAGTAATAATATAATTCAAAATAAAAGTAGGAGAAAATAATAAGAAAAAGAATTGGGACTTCCCTAGTTTTTTGCATCAATCCATGAAATAAAATCTAAAGTCTAGAATCTCAATTCCATTGATCCAATTAAGCGCATGGTTTTCTTTGTATCTAGCAAAACAAACTAACTAGTAGATAAAGAGAAGAAGTTAAATTAAATAAAATAGACTAAATAAAACTTCTACTTCAAGCACCAAATTGTTAATATCCTACAAAAGTTACGAAACATCAAAAGATTAAATAGTTAAAGAAAAGAGCAATAGAAAATAAATTATGAGTACAGTCATCTAAAATAGAAAAAAAAAAAATCAAACGAAGTCTTTTGAAAAAGAAAAATAATTCTTCATCATCATCTTCATCTTCTTCATGCTCGTCCTTAATCTCCTCTTTTGCTAACTCCTTGTTTGAGTCTGAGGTTGGCATGAGTGGTGATGGTGGTGACTGGACTCCCAAATGAGCAAAAAGAGCATCTTTTCTGACCTTAGTGAGATCAATCTTATGCATCAAAATCCTTTACTTCTTCAGTATCTTCTTCATAATCCTCTTAAGTATGCTAGATACTAAAGAAGATAATGAGTCGGATCATAGCTAGGTTGAAGAAGATGTGGCCTTGCTAGAGGGCTAAAGAAGTGGACCTTTAAGTATTGAAGGAAGCTTCATGGCTTTGATTAATCTATCACACAAAGGAGTAAGGAGATTTAGTTTCAGCATGCAAGGAATGCTATGGAAGCAAGGGGTGTTTCTCACCAATCAAGTGTTAAAGGGACCTATAGTAAAGAAAAAAAAAATAAAAATGAATGACCCTTAGTAGCCTGGTTCTTAAGGAACCAGGCCATCCTAACACCTAAATTTATGGGTTGTCGATTTGCAAAATTGTGCGAATATAATATATTCCTCTCATTTATTACCCCTCTAACTATTCTTTTTCCCAATGAAAGCCCTAACCAAAATGTAATGCACTAACCTGAGAGTTGGATCTCTCTATTTAGAAGCCTTAAACCTCTTCAGGTCATAATTTCCTCCTTCATGAGTTAAATCAACCTACACAAATT
Organism: Lumnitzera littorea; assembly: GCA_024138015.1. NCBI lineage: Eukaryota > Viridiplantae > Streptophyta > Magnoliopsida > Myrtales > Combretaceae > Lumnitzera > Lumnitzera littorea. The sequence goes on along the minus strand of JAMXBB010000001.1, from coordinate 46,024,719 downwards.
ATTCATAAAAATCCTAAGGCAACTTATATGGTAGCTCCATATACTTTTGAGTCTTCACATAATTCATAGAATATATACCCATCCTAGTAGCCAACTCATTAAATGACATGGTCACTTCTTGACCTTTACACCTAAAGGATAGATTATTATGTATGCTAAGTTCTATATTATCAAATTCTAACCTTAGAGTGCCTAACATTTACAGTGTTAGCTCCTCGTATATTGGTTCATTGATCGTTGAAAGCCGATCCCATCCTCCAAATTCAATTGACTGCCTCACCTTGGCACCGTAGCTAACTTGAACTAATGACTCCTAGCTTAAGTACATCGTCTGGTAAAATTGCTTCTTTAACAACTAGAGATATCTCTTCCATTGCCAATATTCATGAAAAGTTAGAAGTGGATGTATAGGGATGGTGCCTAAATTCTTGCATGTAGCATATTTTACCCTTGGTATGATTCTAAAATCAAAAGGCAAAAATTTCAAATTTGACAAAAAGAAACAAATTCATGTTACATAAATAATGACTAATTCAAAAATCTAACAAGACTAAAAAATCATTCCTAGTTTATTGCTAATTTATTCAATTAAGCAACATAGGAAACTTTGAATTAGCAAGGGATTGTATAATGAAATGCTAATTTCTAAAACCATGGATTAATGAAATTATATGATTATTCAAGATTAGGACCTATATCTAATCATAATCTCTATTGTCATGAACATTAGCATTCAATCTACAAATCGTTAAAACTTATTGTCTATGATCTATTACATGTGCAATTGCTTCAGCAATAAACTCCATACTTCAAACATAAATTTCCTAGCATGTTGAATTAAATTTCACATCAACAATCTTAAGCAACATTGCTAATTTCATGGATTATTATAATTTCATACCATCATGATTGACTAGTTTCCATGTTTTTTAACATGGATTGTATACATCACATCCTAAGAACAATGCATTCCATCACTTTCCCTTACTTTCCTTCAACATAGAAAATAACCCTCACTCTTTCATGAATTCAATCCTTAACAAGCATGTGTTTTTCAAGTGATTTCCAGCAAATAATGAGTGGATAACATGTTTTATTACATTATATATTCTAAACCACTCCTAAAAACTAAGATATCTACACATGTAAGTCAAAGTGTTCTTCATGAAATCCTAACTAAAAATCCATGTTCTATATTATCAAATCCTTGGATTTAAAGTGCAAGTGGTTGGACAATGGAGTTTTGCAAGATTTTGGTACGACCATAGAGAGAAAATTGAGAGAAAAGTGTGTTTTAGAGAGAGAAAGTGAGTTTAGAATGAGGTAGAAAAGACATACCTATGATGTTTGAATTTGAAGGAGATCGCGGGCAAAGATTGTAGTAGTGGAGTGTAGCCATGGTCCTTCCCTTTACATCAATATTGTAAGTCATGGCAGGTTTACAATCAAGCACCACTAGCATAGTCTTGATTGTAGACCTTTTGTCAAAAATTTTTTTACTTTCCTCTCAAAATTAATTTCTAAAGGATCATGGTCCAAGTCCACGACTATGTATATTCTTAAGGTGTTTTGTGAATTCAAGGCCACTTTGACTCGATTCTTGAAATTACTTGAAAAACTCAATACTAGTACGAATTGAAACACAAAAATAAGACAAACAACAATCAAATTGGATGACAACTTCAATAATTGCTATTGCCTAAACAAAATTCAATGACTAATATTTATGAAAATTGCTTAAAGTAAGAGAAAAACTAACATAAAAAATTTGATACTTGAATGGATTCATGATACAATAACAAAATAAATGAAATAAACTAAAATAATTTAAAATTAGATAGATCAAACTTGAGCTGCCTCTTAAGGAGCGTTGTTGTTTTACATCATTAGCTCAACAGTTGACTTTTCTCCCTCTAATTTGGTTCCCAATCCATTAGTTTAGGATTCAACTCCTATCAACATGGGTTTGGTGAACCCCATTAAGGTCTTGTTGGTTTCATCATTGTTGTTGTTCAATGCCATATTTTCATTTTGAATTTCTTGCTTACCTTCTGAATCCTCTGACTCTTCCTTCAATTTGACTGGCGAACCTTAATTGATTAAATCCATTATTTCACAAACTCTCCTACAGAGGTAACATAAAATCTTTTCAATTTTTAGATCAAATTCCATAAGGTTGCTATTGTTACTCCTAGTCATAAACTGGAAAAATTCAAAGATTAGGAATAATATGTCATGCCCTAAATTATGGAATTATAGTAGTCTTACTATATAAAGTAATTTAAGATATAAGCTAATCTTATTGCTGCTATCGTAAATGTAGCCCATATAAAGGGAACATAACTTAACCAACCTGAAGCATCTTGTAGGGTACCTTTTATAAGTAGAATCTAGGGTATTTCCTTTATAATAATCACAAAGAAAACCTATAGCACATACTTTTAGTACTTATCTTATGTTTACATGGCTATGTTTAGATAAAAAGTTAGATTATACCAAGAAAAGTTTTAAAAGGTCACAGGTTTTGACACATATAGACTTCAATAGAAAAGTAGTAGCCAACTAAGGTAACCAATTAGTTTTCTCAAAACACGACACCAAAAGTGATCTTGTTTCAAAAGTTTTCATACATTCCTTTACTCCCAACCCCTTGTGAACTAACCTATAGTTGGTTGTAACTCTGCATCTTTACTTCTAGTTAGTACCTACAATAGAATCTATAAGGACATGAGCACATCTAGCTCAACAAGCAGAATGAAGATAGAAGAGTACTATACAAACATAAACAAGGTTATATAATGAAATGCAATGCAATTAATCATTTGCATCATTACACAATGTTATTTGATCCATTGTGAGGTTAGAGAAATTACATCCGCTCTAACCTTAATTAAGGAGTTTACTATGACTCAAATCAAACTAAACTCAAGTTTGTCCAATGAAGAATACCCTCTTCTTGAGACTACCTTTGAACTATGGCCTCTAACTTTGTTGCGACCTCCTTTCCTATCAGTTTGTTCGAGTAAGGATGAGGAAAGGACTATTTCAACTATCCTCATTGAAGGGGTCGATATTTGGTTAGTTATTGGTCATATTTCTATTAGTTTCATTTAAGGGTGACCAAATAAGATCATACAATTCAATACTATGAAATCATGCAGAATAGCATGCTAAAAAGTTCAATTCCTATCGTGGGCATATTATCAAACACACATGTAGCATGTACATAGATAGCTAATTTACAACTACAAACAAAAGTACTCTTAAACCTTCAGATACATTGATATAGTATCTCAACAAGTGGTAAAGTTACAATCCTAACTTACTTGTACAGATGTTCTGTTTTGACTCAAAGTCTACGCAATGGGTTGGAACCAGAATGGGTAGTTGTGGTTCAAGTGGGTATGAAGAACAGGAAGTAAAATGGGGGTTTTGATGGTGAATGTGTATAGATATTACATACTAAGACACAAACACAATTAGAGATTGAGCTCAAAATAGGGTTTAATAGGACTCACGAACACTAAATGTCGCTCGGGTTTCAAATAAGAGGTTATATGTGACTCACTAGCTTACTCAAATGAAGGGTTTATCACAATCTTAAGGATAAGATTGATAAGAACACGAGAGAGATTGAAGAGTAAAGCATACTCAATAATATGGCAAATACAAGCTCTAAGAGCTCAAGAATAACCTTACTCGAAAGAGGAAAGTTTCAAGTGTATGTATAATCTTCACCATTTGATGATCTATTTGATGCAAGCTAATTACAAATGTTGTTATTTATAACAAGTCCTAAAACCCTAGTGGCCAAACTGTAAATAATGTACAAGACCTTAAATCTTAAAGAATGGGCCCATAATTAAAAATAAAGAAAATATGTACAAGAATAAAAAATTGTGCGTTTAATAGAAGAAGTCGAGATGTAATCATTCAGCCTGTCTTGGAAGGAGTAGGATTCGAATTGGGTGAGGTTGGCAGTTGGATGTCCGAGTTTGAGAAGGAGTCCCTAAAGTCTCGTAGTGCTTGACTGAGATACTTGAAAGGTCGGCTCATAGTTGCCGAGTTCTATGGTTAGTCAACACTAGTCTCTTAATGTGATGCTAAGTGGATCTTTAACCTTGAGTCTTCATCTATATAGTCTCTCGACTTTTCAGTAGACGATAGACTTGATGCCCAATAGCTCCTTTCCTTCCTTTCGGTCTTTTAGTATTAGCTTGGCCTTAGCAAAAGCTAATGAGCCTTGGCTTTGAATAATTCATCCTTAAGTTAGAATAGGTTAGCTTTAGCTTTAGGCAGGTCGGCATCATCTTGGGACATGTCAACCTCGGCTTGGAGATAGTTGCAATCTAATTCATGTCATACTCACTTTGGTAGGTCTATATTATCAACATTTTACCCACTTGGAAATCCTATATATACCAAAACCTAGATTTAATTATCATAAAATTTATGAAAATGTTAGGGTTCTATCTAACTTTTTGTATGATCATACATCTTGGTTGAAATACTATTTAGATGGTTATTTTATTGAAGTTGTATACATACATTTACATTTTTAAAGTGTATTATTCATATATGATGAAATATAGTTATATTTATACATGTACTTAATTATGAGAGTTTTACTATATAAGTTATATTAAATTAGTTAATATTAATGGATATATGTAATTATACTATCACTTATAATATATCGTTCCAATTGTATCAAAACATGCATTTTATTAGTCAAATTATGTTTCAATTATGCAAAGGTTGTAATAGGATGATAGATTTTGTAATATTATGAAAGCACTTATTTTATTACCTAAAATTATCCAATTTTAACAAAATTAGTATAATTGGGTTCATATAAACTCAGCGATACATAATATGTGTTCTATTTCGAAAGATAACTTCTAAAAAATATTTTTAATCCTAATATACATGTATATCCATGCAACAATTAATATCATATTATCTACTAAAGCATACTTTTGGTTAAATTTTGAAGTAAAATATGATAAAACATGTATTTCCCATCCCTAATATGTATATATCATAATCTGGGCTATATAATATTACATAATATATATAAAAAAAAAAAAACACTATGTAACCATGATTGACTAGAATACACATAATTATGATTTGTTCAATTAATTAACATATTTTAGCTTAATATTATCAAAACATGTCCCGGTTAGTAAATTAAGCCGTTTAATTAGGTAAATTAATAATAAATACTTATTGCATAAATAGGTAAACTTACGTTTTTTCCCTTAAATTACAATTAATTGAGTAAATAATATCATTATTATAGAAAATAATTTTCAACATTTCTTGATATTATTACAAGTGTCCAGAATTCATCATATATCAATTTCTTCAATTATTTTTATAAAAATCAATTTAGTTTAGAAAATTCTAATTTTAGCCATTTTTAAGGTCAAAACTACCATAAATACTAAATATGTATAAAATCAAAATTGGGTTGCATAGAATTAAATTGGATGTAACAGGGATCCTACAAAAAAATTTTGAACTCAAAACAAAATTATTTAATATATTTATTTTTGAATAAAAAATTGGATGAATAGTACTATTTCATAAGGAAGTATATGAAATAATCACAATTTTACAAAAATAAAATTACAGCATAAAAGCATCCTAGAAATAACCTAGGAATAAATTTTTCTAAGTTTTTCCTAATTAATTTTCTATTTTAGAAATAGTTGAAAAACAAGGTAGAAATTGAACCCACTTGTTCATTAGAGCTCCGCCTACCGTCAATTGATGAGGGTGTGTTGGATAGCTTTGCTAGGGGTTGGTGAGGTTTCTTAGCAGGTCACAGTTTAGGCTAAGAATTAGACTAGGTCAGTGTTTGTCCTATTTTTCTATTTTTTTCTCTAAATTTCTCACGAATTTTCCTTTGAGTGTTTTAAGATCCAAAATATGTAAAGTGAAGTCAAGAAGCCTATTTATATTAGTTTGAATAAGATGAAAATTTTCTTCATGGTTAAGTAACTTTTTTCTTTAATATTTTGCTTTCATTTTCACTATTTTCTAAGTATGAGGTGTCAAATTCCTTCAAATTATACTTTTGAATCATCATCCAATCAATTCCTAAAATGCCATAGTGAAATCTAAATGTTTTCCAAGCATTTAGATTAGGTTTAGGTACTATTTTAGTGAAATTTAGGTATTTGAGGTATAATATATTAATATTTAGGAGTTTTACTAATATACATGTATGTACCCTATATACTTGATAGGAGTAATGAGTAATCATATTCATGCAATTATGTTTTACTCATGTTATTAATATTTAAAATGTATTTTATTTTTCAATTTTTAAATTTATTGTTTATTTTATACATTTTTAGGGTTTTTAAGTTGATTTACAAGTAAATTTAGTATATATATATAGGGTATATTTGTAAGTGTATATATATTTATATATTATTTTATGCAATATTATCTACTTTTATAACTTAGATAATTTATCTCTAGTACCTCATTATATTTTAAGGCTCGATTTTAAGGGTTCTAATGAGTTTTATATTATATTGAATAATTTTACTTTTAGTGCTAAAATTAGGGTTTTATTAAATTATTTTTCAAAATCTGACTTTACTATATCACTTATAATAACATTTTTGACATTATCTTAATGTTTGGACTCAATCAAATATTTTTTCTCGAATGCCTAAATTTAAATACAGTTACCCTAAATTTGACTTTGGGGGCTCACATTTCCACCCCCCTACAAGAAATTTTTGTCATAAAAACTTTTGATATAACCATCATATAAATAATAACTACTTATTTTCTGATAAAAAATTTATTACTCATTTGCCTCTTTAAAGAGTTCTGGTTAGTGATTCTTCATTGTTGTCTTCAACTCCTAAGTTATTTTTGCTCTCAAACCATCACTCCATTGAACTTTTACATATTTCACTTCACGATTCTTCAACTTTTCAATTTGATATTCTAGTATCTTGATTGGTTTCTCCCTAACTGTATAATCTTTATGCAAATCTACTAATTTTAGTTCGACTATCAACTATAGGTCCTTTACAAATCTTCTTAAGATTGACACATGGAAAACATCATAATATCCTACTAAACTCGAAGGTAAAGCAATTTTATATGCCACATCTCCAATTCTCTCTAATATTTTGAATGGTCGCAAAAATCAAGGACTTAATTTCCTTACGGTATCAAATCGTTTAAATCCCTTGAAAGGGCTTATTTCACATACACATGATCTCCTACTATAAATTCTATAGGTTTCTGCTTTAAAGCAACCCAACTCTTAAAACATTCTTGAACAACTTTCATTCTTTGGCATATTATTTTTACCTTTTTATTCATTTAATGGATCATGTTAGGACCTATCATTGCATATTCATCACTTTTCCAATACAGTAGCAATCTACACTTTCTCTCTTATAACGCTTTGTATGGAGCCATCTATATAGTTGCTTGGTAACCATTGTTATAAGCGAACTCGACTAATGGCAGATATTGGTCCTAATCACCACCAAATTCCATGATACAACCCCTCGACATATTTTCTAATATTTAAGTCATTTTTTCTAATTGGCCATTCGTTTGAGGATGATAAGCCATACTGAACTGTAACATGGTTCTTATAGTGTAGATTTTCCCAGAACTTAGATACGAAATGGCTATCTCTATTTGAGACAATACTTATAGTTACATCATGTAATCTAACAATATCTCGTACATACAATTAAGATAACTTCTCCATTGATTCACCAGTTTGATAAGGTAAGAAATGAGTACTTTTAATCAACCTATCCACAATAACCCAAATCGAATCATGGCTTGCTCTAGTTCTTAGAAGTCTTATTGTAAAGTCTATAGTAACATGATCCCACTTCTACTATGGAATTTCCAATGGTTGCAACAATCCACTAAGTCTTTAGTGTTCAGCTTTCACTTATTGACATGTAGTACCTCCTAACACATCTTATACCATTTTCCTTTTTCATACCTTTCCAATAAAATAATGATTTCAAAAATTACGATACATTTTGGTCCCACTAGGATGTAAAGTATAATCAGTAGTATGAGCTTTATCTATAATTTTCCTCTTTAACTTGGCATCTTAAGGTATACAAATCCTATTCTTTTATCTTAACACTCCCTTCCCATCAATTTAGAAATCCTGGGCATCTCCCATTTTCAACCCCTCCTTAATTTCCTTTAAACTTATATCTTTGCCTTGTTGAAATTTAATCCATTCTATCAATGTTGGTTACACCACCAAGTTCATCAACTATACCTCCATCTCTTGCTACCCAAATCCAATCTCCAATTTTTCAAACTCTTGAATTAACTCCTACTGAGTAGTGGGCAACGAAGCTATTTGCCTACAGTTCTTGCAACTTAATGCATCTGCTGCTACATTAGCTTTGCCAAGATGATAATTGATAACTAGATCATAATCCTTAATTAGTTCTAGTCATTGCCTTTGCCTTAAATTTAACTCTTTTTTTAGTAACGAAATATTTCAAACTCTTATGATCTATATAAATTTCATAATGTTGACCATATAAATAATGTCTACAAATTTTTAGAGCAAAGACTATAGCTATTAATTCAAGATCATGCATCAGATAATTCTTTTCATGAGGTCTTAGTTGCCTTAACGCATACACCACTACTTAACCATCTTACATCAAGATGTAGCCTAGTCTATTCTAAGAAGCATCACTATATATACAATATGGTTTATTTGGATCTAGCAGAATAGGTATCGAGGCTAAGATTAGACTGTCCTTTCACTCCTGAAAACTCTATTTACACTTGTCACTTCATTCAAACTTAACGTCCTTTTATGTTAATTGGGTTAAAGGTCTCACTATTTTAGAAAAGTCTTTTATAAACCATCTATAGTAACCTGCCATTCTAAGGAAGCTTCTCATTTAAAAAATTGTAATCAGTTGCTTCTACTTAGCTACAGCCTTAACATTCTCAAGATCAGTTGATATTCCTTCACCTGACACTATATGCCCCAAGAATGAAATTTTATCCAATCAGAAATCACATTTACTTAGCTTGGCATACAGTTTGTTATCCCTCAACTTTTGTAATGCCAATCGCAATTGCTCTACATGCTCCTCTTTAGTCTATGAATAAATTAGAATATCATCAATGAATACTATTGATGGTATGGTACAGAGACTAACTAATATATCTAGGGTCAGATTAGATTGGGCTTCGCTTCTTATTCCTTGACACTTGCAAAAAACCCCCTATGGGTAAGGCAACGAAGGCCTTCCAACGCTCAAGTTAGCATGAAGGACCAAGAAAGGGGGAGTTGAGCACTGGAGGCATAAAGGACCATGCTCACCTGATGTGTGTGTAGGTCGTCAACTTCTATTCTCTAAGGAGAGGGAAAAGTGTGAGAGTAAGAGAGAAAAATCATATCAGATATGCTTACTTGTTGGTGCCTAGTGACTTTTATGTGATTTATGGGGACACTTAGCAATTGGGGGCTTGTTTGTACTAATTGTTAGGAGATAGTGTACTCCATGACTGGTAACAAAGCTTCATTGCAAGTGACATATCTTGGCCAACCAAACCACCAAATATATAGCTTAGTGATCTAGTAGAAGCAGAGGTATTTAGCATGCTGACCGTACTATGGATGTTAGATACTCATTAATGAGTTATAGTGGGCTATAGTTGCTAAAGACAAAGGTAAATGAAGATGCTCATTGAAGGGTTAACTGATGTTCAATGTAAAGAGTTAAGCTTTGGGTTTACCCTAGACCATTGACAAATGTTGGCTTGTTGGTTAGGGACTAATTAGTTTAGGCATTAGTTACTTAGCTTACTAAGCATGTTGCGATGAGGGGAATTGGCTTACTCTTAGTTGGCATTCTTCATTAGTACAAGCTTGCAGACTTACGAAAGAGTCGTGACACACTGTATAGGACCGTTACTTGCTTGCGTACCCACCAGATGTATCTTGTGATGGGCTTCACCTATTGGGCCTTGGTTCGAGCGAGAATTGAGTATTAATACTTGTCTTCCCACTCTCATCAACACTCGAGGCTAGAGGCATGAAGAGAGTAAGGCCTGTTCCTTAGCTAGTGACGTGACTGTTACACTGCTTGATGTGCTATGATGGCTGTCATTAGGAAATGTAATATGCATCAATGGTCTTGTCAAGAACAGCAATGCATACGAAGTGACCTGTTGTCAATCCACGTCATGAATTGGCATGTGGGGATCAATCAGGGCCTTTGGCTGAGGGAATGGGGCACGTAGATGGCTAGGGTTTAATATATATCCTATTGTGGGTTCATGCTTCGAAAGTGGAGAAAACTGTTCACTTTCTTACCTATCTATATAAAGGGTGGCCTAGGCCTTCACTTTTCACTTATCTTGCTCACTTAAGGGAAACTTTACCAAAATTTTATCTCGTAAGCCAAATACATTCTTCTTGTTTGTTTCTAACTTCTTATGCTGGTTGGCTAAAGCATAACCAGTAGTCAGGGTGAGTCATCCTATCCTATATCGAGAGAGGTAGACAAGGGTTATGATAGCTCATCCCAAATAGGGGGTGGTAGCCTTACTTCCCCCAAAGCGACAACAACAACGAATTATAAAGGATGAGGCAGTAATATTCTCTTGGGAAGAGAGAAGGGAGTATGTATGGGGGCATCGATGCTACATATACCCATTGGATGACAAAGAGGCTGAGGTTGGTGAGTTATTATAGACGACAAGTGCAAACAAGCATGCTTACACTTACGTTCCTTATGTGGTAAGCAAGAAGAAGCTAAGGTTGGCCCACTGAGTAGTAGTAGTAGTACTTAAGTGGTGAGTAGAGGAGCTACAGCAGGGGTAGTACGCACACAACATAGGGGATGTCCAATCTTTTACAACGTATGTGAAACCATTCGATTGGTTTATGGCTTCCTTTTTTTGAGTTCTTAGTCAGGTTCTTCTAATATTTCAAGGTCGCACCTAGTAGTCTAAACGAAAATGCATAAGTTTAATTGCTTACTTTTGAGGCGTTGTACATTTGACAATTGCAACAATCGATTGTGCAGCTTTTTGAGCACTTCTTTTTTGTAAGGAGGTTTGGCAATAGGTGAATTTACATTGCTACTCGAGGCATGAGGCTGAGTATCTTGGATAAGCCTCCAAATAAGATGGAGGGGTGGAGCCTCCCAAACTCCCAATAGAGTGGAGATGCTTGACAAGGGGTGCAACATTGAAAGACTTAGGTGAAGAGGACTCGATGGCTAGCATCAAGCTCCTGAATTTAGCAGGTTGGAAGAAAGTCAAATCTCTATTAATTTGTGAAAGGTATAAGAGTAGAGCACCATTGTTTGCAATAGAGACAGGTACTCATTCTATTTGGTTGAGGAGGGGTGGTTGGTTGTTTGCCGCATCATGTTGCTTCGCCATTGAAGTGGGGTAAATCGAGCTGCTCGTTCTTAGCATTTTAAGTTTCTTGTCTTAGTTTTTGTTTATTTGTCTAAGCAGTTTAATTATTGTTTTATAGCTACGGAATCTAACAAGCTAATGGCAATGACGATGGCCGTACAAAGTAGGTGATTGGAAAGTGTTATGAGGCCCAAGAAGAGGAGGTGGCTCGAAAGGGAAGGGGTAGGGGAGACCTCATGTTGTCCCTCAAAAAAGTCTAAGAAGAAACGGAGAAGGCAGCAAACCCTTCTAGAAGTTGTTTAGTAAGTAGGAAGCAATGTGTCAATAGGAGTGCCTTTACGTACTACGGTGGTGGCCTCAAGGGCATCTATAGGGGGAAGGTTTTGAGGGCTTTGATTGGGGACAATATAGTTGAGTCTAGCTCTGTGGTAGTAGTTGCTCGAGTGGACATAGATTAAGCTAGCTCAAAGCAAACACTTGAGACCCTCGCTTTGGTAGCTATTTAGATTGCTGATGATGAGAATGTCGAACCTTTGACTCATTAAAGTAAGTAGGCAGCTCTTGTGTAACCCACAGATCGGCCCCCTTAAAGGTTTAAGCAACGACAAGCAAAGTTTAGGCACTTTGTCATAGGTTGCAACAAATTGGAAGCCTCAATTGTAATGTTGAGGAGGTGTAATGAGGTAAGCTACTTTTTTACTTTTGTTGAATTGCTTGCTTTTAATGTGATCATTGATTGTTGATTATCTTTGCAGCTGTACAACCTGTTGGACTTCATTTTAGCCTACAACTAGAGTTCTTTTGTCAAAAGGAGAGCAGTTGAAGGTTAAGGTAGAGAGGTACCGGAAGGCATTGAAGGAAAAGGAAAAAGCATGCAGTAATTTAGCTATTGCTCTCAAAGACTAAGACCATCAACATAAGGAATTACTTGGTCAAGTGGACCAACTAAATGATGAGCTAAGGAAGTTTGAGGAGTCCAACAAGGCCCTCTTATGGTGCCCATGTCGTTAGTGTAATGGACTAACTTTAGTAAAGCTTAAGGATGAAGATTGACCTAAGATTTAGGGTTCTATGTAAATCGATGCCTTGTGAGAGTGCCCGTATCATTAGTATAAGGGACTAACTTATGCAAAGCTTGGGGATGAAAATTGACCCAAGATTAGGACTTTGATATAAATCGATGCCTTATGAGGGTACCTACATTGTTAGTGTAAGGGACTAACTTAGGCAAAACTTAAGGATGAAAATCAACCAAAGATTTAGGGTTCGATATAAATCAATGCCCTATGATGGTGCCCATGTTGTTAGTGTAATGGATTAATTTAGGCAAAGTTTGAGGATAAAAATCGACCTATGATTTAGAGTTCGATGTAAATCAATGCCCCATGAGGCTACTAGCATTGTTAGTGTAAGGGACTAACTTGGGCAAAGCTTAGGAATGAAAATTGACCTAAGGTTAGATGATTGATGTAAATCAATGCCCTATGATGGTGCTTACATCGTTAGTGTAATGGACTAGCTCAAGTAAAGCTAGGGATGAAAATTAACCTAAGATTGGGGGTTCGAGGTAAATCGATGTCCTATGAGGGTATCTATGTCATTAGTGCAAGGGACTAACTTAGGCAAAGCTTGAGGATGAAAATTAACCCAAGATTAGGGGTTCGATGTAAATCAATGCCCTACGATAGTGGTTGTATCATTAGTTTAATAGATTAACTTAAGAAGAGCTTGGGAATGAAAATCGACCCAAGATTAAGGCCTTAAGAGAGGAAGAGGAGCAAGTGCAAGAAACTTCATTAATTCATTGCATTCGGCCATAGTTACAAATGCCTTTAATTCTTGTTGCCACATCTAAAGGAAGTAAGGTCTTAGATTCTAGGCATTCCATGCCCTAGGGATTAGTCGTCTTTCCATCATTTTTAGCTTGTAAGCACCTTTTCCCATACAATCAACTACCTATACAGGATCTTCCCAATTAGGGGCAAGCTTGCCTCATCCTTCCTCCGATCCAATGGCCTCTAACTTTTTGCACACTAGGTCACTAAGGTGAAAAACCCTATATCGGACACTGTGGTGGTAATATTGAGTGGCTTATTGCTGATATGCTGCAGTATGTGCTTTGCAGCATCTCAAACTTCATTGATAGTATCAAGATTCACTTGTAAGGCCATGTGATTAGTGTTTATGTCTAAGTGTTATACCTTACTGGTGGGTAGCTCCAACTTAATAGGGAGGATGACCTCAACTCCAAATGTAAGATAGAATAGAGTCTCTCTTATCAATATCCCATGCATTGTACGATAACCCCAAAGTATGTTAGGAAGCTCATTGGCATACCTGCCTCCTACTCGTTCCTCCTTCTTCTAATGACTATTGAGAATTATCTTGTTTATGGCTTTAACCTAGTCCTTAGTTTGAGGGTGAGCAACCAAGGTGTAGTATAACCTGATATTGTGCTTAGTGTAGAAGTTCTTGAAATGGTCGCTATCGAACTACCTTCCATTATTAGTGATCAATCTATATGGTACTCCGAAGTGGGACATTATGTGGGTGAGCATGAAGCCTTCGGTGGCTTGAGTCGTTATAGTTGCGACATCTGACACTTCTACCTACTTAGTGAAGTAATTTACTATTGCTAGAATGAATTGTTGACTAACAAAGGCTTTAGGGAAAGGGCCAAGGATGTCTAATCCCATTATGCAAATGGCCATCGGTTGGTCAAAGCGTATAACTCTGAGTTAAGGGCATGAGTAGTCGACGCATGCTTTTGGCAAGAGTAGCACCTTCGGACCATAGCTTTAGTGTCTTCCTTCATCGTGGGCCTAGTAGTAACTTAGCCTAAATACTCAAAGGTAGAGTGCTTGCAACTAGATGTGATTACTACAAATCCTTATGTGGAGTTCCTCAAACATTTGAGTGCCTTCTTTTGTTCAAAGGCATTTGAGGAGTGGGACACTGTGTCCTCATCTATAAAGTGTGTCATCGATCAGTGTTTAATTGGTTATTGTGTAAGCCAGCTTCTTCGCCTCACATCACTCTTCAAGTAGTGCCCCAACCTTGAGGTACTGTATAAGGGAGTATATCCAGGACCGCTCTAAGACTACTTCTATCATTTTGGTGACTTATTGTTGTTATACCTCTATACTTCTTTTAAGGAGGTATTATCGTATGAAGAGTAGCTTGTCGTAGTCGTGTGATGCGAGGATGGTAGACAAAGCTACTCTAGATAGTCTGTCTGCTTCTGTATTTTGTTAGCTTCCCGAACACGAGAAGGCCTTACACTAAATGCAAGTACTTAGCCATCGTTTCTCCCTTGGTTCATACCTTCCCATAACTTGCCGTATAACCAGCATGGAGTTTGAGTGAATGTTATGTTTTTCTTCTCTGATATCCTTGGCAATCTTTAAGCCAGTGATGAGTACCTCATATTTGGCTTTTTTATTTCTTGCTAGGAAACTAAGCTTTATGGTATAGAGGATTTTTGTTCTGTATGAGACTTGTAACGAAATACTGGCCCTAGTCCCCCCTTTAGTGGAGGATCCGTTAACATAGAGTGTCCAAATTGGTATGGTGAGCTCTAGTTGAGGCTTGTTTGCTCTAGTGTACTCAACTATAAAGTCTACAAGAACTTATGCTTTGATTGCTTGTCATGCGTAGAATTGAACTCCATAAGTGCTGAGCTCAAGGAAGTAATTCATCATTCGGCTTAAAGTGTTGGACCTTTGTTAGGTCATTCTTAGTGGTATATATTAGTATGGTGATTAGATGAGAATGAAAGTAAGCTATGTGCTTGTAAGCGGTAATGACAACCATGAGGGCAAACTTTTCTATCTTAGTGTATCGAAGCATGAGTCCTTACAGGATGTAGCTTACATAGTAGACTGGACGGTGGTCATGACGATCAACTCGCATGAGTACAGATGATAATGCTTTGTCGTTAATGGCAAGGTATAAGAACAATTCCTCTTTGGGGATGGGTTTGGAGAGTATGAGTACGGTTACAAGGAAGTTCTTCAAGTCTTAGAAGGCTTGCTGGCATGCTAATGTCCATTTGAGCTAAGTAGGTTGCTATCCTTCTTGTCAATCTTTGGACCCCCTTCTCCCTAGTTGGTGCTTACATGTCCTAGACTGCCTTAATTTCACTAAGGTTAGACTCTATCCCCGACTCTATAACCATAAAACTAAGAAACTTACCCGAAGCAACCTTGAAGACACACTTTTAGGGATTAAGTTGCGTTCGAAACCATCAAAGGGTTTAGAAGATATCTTGGAGGTCGTCGATATGGCCTCTTCTAGTTTTGCTCTTAGTGAACATGTTGTTGATGTAGACTTCAATTTTCCTTCTTATTTGTGGCTTAAAGATATGGGTCACCATCCTTTGATATGTGTCTCCCATGTTCTTTCAACCAAAGGGCATGACTTTATATTAATAAGTCCCAAAGTTTATGATAAAGGATGTGTGGACTTTATCTTCGGGATCCATCTAGATTTGGTTGTATTCGTAATAGGCGTCTATGAAACTAAGAAGTACATAACCTATAGTTGAGTCGATAAGTTGGTCTATGCATGGTAAGGGGAAGCAGTCCTTTAGGCATGCTTTGTTCAGATCAGCATAGTTGATGCACATGTACCATTTTCCATTTGCTTTCTTGATGAACATCATATTGGTGAGCCAAGTGGGATACCTCTTATGCTGGATGAAGCCTGCATGGAGTAACTTCTAGACTTCCTCCTCAACTGTAGCCTTATGTTTGGGGTGTGACATGTCGCTTCTTTTGCTTGCTAGGTTGCATGGTGAGATTAACATTGAGGTGATGGTTTACCTTGAGTATGTAAATGATCCTTGGCATGTCTTATGGGTTAGATGCAAAGACGTCTAAGTTTTGCTTAAGAAGCTCTATTAGCTTGAGTTTATCACTATTTAGCAATTCAACCCCTATTTTGGTTATCATTCTAGGGGCATTAGAAATATGAACTTCGATCGTCTTCTCTACTGGCTCACCACGTTGTGTCGAAGTAGGGGAGTTGATGGACTCGATGTTCATGACATTGTTTTTGGATTATGTTTTTTGGTTAAACATCTTGGACAGAGCTTGATCACCTTTGGCCTCACCAACTCCAATCGAGGTTATGAACTTCGTCTTGAGGCATTTACGGCTAATGAGCATGTCGAATATTATTATGCTTGGTCTGTTGAGAATGGTACTGTATGGTGACCAAATATTGACAACAACGAAGTCTATAGACTAGGTAGCAATGTATTCACCATCACCTAGCTGAATAGGTAGGTTGATGAGCCCCTTTACTAGCATTAGCCTGCCAACTCCAAAACTTGTGAGGTTATGTTTTTACAACTAAAGGGGCTCGTTGAGCTACACTTTCATTTGCTTGAAAGCACTATAGAAGAGTATGTCTACAGAACTCCCATTGTCATAAACATCTTTGGGACGTCAAAATACCTAATTTTAGCACTTATGATAAGTGTCGCTATGGGGCAATTTAATACCCTGCTCATCTTCGTAGTAAGGGCTTACTGTGTCAGTCTTTAGTTTCTTACTTTAGACAATGTGCACCTCATGCTTGGGAGTGAGGGTAGTGTTGCCTGAAAGGAGGTTGGGTTTACTGATTATGGTATTGACCTGATTGCGTCGACCCCTTTAGTTATATTCATTTGTGGGGGGATTACCCTGTTGATGATGGAGTTGTCGGTCATATCCACCTAACAGTGTTGGGTGGGCCATTAGATTTGGTTTTTCTCATCTGCAATGAAGTGGTCAATGTAGCCTTTGTGAACAAGGCCTTCAACTACATTTTTAAGATGGCGACACTCATCAGTGTTGTGTCCATGTGCTTTATGGTAGTTGCAATATTTGCTTGAGTTCGCTGCTTTTAGCATCTTAGGAATGCTTGGGGGTCTAGAGAGTTGTTCTCAAACTTCATACATGATTTCTTCAAATGGCTAAGTTAAGAGTGTATACGAAGTATAGTCTTAGAACTTGTGCCTTTACTTATCACGTTTTTCTTATGTCAGGGGTTATGCTCTAGGGTCGTGAAGTCTCCAAATGATCCTTTGTTGAGATATAACTATTATTCTCTACCTCAAACCAGGCTTTGATAATGTCCTCTTGAGCTATGTATTTCTCGGTGACTCTCATGAATTCATCTAAGGACTTAGGCTTGTCTAAATATACGGTGTTAAAGAGCCTTTTGTTTTGATCTATGCCTATTAAGAGTGCCTCTAGAGCCATCCCTATGTTTAGATTGGAAACTTACAACTTTGTTTGGTTGAAGAGCTTGAGATACACTCATAAGCTTTCATTGGGGTGCTGCTTGACATTATAAGCAATGGAGGAATGTCATCATGGGACTTAGAAGTTGAGGAGGTGTTATTGGAATTTTCTTCTTAGGTCATCGAATGAAGTGGTTGACGCCTCGAGAAGGGTGTTGAACCAAAGCAAGGTAGCTTTCACCCGTATACTAGAGAAGGCCTTGCACATGACAACATCTAAAAAGTTGTGGTGGCTCATCATTATTTTGAAGTGGATAAGGTAATCATTTGGGTTGATAGTGCTATCATAGGTATTGAGATGTGGTAGCCTTGCACCGATGGAGAGTGTTTTCTTGAGGATTGATGAGATGAAAGGGCTCTTTGTTGGCATAGAGTGTAATGATTGTACGAATGATTCGACCTCCTTTTGATTATGCACATTAGAAGCACGGCGGATGTGTTCATTGAGCTCATCAATATTCATGTCTTCGTAGTCTTTTAGCGATGGCCTCAGTGATAAGCTATCAACTGGTTTACTTATTGCCCCCTACTCTTCGACACTTGCAAAAAGCCCCTTATAGGGGAAGCTACGAGAGCTCTCCAATGCTCAAGTCAACAAGAAGGACCAAGAAAGACCAAGAAAGAGGGAGGAGAACACTAAAGACCTAGAGAATTGTGCTCGCCCAGTGCGTATGTCGTTTGTCAACTTCTCTTCTCTAAGGAGCAGGGGAAGTGTAAGAGTAAGAGAGAAAAGGGTTCGAGAGAGAAAGATTAGATTAGATATGCTTACTTGTTGGCGCCTAGTGCCTTTTATATGATTTACTTAGACATGTGGTAATCGAGGGTTCACTCATTCAAGTCGCCAGTAGATAGTGCGCTCTATGGTAAGTGATAAAACTTCATTATAGGTGACACGTCGTAGCCAACCAAGCCACCAAATCTACAGCTTAGTGAACTGGCAAGAGCAGACTTTCATTAATGAGTTATAGTAAGCTATAGCCCCTAAAGACAAAATTTGGGCTGAGATGCTCATTGGGGGGTAAGCCAATGTTTGATGGAAGGAGTTAAGCCTTAAGCTTACCCCAAACAGTTGGCAAGCATCGACTTGTTGGTTTGGGATTGATTAGCTCGGGATTCGTTACTTAGCTCGCTAGGCATGTCACAATGAGGGGAATTAGCTCACCTTTAGTTGGCATTCTTCATTGGCACGAACTCATGGACTCTTGAAAGAGTTGTATTACATCATATGGGCCTGCTACTTGCTCGGGTGCCTACTAGGTGTGTCTTATGATAGGCTTCACCCGTTGGGTCTTAGTTTGAGCAAGAATCGAGTATCAACAAATACAACAACAAATTTATCTAGATATGGTTGATAAATTCGATTCATCAAATACATAAATATTGTAGGTGTATTAGTCAATCCAAATGGCTTTACCAAAAACTCATAATGCCTATATCTTGACCGAAAAGCTATTTTGGTACATCTTTAGAATTAAGGCATAACTAATAATATCTAGATCTCAAGTTAATTCGTGAAAACACAGTAGCTCCATGCAATTGATCAAATAAATCATCAATTCACAAAAGTGGATATTTTTTCTTAATAGTCACCTTATTTATTTCTCTATAATCAATACACAATCTAATAGTTTCATCCTTCTTCATATATAGCACTAGCGCTCCCCCATAGAGATACTCTAGGACAAATGAATCCTTTGTCTAACAATTCCTATAGTTGCTTCTTCAACACCTAAAGCTCAATTGGTGGCATTCTATATGGCGCTTTTGATATGGGTTTAGTTCCTAGAGTTAATTTTATGATAAAGTCCTGCTCTTGATGTGGAGCTAAACTAAGTAAGTCATCCGAAAAGATATCTAGGAATTTTCATACCATCGATATCTTAGACACATATGGTGTCTCTTTCTTCCTTTCTACTGTAAATATCTAACAAATCTGCCAATCTTCTTTGATGTCTTCCATTTCTTCACTTACTTTTGCTATCGATA
The DNA here is from genome assembly GCA_024138015.1 of Lumnitzera littorea. Lineage (NCBI taxonomy): Eukaryota > Viridiplantae > Streptophyta > Magnoliopsida > Myrtales > Combretaceae > Lumnitzera > Lumnitzera littorea. The sequence goes on along the minus strand of JAMXBB010000001.1, from coordinate 46,005,026 downwards.
GTCTCATTCTTTGTTCTTTGATCTTTCCTTAAAATATTACCTTACCTTCATCTAAAACTACACTCTTATTTCAGCAATCTACTTGAGCCTTATGTTTGGATAGCCAATCTATTCCTACAATCATATCATGAGCCTTTAATGGCAATACTATCAACTTTATGGGGAATTCTTTTCCTTGGATTTGAAGTTGTCCATTATCCAATACCTTCCATGTCAATACTTATTCATTAGTAGGGGTTCTCACTCTATAAGTAACCTTAGCTTCAATTGCATTGATATCATATTTAACATGAACTCCTAACTAATATGTGAATACAAGGCTTCAATATCAAATAATGTACATGTAGTTTGTCCATTTATAATTACATTACTTGAAATAAATACTACTACCACTTATTTAGTATGATAGTTAAAATTACTTAATTTCCTCGATTCCTACTATTCATCTACCTAAGCAAAAGTTTCACATTTAACTTATAAATAAGATGAGTTATTAGATTACATATGTATTATTAGCCCCTGCTCATTTTCATCAATCTCCATATCATCATTAGAGATATTGTGGAAATACTCCTTCATCCACTTGTCATACTCCTCGGTATCACCTCCCATACTTTCTATTGTAAAGATCCATGTTGGAATTGTAGTGGTTTCAACTCCACCAAATTTCTTAACTCTTGGTCCTACTTGTCCACAATACCTCGAGAAATGCCCCAACTTTCTATAGTTATAGCATTTCATAGTTTTCATCTTCAAGCATCCTCTTCGTACATGATTTAGATCTCTACATAAATAACACTTGCCTTACAATTGTGAACATTGATGTGGAAAGTGTTGCGCTCCACATTTCTAACATTTCACATTCCCTTCACTATCATAGAAAGTATACCTTGCTTTAGTTTGTACAAGTCCAACAACTACTACCAATAGCTAAAGAGGACCTCTTAAAAGTAGGTTGGAAACAAGTAAATCTCCTTAACTTCTTACTCAATTGCTCTTGCATAGCTAATAAGCTATTCTCCAATTGTTAAGCTTTATCCATAATCTCGTGGTAAGTATTAAACCCATAATCCATTAACTTATACATCATCATTGGGTCAAATCCATTAAGAAACAAATCCTTCTTCAACACTTAGTTATCTTGATATGACTTAGGTGCATATTATGACAACCAATTAAACTCATTTTCATACTAGGATACATTCATGATACCTTTCTTTAGCTCTATCAATTTCCCAATCATTTGGTTTTGTACACTCATAGGAAAGTATTCTTTCTTAAATTCTTCCCTAAATACTTTCCACATAATTAGTCCTATGATTGATCTTGCCTTTAAGTCCTACTAAACTCATGCATTCATTTCAACAAGAAAGTACCAAAAGAAACTTCTTGACCATCGAAGGCCTCAAAACTTCGTTCAATCTATGCCAACTAGTCATTTGCTAACACGGGCTTTACCATCTCACCTTCAAAATACTAATTTGCTTCCATGAATTTATGAAGCCTATTCATTTCATGGGGTTAATTCCCTCCTGGTTTAACCTCCAGCAATCTTCAATCCATAGGATTTTTGCCTGTTATGAGATATTGATCAAAGCTCCCTATTGTTGGAATATTCATAAGCATTTGTCAAAACTAAGTTAGATCCTTCATATTTGGAGGAGGCAGTGATGGCGGCATGTTATTCCTGGGTAATTCTTGTGGTAAAGGAGGCTTAGGGGGTAGGTCAACATTCTCTTGTTGCTCATTTGGTTCTCAATTCATATTCTTGGCCATAACTATAATTACAATAACAAACTATTCACCCTACAATCAACATATAAAATCTTATAGTTAGTATAAAGTTATTCTATTTGAAAATCTACATAGATAGAAAATCCCTTACTTATACAACATAAATATAAATCAACCATAATCTCTTGACATGATATAACTTCCAGATTCACTTGTAACATTATATCCCTACTAGTACAATGATAACAATAATATATATCATCTGTAATTCATCTCCTATAATTCCTTCCTATAAAACATATACAATACAAATACTAACAAAATTACACTTTCTTCTTACATATCTATGTACAAAGTACATGTACATTCTCAATAAAACTTTATTTACATCCTAAGAGATCACAAATCTAACTTTATAATTTCAAAAGGTTACATAACTGATTCCTAAATACATCATTTCTATTTATAGCTTCATATATACATAAATCTATTTACATCCAGTACATAACTAAAAACCAAAATTTACAAAAGTTACACCAAAAGTTAACATTACATCAAAACACAACATACAACCTAGATACATCAAAACAATTAGTTCACATATCATGGCTATCGTCAAAAGACCAAGATCCACACAAGTTCAATCATTTATCAACTCTACCTACTATTTGAACACTCAAAGGTTGCTACCTCCTCATTAGGAACCTCATCCTCTTCCCTTTTGCTCAACTTCTTCTTCTTCTTCTTCGTCTTCTTCTTCTTCCACTTCCTTGGAGTCTAAACTCAATAGTACAAATTCTGGGGTTTCAAGTATTATGATAACTTCATAAACTTCATCCTCATCATGCATATTATCATCAACAACTACTACTTCAAATTCAACTCCATTACTTCCTACAACACCTTCCAACATAGGTTCTTCCTCTTTGGGATCCTCCTCAGGATGCTTATCTTGATTCTCTCTTGCATTTACTAAGATATTTTGATGTGGTTTTTCTTATGGCTCATTAAGGGGTTTAAGTTCTTGAGATTATAAAGGCACTTGTATTCCATTATTTTCTATAATTGGGAATTTAGGAAACCAATCAATAATACTAGGAGGATAGTTCCTAAAGATATGATGAACACTTACAGATACTTGGTCAAGATCAAGTGAATAGTTTTTACCTAGTTCCACAATAGCTAAGAAATATAAAACCGGTATCATCATGGATATACACTAGTCCTAACTTATATTCCATCGTCTGTCAATCCTCTTTTAAACTATAGGACAACCTGTACTTATAAGTAAATATGATTTTGTCAATAGCATGAAATAACTACCAATTAGCAATATCTAACAACAATTTCTATATTCAAACCTAATTAAAAGCATCTAAGTATAGATAATTCCATTTCTAAGAATCTGAAATAATTTACATCCCTAAATTAGTTTTATTCTTTATAATACTCATAATTAATCTACTTATTAGATTCTAATGTTCATAACATATACATATACCTATAAGTTTAAATCTTTTACAACCTAATTAATTCCCAACTCTCAATGTACCTAAAATGTCTAATTGATTTTAATTATAATGCATCAGAGCTCGATTCTTAGGATCTTTGCTTTGATATCAACTCAGAATTGCCATGCCATGAATAGTGGATTATAACTGTCTCATTGTATAAGCTAATATAAGATAGAAGTTGATATCATAGCCGCTATAGTAAATGTAACCCACACAAGGCGAACGTGACTCAACCAGTTTAAAGCGTCTAGTTAGGTACCTGTTATAAGTATAACCTATAGTATTTCCTTTATAATAATCACAAGAAAAACCTAAAATACATAATTTTTTATACTTATCCCATGTTTACATGGCTATCCTTACATCAAAAGTTGCATTGTACCAAGAAAAGTTTAAAAAGCTTACAGGTTCTGGCACATATATACAAACTTTATTAGAAAACTAATAGTTACCTAAGGTAACTAATTAGTTTTCTAAAAACATGACGCCAAAAGTGATCAGGTTTAAGTAGTTTTCATACTTTCCTTCACTCATTGCCCCTTGCGAACTAACTTGTGGTTGGTTGTAATGCTGCATCTTTACTTCTAATTAGTACTTACAATAGAATCCATAGGGATATGAGCACATTTAGCTCAACAAGCAAAACGAAGATAAAAGAATACCATACTAACACAAATAAGATTAATAATTATAATGAAATATAACGTAATCAATTATTTGCAACATCGCACAATGTTATCCAGTCTATTGTAAGGTTAGATAAATTACATCCGCTCTAATCTAGATTGGGGAGTTTACCATAACTCAGATCAAACAAAACCCAAGCTTTTACAATAGAGAACACACTTCTTCAAAGACTACCTTCGAACCACAGCCCTCAACCTTGCCATGACCTCTTCTCCTATCACTTAGTTTGATTAAGGATAGGGAAAAGACCATTTGAGCTATCCTCATTGAAGGAGTCGGTATTTGGTTTAATACCCCTAATCGTTCTTCGAATGGGTTACTATGCATGACCAGTTAACTTAGTGGTCAAATTTTATTTATGGGTAACCAAACATGATCACATAAATTAATACCATGAAATCATATAGAGTAGCACGTTAAGGAGTTCAACTCCTGTTGTAAACAGATTATCAAATACACATGTAGCATGTGCACAAGTAGCTAATTTACACCACAAACAAAAGTACTCTTAAGTTTTCAAATACTTTGATATAATATCTCAATAATCGATAAAGTCACGATTCTAACTTACTCATACAAATGTTCATTTCAGTAGGTATGTACAGTCAATGCTCTGCTTACTTAGAAATCCTATATATACCAAAATCTAGATTTAGTTTTCATAAGATTTATGAAAATGTTAAGGTTCTATCTAACTCTTTGTATTATCATACATCTTTGTTGAAATACTATTTAGATAGTTATTTTAATGAAGTTATATATGTACATACACATATTTAAAGTATATTATTCAAATATGATAAAATATAGTTATATTTACACATGTACTTTATTATGATAGTTTTATTATATAAGTTATATTAAATTAGTTAATATTAATGGATATACATAATTATACTATCGCTTAAAATATATCATTTTGATTGTATCGAAATGTACATTTTATTGGTCAAATTATATTTCAATTATGAAAAAGTTGTCGCTAGAAGATAGTTTCCGTGATATTATAAAAAAACTTATTTTATTACATAAAATTATCTAATTTTAACAAAATTAGTCTCGTTAGGTTCGTATAAACTCGGCAATAAGTAATAGATGTTCTATTTCAAAAGATAATTTTTAATTCTAATATACATATATATCCATGAGAGAAGTAATATCACATTAATATCATATTATCAACTAAAGTATATATTTTTATAAAATTTCTAAGTAAAACATGATAAAATATGTATTTTCCATCCCTAACACATGTAAATCATAATTTAGGTCATATAATATTACATGATATAAAAAAAAAAAAACACTATAAAGACATGTTTGATCAGAATATGCATAATTATAATTCATTCAAATAATTAACATATTTTAGCCTAATATTACTAAAAGATGTCTCAATAAGTAGATTAAGCCATTTATTTAGGAAAATTCATAATAAATAGCTAGTATTATCAAATAAATCCAAAAAATTTCTGTAAACTTAGAAAAATATATGTAATATAAATAGTAACTTATTTCATGCAATCAAAGTTATCACCTAAATAGATAAAATTACATTTTATCCTTAAATTATGATTAATTAAGCAAATAATATTATTTTTACACAAAATAATTTCCAACATATCTAGATATTATGAAAAATGTCCATAATTCATCATATATTAATTTCATCAATTGTTTTTATAAAAATCATTTTATTTTAGAAAATTCTAATTTTAGTCATTTTTAAGGTAAAAAATACCATAAATGCTAAACATTTACAAAATCAAAATCAGGTTACATTACATTAAACTAGATGTAATAGTGATCCTACAAAAAAAATTTTAGCTCAAAATAACTTCATTTAATATATTTTTTGGAATTAAAAATTTAAATGAATGATAACATTTCTTAAGGAAGTATATGAAATAATCACAATTTTAGAAAAATAAAATTACAACATGAAAGCATCCTAGAAATAACTTAGGAATAATTTTTTTCAAATATTTACTAATTAATTTACTATTTTTAGAAAATAGTTATAAAAGAGGGAAAAAATTGAACCTGCTTGTTCATTAGAGCTCCGGTTACCATTGACCAGTGAGGATGTGTTAGATAGCCAAGGCACAACTAGCTCTACTAGGGGCTAATGGGGTTTCATGGTAGGTTACGGTTTGGGTTAAGAACTAGACTAGGTTAGCTCTTGTCCAATTTTTCTATATTTTTTCTCTAAATTTCTAAAATTTCTCACAAATTTTCCTTTAAGTGTTTTAGGATAAAAAATGCATAAAGTAAAGTTAAGAAGCCTATTTATATTAGTTTTAATTAGAAGGAAATTTTCTTTACGGTTAAGTAATCTTTTTCTTTAATATTTTGCTTTTTCTCTCACTATTTTCCAAGCATAAGGTGTCCATTTCCTTCAAATTCTACTTTTGAGTCATCATATAATTAGTTCTTAAAATGCCATAGTGAAATCCAAATGTTTTCCAAGCATTTAGATTAGGTTTAGGTATTATTTTAGTGAAATTTAGGTATTTAGGGTATAATATATTAATATTTAGTAGTTTTACTAATATATGTGTATATATCCCATATACTTAGTACATGTAATGAGTAAACATATTCATGTAATTATGTTCTACTCATGTTATTAATATTTACGTTGTATTTTTCTTTTTAACTTTTTAAATTTATAGCTGATTTTATACATTTTTAGGGTTTTCAAATTGATTTAGGGGAATATTTATTATATATATTGAGTATATTTATTAGTATATCTATATTTCTTATATTATTTTATACAATATTATTTACTTTTATAGTTTAAATAATTTATCTCTAGTGTTTCGTTATATTTCTAAGCTTTATCTTAGGGGTTTCGATATGTTTTATACTATATTGAATAATTGTACTTTTAGGGCTAAAATTAGTGTTTTATTAAATTATTTTTTAAAATCTAACTTTACTAAGTCACTTATATTAACTTTTTTAACCTTATCGTAGAATTTGGACTCAATCGGATAAGTTTTTCCAAAGGCCCTAGATTTAGGTATGGCTATCTTAAATACGACTTTAAGGGCTCACAAAATATAAGGAAAAAAAACACCAAAAATGACTGAAGGAAGGAAATATTATAGACATGTTAGAATAATTAGAAAATCTAGGGTTTTTGCCAAATTCCTAATTTGTCTACTCTAATGATTCTTTGGTAATGGCGCCAAAAACTTGATAGTCACTAAGTGAGGCTATAGCATAAGTAAGTACACACAGTGAAGTTATAGTACAAATGAAACAGATTATGAATCCAAGTGTTGGTCCCATAAGGAACCGTAAATGGGAGTGGTATCTAATTATTTAGTAGTTGTAACCTTAAATTATTCTAATTACTTAACTTATACAATATAAGATTTAATTGAATAATTAAAGATGGGAAATTAAAAATTGTAAGAATGAATAATTAAAATAACAAAAATATATCATAAATAAAAATAAAAACAATAAATAGATCAATTAAATTGATAGAAAGAGAAACATGTTCCTTAGTAAATCTTTAGTATTGTTTATAACCTAGTTTTGAGTGGCTTATTCAACCTCAATCGCAATATTGGATCATGAGGATTCCTATTATGAACTAACCAGACTCGTGTATCTTAGCCGATTCCTAATCCTGAAACCCCCTTTACCAAAATCACTTCTGAATAGAGCATTGTAAGATTACATGACACCCTTGAATCCTACTATTAGGTTCTCCTAATACGAAAAAACCAAAAGTATTAAGCATTTTAGTAAGTTAGTTTTGCCTAATTATATCAATCAATCATATTGCATGATCTTCCAACTCTACAATAAACTCTAGTAATAATTTAATCACTAGTATATTGAATTAAAGCAAATAATAAAAATAATACAATTAGATCACAATATGCAAAATTATATATTGGATTTCATTGACAAATGAAAGTCACCCTAGAACGTAAGGTTCAACGATAATTTATTAAGAAATTAAAAGAAGACATAATAATAATAAAGTTAAAGAAAAGAGTAAAGAAGCTCTCTTCTAATTCTTTACCCTACTGATTCATGCTCTAAAGGGACTCTCTCTACAAAGCTAGAACTAAGCATTTATTTATAGGAAGTAGACTTAGATTTACAAAGAAAACTTAACAAAAACAAACGATTTAAAATTCATTGCAAGTTCATGGGCTAGGTGCACAACCATATATTTGGGGTGTACTTGCACTTTGTCCAAAATCTTTAAAATTCAATGAAATTACATGATGAGAGGAACATGGGCATTAACTATGTTGTGGTCTTCAATCGTGTTCTTTTCTTGACTTCATTTCTTACTCAAAATTCTTTCATTTTAGCACATGATCAATGCTTTTACTTAAGAATACTCTAGAACTTAGTAAAAACCTTTAAAAGTTCATCAATTGCCTCTTAAAGTCTATGATGAAAATTAAACTAATTAAGCTCAAAATACTATAGAATTAACTAGATTAGTATCTAAAATAGCACAAAATAACCGTAGAATATGTATGCTAATTTCGCGTGATCACCTCACCCTTCCCTCTATTCTCATTAGGTTGGTCTGTACCTTGGCTATAATCAAGTTGATTCAAACTAGGTCAATGAGAAGTACCAGGTTGGCCTTATGTAGCTGATTAGGACTCAATTGTCTAAGTAGGTTGGCTATGTCTTTGTCATTCACTACTTTGCACGATCTTGATGGATTCTTCTAAGTATCCAACCTTCTGCACTTCTATATTACAAACTTCATATTTTAATTCAGAAATTTGAAATAATTATAGTCTTAGGCTCATCAATATTGCACCTCATCATGAGCATTTAGAACTCCCTCACGTACTCATCAACATTTTGAGCTTCTTGTTTCAACTCTTAGAGCTTATGGAATGTGTCATGCTCATAGTACTTCAAAATGAACCTACCTCTCATCGATTGCTTCATCTTACCCTTAATTTTTACTCTATGTCCACCATATCTCTAGCAAGCTATTTGTAACATCTTCCAACACATAGCTACATAAGCTTAAGAGCGAATAATCTTACTCTTACCGCATTCTCATAGTCATGAAATTTGAATATCTTCTTGAATTTTTCTTCCCAATTGTATTAATCATCAACGCTTCTAGTTCTAAAGAAGCTTAGTATCTGACCTTAACATTGAACATCCCTTATGAGTTCACGCACCACTCTGTAAATTCATAAAAATTGTCATCCTCATCTTCCTCTTCTTCTGCTTCTTCTTCGATGACATCATCTAACTCAATTCTCTACTGAGCTCTTCCTTTAGCTTGATTGAGCCAATAGAGCATCTACTGTAACATCAACTTAGATTCCTACTCTTCGTGCCCTTTACCTATCTCTCTTAACTTAGCCATATTTAAAAACTCCTTGAATAGGTCAAACATCCACAAACCTTTGAATAGTTATGGTTAGGTCAAACATCCATAAACCATGGGGTCTGTTGATTATGGCAACTACGGCATGGTGCATCACTCCCAACATTGCTTATTCCACCTTATATGCTTGGGTTCAACATCACTGTCAACAAAAGCCTAAAAAGCAATATTTTGTACCCACTTTCAAATATAACATTAGAGTAGTGACAAGCACACAAACATTGTACTTACTCAACACTACATTGAATCACTTCAACACATAAAAGCCCTCTTAGTCTAAACCTGAGTCTCTAATATCATGATGATATATGCTTAGAAGCTAAGTAATCACTAGGTCTTACAATAATTGGCGTGGGTCACTACAAGATATCAAAGAAAAAGGTAATGAAATGATTTCAAATACTAACTACATAAAACCACTCTATGGATATGACTCAACAGAGACCCTAATACAACTTAGTTCTCACTTAATATGACTTAGAAGGCAAGACATTGATATCTACTTGCCACTATCCTTAGCTACTAACAAAATTAGATAGGAGTGTAAAGAAGATAACTTAGAGAAACGCTCTTGTAAGAAACAAGTATTATTCATTAATGATTAGATGATGATGCGACTTAAATCAATATGGAGCTTTTATAATGAGTGCCCAAGGTAACTAGGAAAGGGGAAATCATATAAGGGTAAAATTAATTCTAACTACCTTAAACATTCTAAAAAAGATAACAAAGGAAAAATATGAAGGGGATAACAATATAGTAACAAGAAAAGGAGACACACATATCATGACATGGTTGGTGTAGTACATTGGCGTTAGTTTAGTATAAAGAGGCAAGCTATGGTGGGTTGGCATTTAGCAAGTCAAGTTAATAAGAGTTGAGTTAGCTCTGATGCAGGCTAGAGAACAAGTTTGAAATAGGAGCTAAGCTATCTTCATGTCTTGGTAAGCTAGATGAATGATCAAGATAATTCGAAGGTAAGGGTTTAGAAGCTCGAACAAGCATGCAGAGCTCTAGTTGTCCAAGGAAAGAACGCAATAGGGCTTTAAATAGGAGTTGAGATGCGTCCTTAGCAAGTTTTCTAAGTAAGATGGATAACTAGTCCTTGTAAGCCTTGGAGTTTTCTTCTTGTCATTAGTTTAGAGGTTGGCATAATAGCAAGATAAGTTGAGGTTCCATCATTTCCTAATCATGGATAACTAAGATTCCTAAATTCTCTAATTAGAGGAAGTTCCTAAATTTTCTTGAGTAAGGATAACTAATGTTAAAACCTCTAGAAAGTATGATAACAAAATGCATACAAAAGTTATATTAACAAAATTACTCAAGTGTACTAAAAAGACATGTTTATGAAATGGTTACCTCGATGAATTCCAAAAGAATTATCAGAAAGAAGAATTATAGCTAAACTATATAAGTAAGTTGATTTGAATTTGTATTAATAAGAAATATCAAAAGCTATAGAAGCTACATTTATAAGAAGCTATGTAAACCAAAAGTTACATAATAGAATTGATCAAGCAAAATAAATATGAAGGAAGAAAATAAAAGTAAAAGAGATAGTGAAGAACTAAAATAGAAATCAAAATTAAAATTGGAATTTACTTCAAAAGCATAGATTAAGTTAAAAAAAATGAGTTAAAGTCAAAAGATAATGATTAGAAGCTGGATACAGAGTAAGTTCAAAAGCTAGTTTGGAGTACAAAGAGAAAGGAAATTACAAATCAAAACATAGCATTAGAGATGAGATATTTGGGCAACATATTTGATCATATTAAGGAACAAATATTCCAAATAAAATGATCAAGATTAAATCGCTTAATTTATGAAGGATATATAGAGAAAGTTAAAGTAATATATTTGGAAGAAGATCAATGATAGCTAAAGATATCCCTTAAGGAAGAAAAGAAGATCTTTCTTTATTGAAAACTCAATGGCTATTTTCGTAAATATCATATTTGATTATTGAGGATGGAAGATTATATAAAGATGAGAAGTTTAAATAGAAGTACACACATATGCATAGTGATATATGGAAATATAGCATGAGAATAAAAAGAGACAGTTTAAATTTTACGAATAGTGAATTGAAGTGTTTGATTTGATTTGATTTGATTTTATTGAGAATTGAGATAAAGTATGAAGAAATCTATTGTAATCTTTAATAAAATATCTAAACTCTTTAAACATTAGTGGTTACTAATTAAAGGAATAGTGAGGAAGACTTTATAAGTTTGAATAAATCCCAAGGTATGGACTGTGAGACAAATCAGAATTGTGAGAACTATATACCCGATCTTAGCTCTCTTCAAATAGTTGATAAGTTAGAAGGATAAATCGGTTCCTTAGTTCAAAGAGATAGAAGAGTAGGCTAACACATAAGACGGGATCACTATATATAGCGACATGATGTTCTCAACACTACTCTTTCATTTTATTGCATTTATCTTATGTGATCTTGTTGTATGAAGTGTGTGCATGCATACATATCTTTATCAAAAGCATACATATCATAAGAACTTTGTATCTAAAAAATATAAAGAATTTAAAACTCAAAAGATTATATTAATGTTGTATAAATTAGCTTCTGTGTGCAAGTTTTTTTATCTAAAATTATAGATTCCAATCCATCATAATGGAAAAGAAGTTTAGTATTTTATGGTAGTCATGAACAATAAAAAGCTAGTTAAGTTTACAAAGCGTTTTTCGTAATTAAAGTGGAGTTTTGAAAACTTTGTAACAATTAATTCAAACTCCTTCTTGATTGCTAATTGGAATCGACAATAGGTACCAAAAGCTAGAAATTTTGTTAATAAACCATCACTAATTATGGATTTTAACACTTTTTGAAATTTGTACCCAAGTTAGTATTGTTACAAAAAGATGGCAATCTCTTATTTTTCCTAATACCTTGAATTAATAACAAATTTAGTTCTTGTTAGAACTAAGTTTTTATCAATACTAAGACATATTTGTTTGGCTAAAGGAAGTGTTGTTAATCATGTTTGAAAGTTCTAAAATAACATATTCTCATGTTAGCTTTATCCAAACACAAAAGATGGAAAGAGAGATCAAAACACTAACACTATGTTTGGAGCGAGGGAAAGAGAGATGGAAGAATGGGAAGTGAAAGAAATAGAAGGAAAAAAAAAAAAAGCACAATTCCATTGCTTGGATAGAGGGAATTAGAGAGGAAAAAAATGAGGAAAGAAAATTTTCCCTAGGCCCAACATATTTTTAATTCTCGCCCAAAATGGAGACAAAGATGAGGGAAAGGGAGACAAGTATTGTAATTCCAAATCTATCCCTTTTTCTACTTGCTTTTTCTTCTTTCTTTATTTTTTTTATGGATATATCCATAATTTTATGTTATACCCCATTTTTTCTTTAGTAATTATTACAATTCTTTCCATTTTCCATCCATACATTACACAAACACATTGGAAGGAATTTAATACCATATAATTCTTTCACCCAATATTTTTTCCTTCTATATTCGTTCCTTCCCAATCATAGATGGAAATTCATTACTTATATAAGAAAACAAAAGTCAAATATCCCTTTTTTTCTTTCCGTATGCATGTTTATAAATGCATATTCCACTTTTAAAAAAAAAAACTCAAGATTTTGAGCGGTGGACACTTTCTATACTGTGCCCAAGAAGCAAATTTAGCGGCTAATCATTTGATAAACTGTGAACAAAGCGAAATATTTTCTTTGTGCCACCACATTTTCTTGAATTCACTTAGAGAAACAATCACTTATTTTGTAATATTAAGGAAAAAGGAACACTAAGGGCATATTTATAAGGGATACTCGGTATAAATCCTATGTCAAGTAACCCATTTCCCTTTATTATATTTGTTAAGTATTAGCTAATGGTCCAAAGTTACCTCCATAGGTACCTCGATTCTTCTTTTCGCTTCTTGACATGTGGAGCCATTTGGCCTTTTGAAATGTCCAGATTGATTTTATTTTATTTTATTTTCTCGTTCTTTTAGAGTAAAGTAGCCATTGGTGATAAAATAAAACCATTGTAATATATGAAATAACAAAAGTTATTGCATACATGTATCAACCATTGCAATTGATGAAATTGTGACACGGAAATAATTAAACTCCAGCGGATGAATGTCAAATTGAAGCCTCACCCTACTCACAATTACAGTTAACAATATATGCCACTTGGGACAACTTTTCAATCGAATTCCAATCAAACATCGCAAACACCAAATAATATAAGCTCACATTACTCACAATTTTGCCTAAAAAAAATAGTGAGGAAGATGACATAGAGGAAAATGAAGGGAATGATAGGCATAGAAAAAAATTGGATCACAACGATGACGAAGTTCTTATTCACTCATGGTTACGTGTTAGTAAAGATGGCCTTGTCAAAAACAATCGATAATTACAAACTTTCTGGCAACGAATTCATAGAATTTATAAAGAGGGACAAGCCTCAAAGGGGAGAAAAAAATCTCCATAAACGAACATGGCAACGATGTAAAGCTCGATGGGCAAAAATATCAACAGATATGACGAAATTTAGAGCATAGTATGACCAAATAAAAAGGTAAGCTCAAAGCAAAAAAAACGAATATGATTATATAAAAGATGCTCTTGATCTTTTTAAAGAAAAAAAGAAAAGATTATGCATGGTTGAACATTGTTGGGTAATATTATATAATAAACTGAAACAAATATCTCAAAATCATAACGTGGAGAAGACTTAAAGTAAGCAGACTAAGGTCAATGAATCTGATGTATACAATAGCTCATTTCAAATCCTGATTCATCAAATGAGGTTAAGGAAGGTAAGCAAGTCACTTGTCCACCTAAAAGATTGGCAAGAAGGAGATATTAAATAGCCATTGAAGAATAGCTATGGGAAGTCCTAGTAGGTTTTTTCTCCATCGCACTATTGTTTGTTTTTTATTTTTTTTAATTTTAAGCTGTTTTTCCACAATAATAAATAAATTGCGATAATTATACATAATATTATAAACTGCTATTATAATATTTCCTTTCATATTTATAATGAAATGATAACCCCGGTGTTTTTCATTGGCTAATGTTCGATGTTGATGATTTCCTTCGTATTATCGATGGTTTCTTTTTTTTTATTTTTAATTATTGATGTTTCTTTTTATTTTTTCCAAAATAAAATAAGAAATTAAATATCATAATATGTAATATTAGTGAAACAATTTTTTCGTACTTGAAAATGTGTAAGTAATATTTTATATATTATTTGAAAAGCAAAAGATTTTTGAAAATGATAAATAATTTTGATAAAGTAATAAAGTATAATTTAAAAAACTGGATTACTTAAGATGCTGATGTGAAATTATAAATACCTTCTTTGTAAACATGGTCTATTAAGTTTTAGGCATAGTCTTGGGGTCCTTGCTAATGTGTAACTTAACGCGGATCCATCCTCTTTGATTTTCTCATCCACGATTCTAGGGTATTCTCGTACACACAAGCGCAGTTCATATTTTATGGTATGTCCCGAAGTGGAATGCTCGCTATATCCACAAGTTGTATTCTTTAAAAAAATAATATGATGAGTTAATACTACCCAAAAAGAGGATGAATTCTCCAACAAGTTATTCTGTCTTGAATCTTTAGATGAAACTTCATACTCGGTAAGTACTTCTCTGATAATATGCTGATTTCCTTGCAATTTGGTCTACCAATTTTGGGTCCAAGGTGTGCATTTATTTTCCTGAAAACACCTTTAAGATTATTCTTAATGTTGATCGGTATACTTCATAACTGCCTTTATTAGTTTGACGTCCGAACTGAAAAATTAACACAAATTGAAATGAATGGTTTCACTTTAAGAAATCGTTTCCATCGTTTCTGACATAACCTTTTCTCTTTAGTGAATTGCATAGTAGTCCTTTTTTATTTATGTAGGAACAAAGATACCTTGACATTTTGGTGACCTATTTTAATTCAAACCGTCACGGAGTACCTCATATAACACCTAATTAGTTAAACTGGAACTCAATTTCGTATAAATTAAGGCTGTAGGATCAAGGCTGTGCTAAACCATTTGCGTTTAATTTCTAATATTGGTTTAAATGTCCACATTTTCTCCAAGATTTTTTAGTCTGGATTGATATATTTGGATTTCAAACTCGAAGACTTACTATGTAAAATGTTTGTAAAAATCCTGTTGCAAATCCAAGGGGTGTTTATTTAATTTACTGTTTTCTTTGAGTTGAATTTTTTTTTTTTTTTTAATTTACCCATGACATAATTAAGAAAAGTGCGTCCTTGAACTTCTTATTTCCCAAGTAAAACTATAGAGGGCACGTTATAAGAAATTTGATTAAAGAAGAGGCAGAAACATGTATGCTTTCTTAAATCCAAGTGTTTTTAAAAAAGTCTTCTCCTTTGAATAGTTGAAATAACATCATTAGACAATAAAAGGTAGGTCACCCACATAACCAAAACAATATTCTTAACATCCGTAAGCCACGTCAAGCTCCAACGTTAAAGGTAGGAGAATTTGGTTAACCATACAAGTCCGTTTCCCATTTTATCTCAACCTCCAATTTCACCTACAAAAACCCAACACTTCCTCCTCAATAGATCATCACTCCATCACCATTCAACATATAGATTCGTTGCAGTATCGACCTCATTCCTAGAGCATTTTCGGTGAAAACAGGGTAGCAGCAACAATGGCACACAAAAGAGTGGAAATGATTCTTGTCCTGGCTGCCATGGCCATGCTGTGGATCGGAGCAACAGCTCAATCTTCAAGCTGTACAAACATGCTGATCAGCCTGTCGCCGTGTTTGAATTATATAACAGGGAACTCATCCACACCATCATCAAGTTGCTGCTCGCAGCTTGCTATGGTAGTCCAGTCTCAACCACAGTGCCTGTGTCAGGTACTCAATGGAGGTAGCTCTTCTCTAGGGATCAACATCAACCAGACTCAGGCTCTTGCTCTCCCCGGCGCTTGCAATGTTCAGACTCCACCCATCAGCCGATGCAATGGTGAGTTATGCGTACCTTTCGTGCCTTTTTCGGTTTTTTTCCCACTCTCATCTTCCACGATGTTTCAATGGTATACTGAACTTGCGAAACTTCAATGACCAAACAGCTGCTGCTCCTGCTGGCTCCACTGCCGAGTCACCAGAATCACAAACCGTCCCTTCAGGTGGGAAATCCTCGCTGGTCCTAATAACATATTTAGCATAGCACAATCTCTGGTGTGCAATAAAATATTTTAGACTTAATGCTTGTTCTAAATTTATATGTTTTAAACTGAGGAATGACATGGAAATTAATGTGGGTGCAGATGGTGGATCTAAAGATGTACCTTCAACTGATGGCACATCAGATGGAAGCTCCATCAAGGTGTCGATCCCCGTCTTCGTGTTTGCCCTCTTCGCAGCATCTTATGTCTCAAGTTTCCCCACTTACTGAGAAATTCTTTTTTTTTTTCCCCCCACCACCTCTATCTGTCACTATCATTGTCCTAGAGTGTATCAGAGTATATAGTATTGTATCTTTCATTTTTCAGCAGAATGTCCCCATAGGAAAAGGACCATATGCTTACATGATTTTTTATACCTTGTCAGAGGTTGATATCACTATTGTATTGCCGAAGAGACTCTGCTCTCTTTCCTTTCTAATAAATTATTTTTATTGAGTTGTCAGTATAAATGCAGCGAGTCTAATCAGAATTACCAAATCGAGTAGCAAGAGCGTTGCTAGAGTGGTTGACCCATTCACAAATCCTTATGTTGCATCTATCTATCCAGAAAATAGCATTACACATCCTCTTCACAATATAACTTTCCATTAAGTTAATGCATCCAAGTCCAGTAGTCTTTTTAAGCCATTTTCTCCCACAGAAAAGTATTTCTACATCAAAAACACTAGCAATGTCAAAGGATCAAGGGGAACAAATCTGTATAGAGAACTACAAGCTCATGATATATCCCTCCATGACAGTATCAATGCATCCTGCATAAAAGTATTTCCCTACCTTAAAAGAAGCAGCATTAACTTCCCGGACTCCATCTATTCATGCCTCTCCGGCGCATGCAATTCAGTTTCTGCAATTGGAATACAACAGACATTCTATATCGCGACATTAAATGAAGGTTGTAGATGGGGCAGTTCATATTAGATCTAATTTTGAAATAGTGATAGCATTGAAAGAATTAGATCTAATATTGGATGATTTAGGGTCATCAAAATTGTACTGCACGTTAATTGAATTCATTAATTAATACTCTAAAAGATGTAATGGTTATTATTACTTGCTACTTATTATAAATACATGCACGCAACTTATGAAAGGAGGTTTTCCCTCCATCATGTCACCTATCATATTGGCATATGCTTGCTCTGATCCCCTCTTCCGTCTTTATAACATCATTTTCTTTTGTTTGATTGCAGTACTAATCCATTTCCATCCCATTAAGCATGTGGATGCACGCTGCACACATGTGATACTAACAGTAAAACTGTAAATTTACATTTGGTAACTTCACAAAAATGTAATTGCATGTAATAATGCCTTCAAGTAATGAATGACCTATTTATGAAGTTCTATTGATAAAATTAGCATGCAGCAACTCATTGAGACATCAGATTTATAAGTTTTTGGATATCTGTATACACACTATAGTAGAAAAGCCAAACAGTGGAATCATACTCTTAGGTCTTATTACAAATCTCCACACGGTCCATATAACACCAACCAATCCCTCAAATGACTAGAAATCCCCAGTCCCAAGCACCATAACTTATTCAATCCTTTACATCGAAAGACTAAAATGTGAAACCACTAAACACTGCACAATATTACACAACACAGGTTTCTTTGAAAAATAACATACTTGCGACATCCTTGCAGCCGTAATTGATTCAAAAACAGAAATTTTGTCATTCCATTGGCTGAAATATCTCGGTATTTCCACGTTCTTACTTATTTTCCATTGACAAAAAAGTAAGCAAATTCCATGGATTTAAGCCCCAAGTGAGGCCACATCCCCTACAAAACGTACAAGTTACCAATCTTCTTTATAAATTCAAGATGCTAAATCAGTCCTGAGGAAGCTAAACAAAACCAAATCACAAGTCCGTCCTTTCAAAATAACATACTTCCTCAAAACACCTTCCCTCGTAAAACCAACTCTCTCCAACACCCTTTGGGACCCCAAATTCTCAACATCCACAAAAGCCTCCAATCTCTCCAACCCCGCCCTCTCCTCGAATATCTCCTTAACCACCATCTTCACTGCCCTTGTAGCGATTCCCTTCCCCCAATACTTAGCTGCCAGTACATATCCCAACTCGCCGCGACACCGATCGTTACCCGAGTTTTTGGTCACTGAAAGGGAACCAATTGGAATCCCATCAAGGCATATAGCCCTGAAATAAGGATGAGACAGGACAACATCAGTTATGAACTTGAGACCATCTTCTTTAGATGTGTATGGTTCAAAAGTGCAGAACTTTGTGACTTTGGGGTCTGTTGCCCAGACCATGAAATGGTCTATGTCAGAGGGTGCCAGGAGTCTGAGAGACACTTTGGAAAAGTCTACTTCCAGGATTTTTTGGTCTATTTTAGGTTTTACTAAGGTTGCTTCTCCCATTTCTTGGTGCGTTTTTAGGTATGAGACTGGTACTTCTTTTTCGACAATGGATGTGGTGGATATATTTAGTACCTTATAGTGGCTGAGAGATATCACACAAGCTGCTAGGAAATTGCGAGACATATGAAATGAAGGGTCTGGTCAAAATCAAATGGAGGTTGAAACTTGAAACTCCAAGAGTCAAGGTTGGGTTTCCTTGAGCACCACGAATCGGAATTCATTTTACCGTATGATGCTGGATTGGAATACATATTCTATCTTTAATCCAGACGCATATTACAAATACATAAAGTTCGTGAGAGGAAAAATTCCCTTTTTCTTTTTTACTTTCTTCTTTTTTTTTTTTTTTTTTTTTTTGCATTATATCGTTTAAAAGTACGTATTTTAACCAACAATATGATGCAAATACGATGGGTTCGTGAGCATAAGTACATAATGACGTGCTAATCAAGCCCAATCCTTAAAAAAAAGAGACATTCTTGAGGAGATTTTTTATATATTAGACAACGAATTGTCAAATGAAATAAATAAATAGCGTATTTAAGAGAATCCTAGAGAAAACCAAGTCTAAAGACAAAATAAAAAATTAATAAAAACTAACTAAACAAATAAGTTAACAATAAATTTCAGAAATAGCTTTGAGAGAAACTTGATAAGAAGTAGCCCCAATTAACCATATAATACCCAGAATTAGCGGATTTATAACTTATATATTAATGAATATATAGAATAAAAAAATGTAAATAACTATATATCTATATATGTTATAACATCTAAAATATATCCAATATTTAAAGTTACTATTATGGCATGTTTGGTATAAATAAATTATTTAAAATGAAATGTATTAGAATGTGGTGAAAAGAAATGAAATGGAATAAGAATGAATTAAGATTGGAATCATAAATCCAATCTTATATTTAGAAATATCGAAAGAATGTAATGGAATGTAATAGAGTTTGTATGTAGTAGTATTTATTAAAAATACTCTTAATTATTAAAATTATAATTAAGTTAGAGGTTAAATAAATAAATTTTAATTAATAATAATTAATTAGTAGAATGGAATTACAATTCTACTTTCTCATAAGCAAAATTGATTCTTTCTTGAAACCGAAATCATTAATTCTACATAATTGTGATTCTATCTTTTAAATACATTTCCAAATATATAGGAATGAAAGTCAGAATCACGATTTAATTACAATCTATACTTACATATTAGACATGACGTTAAAGAAAACAAAGAAAATACACAATAATTTTAAGAAACTATAATAGTAATGAAGATTTTCATTTGTTAAAAGAAACATAAAGAAGAAGAAGAAGCAACAGTAGTGGCATTGGAAGAGGAGGAGGAGTAGGAGGTAAGGTTAGCAATTCATATTAACTTGTCATGTCTCTTATCTACATATAAGTCATATAAAAAACCTGAATCTATCACACGATCCGTTTTACTAATCATATATAAAAACCTAAACCTATAATCTAATTTGTTTAATAATTGTTTTATCTATCTAGGTTAAATTGGTTTACCTATTAGAAAGTTAGAAACAAATCTATGAAATAGTTATAACTACATAGGATAAGGGATAATAATTTTATAAATTAAAATAATGTAGTCTTAAGATAAATTATTTTAGAATAATGTCACAATTTACACCTTAATTTACCATTTTTTTCAATTATATACTTGGAATTTCAATTTGTCTAATTATACACTCAACTAAAAATTTGGTTATCATTATCTATACCTTAATTAACTCCAATTTACATTATTAGTCTAATTAGCATGATCAGCCCCTCTAGGGTTGTAAATGGTTGTCCACAATTGCTAATGGGTCTCACAACTTGTATTTTTTAAGTGAGTTGCAACTAACTATTTTGTAACGGGTAGTAGGTGGTCACCAATCAAGGTCATACGACCCTTTAGAGTTGTAGACTACCCATCTACTAATCATTAGAGGAGTGCAAACGGGTTAAATGTGTCGACCCAACCTAACCCACTTTAGCCTACGAGTTAAATAGGTTAGGCTTATTTAGCCTATTTTTAAATAAGCAAAAAAATCTTGAGCCTAACTTATGTAAAAAGTAAGTTAAATGAGTCAACTAGCAGGCCAAAGGTATAAATATATTAAATAGACCAATCCAAACTAGTCTACTTTGGTTTATAGGTTAAACAGATTAGGCTTATTTGGTTTACTTTTAAATAGGCAAAAAAAATTGGCTCAAACCTGTTTTAAAAGAAAGTTAAATGGGTCAGCCTGTGGACCAAAGTCCACTTACATACCTCTACCAATCATGTTTATTATACTAATGGTATAAATTAGAGTTAATTAAAGTGTAGACAATGACAACTAATTCTTCAATTGGGTGTATAATTAGACAAGTCAAAACTTTAAGTGTATAATTGCAAAAAATAACAAAATTAAGGTGAAAACTGTCACATTGATCTAATTATTTTTCAACAAAATTTTAGTAAAGAAATGTTTGATCAAATATAATGAATCCATACACTGATTGGTTACTAGTTAAAATAAATTAAACCACATTTGTAACGTTAGATTTTCTCAATCTCTTGCATCGATTTTCATTGAAACACTTTAAGATTGAAGAAGTGTTGACTAAGTTGAATTGTAGCCCAATAAGATATTACTTTAACAATGATTTCCAAATTAATCACATTTTCTGTTAGTCCTTTAATAAAAACAATCTCAAAGTATATATATTAACAAAGTATAAATGACTTTTGAAATATTCTTAAAAATAATTCAATT
This sequence comes from Lumnitzera littorea, assembly GCA_024138015.1. Lineage (NCBI taxonomy): Eukaryota > Viridiplantae > Streptophyta > Magnoliopsida > Myrtales > Combretaceae > Lumnitzera > Lumnitzera littorea. The sequence continues at coordinate 45,983,278 of JAMXBB010000001.1, read as the reverse complement.
TATTACTTTCCACATATAGCTAGTCCCTTGTACATAGAAGAGTTTTTACACTTACGTAATAAACTAAAAATTCCCCATTTAGTAGTAACTCCAAACCTTCTCATCATAATATTGTAACTTGCTTGGCCAAAATAATGAAACTTAAAACCATTTCATACTATAATTGTGTTAATTATATATTAATCTCAATCTAAAGTATGAAAACACCTTATAGGAGGAAATTTTTTCCATATTAAATCGGTAATGGTATAGATTTGTAATGTATCTCCCTATAGGTTAGCTCTTTAAGAAATCTTATTCATGTAAAAATGTAAAACACATGCTTTATGTTAGAGATTTTTAATAATCAAGTTGTGTCACCGCTTTTTTTTTTTTTTTTTTGGTACATTCCTTTTAGACTTGGTATAAAATCAAATCACTAACTCACCACTGTTTACTCTTTTTACTCTTTATCTACCTACCATAAGAAGCAATATAGTCATCCTTATACTTGAACACGAGCTAGTTCCGAACCATGAACCAGCCTAAATTGACCTATTGAGCCATTAAACTAGCCTAGGCTCGCCTTGTATGGGCCTGAATCGATGGGTGAACCGTCGAGCCCTATTATGTGGCTCAAGGTTAGAAACCCATTGATTTGGCAAGCTCTTAAACCAGCAAACTGAATTGCCATTTCAAGCTGCATTTAAAAGGAAAAAAATGAATTTTGGTTGGTACAAACTTAGTCTTTGTCTCCTAAGTCCTACAAAACCAACTTTTCCCTACTACTACTAATTTCTTCACGTATGAAATAGTTTTTTTTTTTCTTTTTGTATCATTATGAGTCTATGACATTGTAATTTATATTTATATTCGGTAAATGTACTCCAAACAAGGAATTATATTTTGTAATCTACAATTACGATTACATCGTAATTTATTTTTCCATTTTAACTATGTATTCTAAAATTCAAATAAGAAATCTTTGTATTTTGCAATTTCTATTGCATTGGCCATTTTAATTCAATTTTGTAATAAAAAATCAATCAAACCAAATGAATTATTTTGAGATCGAAAAAAAAATTGTTCGAAAATAAAATTTTAAGTTAACAAGCAATGGAATAGGAAAGCAAACGACAAGTGGACTAGGATATTTCCACAAGCAATTAAATAATAAAAAGATAAAACATCCACGAAACATTAAAAAAATATATAAAATAAAATACCAAAAGGAAAGGATTCAAGGGTCGCCTAAATTGACCCTTAATCGTTAGTTCAAATGAATTAGTTCGTCAGTCCTGGTTCAACCCCCAATCAACTCATGAGCCAACGATTCAAGGCTAATTTTGTCCATCTTACATGTTTAGTCTTCCCTTACATGTTTATTTACTTAAATGAAACTAGTGAATTTGGTTCAAGTTAGCTTTTAATAGATTCTAAACCCCTAAAACAAAAAATGTGAAAAAGAATCAAATAAGTATATGATCTCTAGTAAAATAAGACTAATTTTCAATTCAATCTCTATGTAAAAAATGAATAAATATAAAAAGCAATAACTTTAAAACATTTCGTCACAACAAAAAAAAAAAAGGAAAGGAAAAACAAATAAGTTTTAAAAAATTTTGCATATATCCTTTCATTCCTTTAGTTCATTCATACTTTATATAACACCTTTTTATTTTTGCAAACATTTAACACCACAAAATCGTAAAATTTAAAACTTTACATTAATGTTATAGAAACTATACATACTCAATTTCTACCACTCCAAAACACAATACAGTTTTTAAATAAATCAGATGACGATAAAACAAAAATAAAAAGTTTATTATTGTAAACTTAAAGCTCGTGACGTTGGAAATAAAAGGTATAGAGGGCTAATTTTGTATTGAGCTAAGCTCACTATCAATTCATTATTTATTTGGACTTAACTTATTAAGCTAAGTGACAAGGCCTACAAGTTTGGTTCATAATTGGGATGACTTAAGAAAATTTGGCTTGCTGAACTTAAAACTGTGATCGTTAGACCGATCTATTCGCTTTCAACCTCTTTTATGTAAGCTTGCACACCCAATAAGGTAGGCTATTGGCCTTAGGTCCATAGTAAGCTCATCAAGATAAGCTTGAATGCATAAGCTTAATCCTGATCGTTGATCATCCATGTGATCTATTGCCATAAAACCCAAGATTCTATAAATATCTAACCCTACCTCTTTAGTAGACACTTCATAAGCTCTAGAGATCAAAAAAACAATATTATCTTGTGAATTCTTAACTCTCAAAGATCCAAAAAACTCTCAAGTGAAGAACAATTCAACACTTAATCGAAAACAGTAAGGTTGATGCCTAATAGCTCTCGTACTTGTCACTAGTGTGCTTAAGCTATTGAGACTACTTGTTTCTCCTCTAAACTATTTTTCTTCAAGTTTTCCATGCAAGTGCCATTTACAAGTTGCTTCTCAAAGGTCATATGTGGTGCGACTTTCACACAACTTCCACGTGACAACAACATTTAGAACCTTATATTTACATTTTGTCTATTCCATTGGAGATAGAGAGTGTTGTACTTAATGATGGCACTATCCTAGAAAAGGAATATTAGCATACCTAACACCACCTTCTAAGAGCAAGAGACTCATGCTAACCCTACTGGATAAGAGTTGCCTCCACCACTCGAAGATGCCAATTAAGATAGCACTACCAACTAGGACAACCTCATTAATTAGAACAACCTTGCCAACTAGAATAACCTAATAACTAAGAACCTCACAAACCTTGCATAAATTATGCAGGTTATGCAAGAGGCCACGAGGGTGGCATTAGACCAATTTATGGCTACAAGCACTAATCTCATGCTAAGAATGGTTGCCGTTGTTATGTAACAAGGCATGACTTTACTTGGCTCTACTACTGTATTGTAACAAGGTGCTACTCCCTTTATTCAGCCACTTATCCCTCCTATCATTCAAGAGAACACTACTCAGGGAGGAGGTGATCAAACCCTTATGTTTGCAACTATGATTAACCAAAACCCACCACTTGAGGTAGAGAATGGAAGAGTCTACTTAGGTATCTCTTCCTCTTGTCACCTTACCCTTCGTATTGCACTTAGAGGGCCTATTAGTTAGCTAAACCCTATTGCTCTTGCGTCAGTTGAAATAGTGGCATCTACCTTAAAGTCTATGACTATACAAGGATCTTCATTTATTATAAGGGAAGAGTCGAATAAGTATATAAAGGAAAAGCATGCCAAGCCACTTGCAATAATATTGGATCTTTAACTCATGTATAATCAGCAAATTGCTACTAATTCATATCTAAAGGGCCATGTAAGCTCGAAATTTATTAAGTTCAATGGTAAGTAAGGGAATGTTAAGGAGCATCTTATGAAGTTCATTAGGACATTAGATGTCTATAACCTAGATGATGACCTAAGTTAAAGGAATTTTCTAAATCTCTTACCAAAAAGGCATATACTTAGTACATTAACCTTCTTGTTAGGTTAGTAAACTCATGAGGAAGTATGTACAAAATGATCACAAAGAAATTTTTCTCCACACAAGAAAAGGTCACATTGACTAAGATGGGCAAATCAAGCAAAAGACCTAATGGATTACATTGAACATTTTAGGCAACTTTCTCTAGACATCCAAGACATATGTCATGAGAAGGAGTTGGTGAAAATATGCATATAGGGCATGTTTATCGAATATGCTTTCCACTTAGAAAATCTTGATTTATGTACTTTTATTGCACCAATAGAAAAAGCGCAAAGGACTAATAATTCTATTATAGGACAATAGGGAAAAGGTAAAAGGTATAACAAGCAACCTGCCTCTATGAGCGTAGCACAAGGAAAAAGCTCTAAAAATAACAAGAATCCAAGGAATGATTGAGCAAAAAGCTCTATAGAGATACCACCATTCCCATGTCTAATGGGTAAGGTTCATGCTTTGTTGGACGAATAGTTGTGTGATGGGAATATAAGGCTCCTAAGAGTAGAATGCTTACTAATGAATGAAGAGAATGATGATCCAAAGTTTTGTCCGTTTCATAGAGTCATGGGTCATCTTATTAAAGGCTACTAGACACAAGGAAGAATATTTAATGAAAGGGTTCAAGAGGGGGAACTCATTATTGAGAAAAATGGTATTCATCGGAACCCCTTGCTAGTGCACAATGACAAACATGGTGCTATACGCATTGCTATACATGAACCTACATTGATGGAAAAGAAAGCACGTAACCTATTAAGGTGCATGAAGAAGAGGAAAAGACACTCGATGTTGGCAGAAACAAAAAAATTAATGTTGTGTCAACATTGTTGAAGACATTTAATTTTAGAAAGTTTTTTACCTTCTTGGTTTTGATAAGGAGGTATAGCTTACATCAACAATTGCACTTACAAAGATTTCCTAAGGGCAATATAGAGAATGCAACCTAGCATAACCTATAAAGAGAATGGCACTCATACATAAGAATGAAATCCTTTTTACCAATGCCAATATGTGTGTAAAGAACCCATATGGCAATCACCTTCTGTACGTGGAGAGCATATTCAATGGGTATTTAATTAAGAGGACGTTTATTGACAACAGATCCTCCTTAAATATCATGCTAGTGGCAACATTTAAAGCCACTAAATTAGATGTTCAACATCTAATAAAGTAACCCATTGTGATACAAGGTTTTAGTGACTCTTCTACAAAAACTATAGGTTATGTTAATGTAGATCATAAAGTTGGACCCATCCATAGTACAGTTAAGTTCCATGTGATTGGCACATTGGTACTGTACCACATACTTATTAGAAGGAAGTGGCTATACGATCATAACCTTATCCCTCAACCTAGCATTAGTGCATTAAGAGACACTAGAAGGGGAAAGACATCTTCATTCTTACCACTAAAAATCCCTTTGAGTGCAATGAATCATACCTTATTGATGTAGAACACTTTGATGAATATGTTGACAATGGAAAGACTGCCATTACAAAAGTTGTTGATACACCATTACCCATACAAGAGCAATTCTAAGGAAAGGAGTACAAGAAGAGAAAGATGCATGGTTTCCATGGAGGCACAAAGAAGAATAAAAGAGCTAATGAAGATGTAAAGATAAAAAGTTTTATCAAGGATGATGGTCATAAGTTATATCGCTTATGACAGTTTTTAAGACCTGAAGAAGTTTTCCTCTCTTCTTCAAATCCTAATCCATTTCAAGAAAACTAGGCCCCCATTACAGATGCAAGATCAAATGAAGCCTTGAGTATAGGATACTAAGGAAGTAAACCTAACTAAAGCTAGTGAATCCCTACGGCTTATCTTTATTAGCAAAAGCTTATCATAGGAGTTAAAAGTTTATATAGTAGACTTGATAAAAGATTTCAGGGATGTGTTTTCTAGGACATATGAAGAGATATCAAGATTATATCCTACCCTGGTAGTGCTCATGCTAATATTGTAACTAGAGTTAAACTAGTAAAGCAACAACATGTTTTTTGACCTAAGATAGAGGTGCAAATAAGGGAAGAGATAGAGAAGTTGCTACAAGTCAGTTTCATAAAGCCCACTGAGCATCCCACTTAGCTTGTAAACATAGTACCTATAAGGAAAAAGAATGGCCAGATACATATATGTGTAGACTTTCGAGGCTTAAACAAATCTTACTCAAAGGATGATTTTCATTTGCCAAATTTCAACACCTTAGTGGATGTAATGGCGGGGCACGAATTATTTTCATTCATGGATGGTTTTAGTGGATACAATCAAATCAAAATGGAAATTGGAGACAATGAGTGTATGGCCTTTCAAAGTCCTGTTGTGAATTTGCACTACACCGTAATGCCTTTTGGGTTAAAAAATGTAGGTGCCACTTACCAAAGACCAATGACAACTATATTTCATGATATGATGCATGACTTCATGGAAGATTGTGTAGAAGACATAGTCGTCAAATCTAAATGTGCATTTAATCATTAGGACCACTTCAAGAATGTGTTTAAAAGATGTTGAACTTACAAACTTCAAATGAATCCATTAAAGTATGTATTTGGAGTGGCATCAAGAAAGTTCTTTAGATTTGTAGTCTACAGGAAAGTCATCGATATTGATCTAAAAAAAGTACAAGTGATCCAGTCAGTGTCATCCCCAAAGAATTAGAAGGAATTGAAGAGTTCATAGGGAAAGTCTCCCACATAAGCAGGTTCATTCTAACTTTGGCAAAAATCTCCTAACCCTTGCAATAACTCGTGAGTAAGGGAGTCCCTTTTGACTGGGGGTAATTGAAATACTACACTAGGAGTTTAATGCCAAAATTCAACTTTTAATACCAAATTCTTTCAATTAAGGAAGTAAGAGAATGCAATATTGAAATAGACCAACTATGAGACGAATTAAGATAATAATAAATCAATGAAACATACTGAAAATAAAAGAGATAGAGATAGCGAAATCAAGCTTGGAATTTTAACGTGGAGTTCAGACTGCCTCCTACTCTCCACGATCACCCAATGCCTCAACCGAAGTCTTCACACACGAATTTATTAATATCAATCTCAAGGGCACAAGTGCCTACACCCAATCTCCAACAAGTTTTTACCTCACAAACACTTAGTGTAGTGCTCTCTTAAGCAAAAGTTGCAAATATGAAGCTTGACACGATACTAGAGTTTACAAAGGATTACAAATTATAAGCACAAGACAATTGGAATTAAGTACAAGTAGACAAGAGGAATAATTGCAGGAATATATCTCTATTAATTGTCCTTTATCTAGTCACAAAGTCGCATTTATACGCCTTCATAAAAATCCAACCATTGGTCTTGTACAATCTACATTAAATGTACTATAACGACTAGTTTCTGTATGGACCAGCTGGATAGTTCAAAGGGAACCAGCCGGATGGTCTATTTAATTGATGTCATTAGCCAGATGGTCTTCAAATCACCAATCACACAGTTCAACTAAGCTTTCTGGCCTTCATTAACCAGCTAGACAGTTCATGAGCAACCAGTTGCATAATTCAACTGGGCTTACTGACCCTTATTAACCAATTGGCCAATTCATGAGAAACTAACCATACGGTCCAACTAGGCTTACTGACCTTTATCAACCAATTGGTTAGTTCATGAGCAACTAACCGCATGGTCCTTGTCCTGCCACTAATCATAGAATCCTTGCCAGCTGGTTCTAGTACAACTAGCCGGTCAGTTTAAGATAGAGTAGCCAAAAGATGCACTTGAATAGTTCTTGATTGCTTCTTCTTCTTTCACTAAAAGATAGAATCAATTCTTAATAATTTACAAAGGCAATCCCTAAATTAATTGTATTTCCTTAAAGGATATAGTTCTTGTAAGAATTTGAAAATCGGTTTTAAAGCAATATTTGATTAATTATTTGTTCTCATCAAAATTACAAAATGAAAATTCTAAATTTAACAATCTCCCCCTTTTTGATGAGGACAAAATTTTTACAAATAACTCTTTCATAAATGCTCCCCCTTAATAAGTGCTCTCCCTCAAAAGTTGTAAAGGATGTCATAAGTAAACGCTTGAGAATATTCATCCTTTGTTTTGGAATTCATGTCCATAATTAAAAGAAAATTCTAAACTTCACCTTTACTTAGTTTGGACACTTTTAAGTATATTCATTTTGCAAACAAAAACAATTAGTTTGGACACTTTTAAGCTTATTCAATTTGTAAACAAATTCATTTAACAAATTCAAACGTAGTAAACTTCACCTTTACTTAGTTTGGACACTTTCAAGTATATTCATGTTGTTAACAATTTGCAAACACATTCATTCAATAGATTCTTTATTCAATAGATTCTTGGGTGATTGAAGTCTTAAGTCTTTTCCCCCTTTAGCCTCATCAAAAGGATGAGAATCTAGGTGGTAAAGGGTAAGAAGAAAGGGAGATGTGCTAGGGCACATTCTAAGTAATAGAGAAGGACAACACCATAAACAATATGAACCCAACACTATAATTTGACAAAGCCAGAAATGGAGACAACATAAGAAACACAAAAAGTTAAGGTTCATACAAAGGGAAGGCTGAAAGGCCAAGATCCAGTAAAAGCAACAATAAGGGAAATAAAAATAGAGGTTAAGTCTTAGTACAATAAAAAAAAATAATAATAAAAGCTAAACATCCAGAGGAAGAGTAGAGCTACCAGATGGCCTAGGAGGAGGAGGTGGTGGCTGAGCATAAGGACCTGAAGTCGGTGGAGGGAATGGATATAGGAGTTGGAAATGCTGAAAGAGTGGGTAAAAGATACAATCTTCCCGGAGTGAGACCCATTGCTCCATTTGATATATGCTATCATCGATGTGGGTATGAAGGCAACCCTCCCTCTAGTCAATATAAGTGTAGATAGATGCTTGGTGACTTTGAAAAGATTGATCGGTTGGAGGAGCAAAAGTGAAGGTACCAGGAGGAATATCATCACTAACATGAGTGTCTTCGTCCTAAGGAACATCTTGAGCAAGTAGGGCGATTAGGTCAGCATCCTCTTCATCAATAGGTTCACTAAGTTCTTGAGAAGTGGCACCAGTAAGAATGAATAGAGGTTCTTTGCAAACCCAACCAGTGTTCTTATCTAATTTCCATCCACCCTTACCAATGTCATGCATGGTAAAGGGTTTAGTGTGGGGAGTTATGCTAGGAGCAAGAAAGATAATCCCTTTGGCTAGTAGAAGTTGAGTCACAAGACACCCACAACAAAGAACAACCTGCTTTGATTTGTTTGTTACCATACTGAAGCAGTGGAAGATCAAATCAGCATAATCAATTCATGCATCATTATGAATATGGCCCAATAGCCATAGGTCTCCCTTTGTGACATATTCATGTCCACCACTTCGGGGACAATAGTTGTAACAAAGGAAAAGATGAAGGATCTAATAATGAAGTGGTAATCTAATGGCTCTTAGATTTTGCCTATGTGCCCAATTGTGTTCACCAATACACCATTCTTGAAAAACATCTTCATAGAGTGTAGAACCAATAGTGTCAGTTCCTTCTATATACCAAGCACAACCGGCCTCAACCCTAATGATGTTATAAATATCATTCCTAGTGATCTCTATTTCTCAACCATAGAGATAGCTATACAACCATAGTCGCCTATGCTCACTAATATCCATTCGAACAAGTAAATTGCCATTTCTATCACGATCATCAGAGAAGTTGCAATAAAAGTATCTAACAGCTTCTTCATTAACAATATTAGGAATATCCATAGTATCCAAAATGTGATTGGTAATCATCTCTTCTATGTCAGGAATCCCAAATGCACGAAGAACATCGTCACGAACATGGTATCCATAATGCATTTCCATAAGATGGAATTTCTCATACCTTTGGGCATGGTGGAGGGTAGGAAAGAGGTAAGTGTCGAATGAAGATGGTGGGGCTTGTCATCCCTGTCCTCTATTGCAACTTCTTGAAGTATGAGTTCCTTGTCTAGCCTTAGGAAGAAATGCAGTTAGGGTTTGAGAGTAAAGAGTTACAGTTAGGGTTAGGGTTAGGGTTAGTGGAAGGAGGTTATGTTGGAGAGAGAGAGTGATAAGAAGTGAATGGTGGTAGAGAAGAGAAGGAGAGAGAAGTGGTGGGAAGGTGGTGTCGAATTTGTCGGAGGAGGAGAGGAGAGAGTATGAACAATGGGAAGGAGGGAAGAAATGAAAAGGAAAAAAGATTAGGCTCCCCTTTTTATTTTTGCTGTAATAGAGTGAACCGTTCGGACGGTTAAGAACAGAAAAACCATTTTTAAAGATAGCTATTAGAACCATGCCTACAGTTAGATAGAACCGTTCGGCCGGTCCAATGGGGTATTCTGTGGCCAAAATAGCCATGCCCATGGTTCAAAGGAACAATTCGGACGATCGAGGGGGTGTTCTGTGGTTAGAACCCCTGAAGCAATTGTGCCTATGGTTCAAGAGAACCGTTTGGACGATTGCATACAAAATTAAAAAAATAAAAAGAGGCCTATTAAGACTATCCAAATAGTTGGACCATAACCATCCGAACGGTTTAAGGTATCATTTTGAGTTTAGGATATGCAATTTAGTTATATGTATAGTTGATAAAACTAATCAATTGGTTAACTACTTTTCTCAAAAGGTTACTATTTAATCAAATTTAAGGAGAAATTAAAAAAAAAAAATGTGCCAAGAACACTCTCCAAGTTTATGGATCTTAGCACTCATTTTGCTCAATCATGCCTAACTCTCTTCTTAAGATACAAAAGTGATCTCCACTTAAGGGTTTAGTAAAAATATCAACTATTTGATTATTTGTATCTACAAACTCTAAGCATACATCATTATTTTGAACATGATATCTAATAAAATGATGTCAAATCTCAATGTGCTTAGTCCTTGAGTATTGGATCGGATTTTTTTGTTAGGTTAATAGCACTTGTATTATCACATCCAATTGGAATTTTGGAAAAAATGAGCCCAAAGTCTTGTAATGTTTGCTTCATCCATAATATTTGTGTGCAACAACTACCAGCAGCCACATATTTAACCTTAGTTGTAGAGAGTGATACAGAGTTTTGTTTCTTAGAGTGTCAAGATACTAGAGAGTTTCCTAGAAAGTGACATGTGCTACTTATGCTTTTCTAATCAACTTTACATCTAGTAAAGTCAGCATCAGAATATCCTACAAGATCGAAAGAAGTATATTTGGGATACCACAAGCAGATTTCAATAGTGCCCGCTAGATACTTGAAGATGCATTTTACTGCATTCAAGTAAGATTCTTTCAGGCAAGGTTGAAATCTTGTGCATAAGCAAACAACGAACATAATATCTAGTCTAAATGTAGTTAAGTACAATAGGTTTCCTGTCATTCCTCTATAGAGCTTTTCGCAAATGGATTTACCATGTTCATCTTTGTCTAATTTTAGGGTAGTATTCATAGAAGTAGGCCTAACTTTACAATTATCCATTTTAAAACGTTTCAAAAGCTCTTTTGCATACTTGGATTGATTTAAAAATGTTCCATTGTCAGTTTGCTTAACTTGGAGACCTAAGAAGTAATTGAGTTCTCCCATTATACTCATTTCAAATTCTTTCTTCATATACTCTACAAATTCATTTACAAGATTCATACTAGTAGCTCTAAACATAATGTCATCAACATAAATTTGAACAATCAATATACAAGAATTGTGATTTTTAATAAATATTATTATGTCCAACTTTCCTCTTATAAATCCATTTTCTATTAGAAAGTTACTAAGCCTCTCATAGTAAGCTCTAAGAGCTTGTTTAAGCCCATAGAAGGCTTTATTAAGTTTATAACAATGATTGGTTAACTCATTATGCTCAAAACCCGAAGGTTGTTCTACATACACTTTTTCTTTGATGAAGCTATTTAGGAAAGCACTTTTGATATCCATTTGAAATAGTTTGAAACCTTTGTGAGCCGCAAATTGCCAAAGCATCCTAATGGCTTCTAGTCTTGCAACTAGGGAAAAGGTCTCATCAAAATCTATCCCTTCTTCTTGATTATAGCCTTTAGCAACTAACCTAGCCTTGCTTCTAGTTACTATACCGATTTCATCAAGTTTGTTTCTGTAAACCCATTTTGTTCCAATTACTGGTCTATCATTAGGTTTAGGAACTAGATCCCATACTTCATTCCTAATAAATTGATTAAGCTCCTCTTGTATGTCTTGTATCCAACATTCATCTTTTAGGGCTTCATCAATATTCTTAAGCTCAACCTAAGATAAGAATACTAAGTTTCTTATGTTTTTGAGTGATGATCTTGTTAATACCCTATTTGAAGGTTCTCCAATAATTAGTTCTTTAGGGTGATCTTTAACAAATTGCCATTCTCTAGGAAGATCTAGATTTGATTGATCCGTATTATTATCTACCCTAATGACATCTTCATCAATAGCATTGTTTTGGTCATTTTTTAAGTCTAACCTATCCAAATGAGCACTTGTATCAATCATGTCACTATGAGATATATCATGCAATGAAGATAGAGAATCATCAAATACAACATGTATAGATTCTTCAACAACTAGAGTTCTTTTATTAAATATTCTATATGCCTTGCTTGTTAGTGAATATCTAAGAAAAATAGCCTCATCCGATTTAGAGTCGAACTTTTCTAGTTGTTCTTTACCATTATTGAGGACATAATATTTGGTACTAAAATGGTGAAAATAAGAGATGTTAGGCCTTCTTCCTTTCCAAAGTTCATAGGGGTTTTTCTTTAAAATTGATCTTATGGAAACATGGTTTGAAATATAGCATGCGGTATTAACAGCTTCTACCTAAAATACTTTGGCAAATTGTTTTCACGTAACATTATTCTAGCCATTTCAATTAGGGTCCTATTTTTCCTTTCGATAACTCCATTTTTTTGTGGAGTCCTAGGAGCCAAAAATGTATGTTCTATCCTATGTTGATTACAAAAATCTTTCATTTCAATGTTTTCAAACTCTCCCCTATGATCACTTCTAAGAGAAGCAATTGTAAGGCTTTTTTCATTTTAGACTTTCTTGTAATATTTAAAGAATACATGATTTGTTTCATCCTTGTTTGCAAGAAAATAAGTCTATGTATATCTAGAGAAATTATCAACAATGACCAAAGTATATCTTTTCCCTCCTAAACTTAAAGTTTGTGTAGGGCCAAATAAGTCCAAGTGTAGTAATTGTAGTGGCCTAGAAGATGAGACAACATCTTTTGGTTTGAAAAAGTTTTTGGTTTGTTTTCCTTATTGGCATGCTCAGCATACTTTATCTTTTTGAAAATTAATTTTTGGTAGACCTTTTACAAGGTCTCTTTTAACAAGTTTAGAGATTATTCCATGCTAGCATGCCCTAATCTTTTATGTCACAGCCAACTATCATTATTTTGGACAGATAGACAAGTTTCATTTTGATTTGTAAAATTACCAAGATTTATTTTATAAATGTTTCCTTATCTATATCCTTCAAAGCTACTTTGATCATTGTTAATTCTTTTAATGATACATTTATTTGCTAGCAAAGTAACCTTATATCCTCCATCACACAATTAACTAATGCTAAGCAAGTTATGCCTTAGATTACCAACTAACAATACTCCTTTAATAATGAGATCATTGTTAACAAGAATGTTACCTACACCTAAGACGGTTGATTTTCTATTGTCTCCAAAGGTAATATTTCCTTCATCCTTCAAAGTTAATGTGGTGAATTTGGTAGCATCTCCCATCATATGCCTTGAGCATCCGCTATCTAAAATCCATTTGTTGCTCTTCCTTGAAGGCTCCTACAAAAATTAAAATTTTAAATTTTTGGTACCCACTTGAGTTTAAGTCCTTTCGGGTTGGTTGTAGCAATAAGACTATGTCCCTTAGGGACCCAAACCACCTTTCCTCTATAATTAAAGTTGGTATTTCTTCTTATTTCACAAGTGTGAGCAATATGACCATGCCTACCACAATAGTTACGAGTCTCATTGGTTACTCTAACAAAGTAACTTTTATAAGACTTGTACATACAGTTTTTGTTATAGCCAATTCCAATTTTCTTAAGACTATTTCTTTGTTGTCCTAAGAGTTTATTTAAGTTCTTTTCACCTTCAACAAACTTGGCAATTATTTTCCTTGAATCATTTAGGCTAGATCTCAACACATCATTTTTTACTTCTAACTTTGCTAACTTATTTATACTAGCATCCTCATATTCAAGTACTCTGATTTTTTATTTCATTCCTTCATTTTCCTTAAATAGCTCTTTATTTTCACTTATGATTTTCTCATTTCTTTTGCTTAACTCATCATTTTCTTTCTTTAGGACATCATGCTCAATATTCAATTTTCCATTCTCAATTCTCAAGTATTTATTATCCTCTTCTAAGTTCTCTTTTTCCTCAACTATCTTATTGTACTCAAGTTTGAACATATCAAATTCATTCCCTACTTCATTCATCATTTATTTGAAAGTTCTATTCTTCTTTTTCATTTTTTCAAAATCTTTCAAAAGATCATCATATATTTCCTTCAACTCATCGTAAGAGGATTAAGATGTGGTGCATACCTCGTTATCCAATGCCATGAGGCAATGATCATTATCTGAATCGCTTAAGTCACTATCACTCTAAGTGGCCACCATGACTTTCTTTCTTAATACCTTATCTCCTTTCTCAAGAAGTGGACAATAACCTTTAATGTGCCCCAATTGATAGCGATTGATGGCAATTATAGCACTTTATGACATCTCTCTTCTCCTTGGTAAGTCTTAAGGTATTTCCACCACCAACTTTGTCTTTTCTTAGCTTCTTGTTGAATTTCACAAATTTCTTAAATTTTTTTGCCATCATTGCCATTTCGTCGTTGTCATCATCATCACTTTCATCCTCATCATCACTTATAGTGCAATCGATGGCTTTGAGAGCTATGGTTTTCTTCTTAGATTTTTCTCCATATCTTTTGATCATCTCATGGGTCTTGAGTGTACCAAAAAGTTGTTCTTTTGATAGAGCTTTTAGATCATGTACTTCTTCAATAGCAATCCTTTTGGCTTCCCATTCTTTTAAAAGAGACCTAAGAATTTTTTAATTAATTTCCAAGTTAGAAAATTTCTTATCGAGTACTACTAATGGATTAATGATGTCAATAAATCTTTTATGCATTTCATCTACAGTCTCATTAGAGAGCATTTGGAAATTCTCAAATTCCTTACATAACAAACTTATTTTAGTGTCTCTAACTCTAGATGTGCCCTCATATGTACTTTGTAGCTTATCATAAATTTCTTTAGCATTTATACATGTACAAGTTCTATTGAAATCATTTTCGCTCATAACATAATGCAATATGTTCATTGCTATTTCATTTAAGTCTACTTTCTTCCAATTATCTTCGGTATATTCATTTTCTTCCTTTCCTTCAATTTTAATTGGCTCTTTTTCAATTATATCCCATAGTTTTCTTTTTGTGCCTTAACAAAAATCCTCATTCTACATTTCCAATGGGGGTAGTTCCTATTAGTGAGAAGTGGTGGCCTATTTATAGCTTAACCCTCCATGAATCCTAGTGCATTTAGTACCATAATCTCTACACTATAATGCGATTAAGCAATGTAAATTATAGAAACTAGCTTTGATAACAAATGAAATACTACACTAGGAACTCAAGAGGGGGGGTGAATTGAGTTCAATGCCAAAATTCAACTTTTAACACCAAATTCTTTAAATTAAGGAACTAAGAGAATGCAATATTGAAATAGACCAACTATGAGACAAATTAAGATAATAATAAATCAATGAAATGTATTGAAAATAAAAGAGATAGAGATAGAGAAATCAAGCTCGGAATTTTAACGTAGAGTTCAAACTACCTCCTACTCTCCATAATCACCTAATGCCTTAACCGAGGTCTTCACACATGAATTTATTAATATCAATCTCAAGGGTACAAGTGTCTACACCCAGTCTCCAACAAGTTTTAATCTCATAAACACTTAGTGTAGTGCTCTCTTAAGTAGAAGTTGCAAATATGAAGCTTAACACTACACTAGAGTTTACAAAGGATTACAAATTATGAGCATAAGGCAATTGGAATTAAGTATAAGTAGACAAGAGGAATAATTATAGGAACATATCTCTATTAATTGTCCTTTATCTGCTCACAAAGTTGCATTTATATGCCTTCATAAAAATCTAACCGTTGGTCTTATACAATCTGCATTAAATGCACTATAACGACTAGTTTCTATATGGACTAGTCGAACAGTTCAAGGGGAACCAGTTCGATAGTTTGTTCAATTGATGTCATCAGCCGGATGATCCTCAAATCACTAGTTGCACTATTTAACTAAGTTTACTGACCTTCATCAAGCAGTTCGTGAGCAACCAACCATATAATTCAACTAAGCTTACTAACCCTCATCAACCAGCCGATCAGTTCATGAGAAACCAGTCATACGGTCTAACTAGGCTTATTGAC
Source organism: Lumnitzera littorea (assembly GCA_024138015.1). Classification (NCBI taxonomy): domain Eukaryota; kingdom Viridiplantae; phylum Streptophyta; class Magnoliopsida; order Myrtales; family Combretaceae; genus Lumnitzera; species Lumnitzera littorea. Next base: position 45,967,333 of record JAMXBB010000001.1, on the reverse strand, counting down.
CTTTATCAACCAACCGGTCAGTTCATGAGTAACCAGCCGTATAGTCATTTTCCTACCACTGATCATAAAATACCTGAAGGAACCAACTAGCTAGTTCCAACATAACCAGCCAAATGGTTCAAGACAGAGTAGCCAAAAGATGCACTTGAATAATACTTGATTACTTCTTGTTCTTTCACTTAAAGATAGAATCAGTTCTTAATAATTTGCAATAGATTAACCATATTTCCTTAAAGGATATAGTTCTCATAAGAATTTGCAAATCGATTTTGAAGCAATATTTGTTTAATTATTTGTTCTCATCAAAATTATAAAATGAAAACTTCTAAATTTACTAGTAACTATAAGAGGATGTGGTCCAGAAAATTAAGGGGATCTTGAGTTATTCATAAATGATGACGATGCCGATTAATGGACAACCAATGACTTTATATTTAACATCTACTAATAGGTCTATTGTAGCCTTACTTATATAAGAAGTAGACAGCTACAAACAGCATGTGTACTATTTGAGCAAGTAATTGCTAAGAAGCAAGGTTAATTACCCAACTTACGAGAAATATTGTCTTACACTAGTATTTGCCACATAAGAATTGTGCTACTACTTCTTAGCACATAAGATCAATCTCATCACCCACTCAAATCCTATCAAGCACCTATTATCGCACCTAGCTTTGTCTAGGAGGATTGTTAAGTGGTTACTTTCATTTAATGAGTTTGATATTATAGTTACAACTCCTAAAGCTGTTAAGTCCTAAGCTTTAGCTAAACTCTTACCACATTTTCCTTCCACTCAAGACAATAAGGTTATGGATACAATCCTACCAAAGTTCCATAAGGACTTGCTAATGATCAATGTAGGAGGGGAATGGTCAATTTAGTTTAACGACTTTGCCGGTGTAAATGGCTAGGAAGCAAGTGTTGTATTAGTTTCACCAAAGGGTCAAGAGTTACTAATGGCATTCAAATTAGACTTTCATTATACTAATAATGATGCTAAGTATGAAGCTTTATTTCTTGGTTTGATATTAGCTAAAGCCAGCACATAATAGCTATGTATTCGAGGTGATTCCAACCTAATAATTAAGCAAGCTAATCTAATGGAGACTTTGCTCTTAAGGAGCTTGTACTAGTACCTTATCGGGTTGTAGTTTAGGTACTAGTTAGTAAATTTCAATTAATGCGATATGAGCATACCACACAGTTTATTAATCTATGCAGATGCCTTAGCAACTTTGGCATTGAAATTTGCAATTCAGGATGTGGATGATAGCCTAAATGTACAAGTTGTTAAGAAATTCGTCCCATGTGTAGTGTTGAAACTCTTCGAGGAAGAGGAAGAAATTCATGATGATTAGCATACTCTTGTTAAGCAGCAATTAGCACATCTAAGTACGACTTTTACTATACCATGAAAAATTTTGTTTACATTAATGGTTATTTTTACTTCAAAGGGCCAAAGGGCATACTATCATAGTATATTTCAATGAAGGAAACCCTCTTGAAGTTGGAAAATTTTTATAGAGTCAAGTTTGGTGAAGAGGGGCCTCCCTTATACCGTCGCATTCAGCATACATAATATTATTAGCCAACTATGTCAAAAGAAATGTCACAGCTACAAATGAGTTGTCCTAAGTGTTTTAAACTTCCTAACAAGCAAGAATGTAACTTTGTGACAAGTGCTGGAGATTGGAGATGCCCATATATTAATTATCTAAAAAACAATATCTTACCTACAAATAGTAAGGATGCTAGGCCAGTGAAGCAAAAAGCAAAAAAAGTATATCATGCACAATGATGAACTCCACAGCATATCATTTATGGGGTAGCCTCTTAGGTGTGTAGCACCTCTTGAGACAAAGACCATATTATCAGCGGCACACTCCAACGATAATGGGGATCATTAAGGAGGATGAAAGCTATACTACCATTTATTAGATATAGGGTATTATAAGCTAACTATGGAAAACAACACCTTTAAATTTGCAAGGAAGTGTGTTGCTTTCCAACATCATAGAGATGAAATTAATGCCCTTATAGTGGCACTCCATAGCTTGAAAACTCTATGGCCTTTTCATACTTAGGTGTTTGACTTGATTGGCCCAATTTACCCACCATCCATAGGTTGCGTTTGGATCTTGGTAGGAATAAAGTGTTTCACCAAGCGGGCTAAAGTAGTACCCTTAAAGAAGGTAATTGGACCAGTAGTGGCATGTTTTATAAAGGAGCACATCATATGCAAATTTGGAATATCAAAGTACATCCTCTCAAATAATGGAACACCAATCATCATGTACGGCAAATGCTAGCACTATATAATATTAATCATATGAAGTCCACTCCTTATTACATAAAAGGAAATGATCAAGCAGAAGCAGCCAATAAGAGTCTCTTAAAAGTACGTAGCTATATGGTGCATGATAATCATAAGGATTGGCATGATAAGCTCTTACTAGCATTGTAGGTATATAGGACTTCTAAGCGTAGACCAATACAAGAAACCCCCTTCTCACTAGTATATGGATTTGAAATGGTGATGCTAATAGGGATCATGGTCCCATCTACACGAGTAGCCATCAATGAAAAACTAGAGCTAGATACCTTGCACATGTTAAACTTAGAAGCACTAGAGGAATGATGAGATACTTCTAAGCGTAATCTAGCCAATTATCAACAAAGACTTAGCATAGCTTATGATCGCATGGTAAGGAAAGGATCCTTCCAGCGGGGTGATGTCGTGCATCGTACAACGGAGCATGTGTGGCGAGGTATTCCATTACCAAAGTTTATGCCTAAGTAGTAGGGCCTGTTCATTATTGAGCAAGTACATGATAATGGCTATTGCAAATTTCTCAATCCTAAGATGAATGCTATTATAGATCCTATTAGTTTTCAAAACATCAAGAAATTTCATTTATGATCATCAATGTACTAAAGTATTAGTAATGAAAGTATTTGTTTCATATTGCATGAGTTGCATGCTATTCTATTTTGCTTATGTTGTTGCAAAGTTATGAGTTTATCCTTAGTGCACTAAGCTAATAAACATGTTATGAGAAGCATCTGATAAGGGGTAGTCCATCCATCGTTGCTGATTGGTGGAAGCATTAGCTCCTAAGCACGTGATGAAAAGATAGGTTTGAATGTCGTAGACTGGTAGTAGCATGACTCCTAGGTGGACTAAACCAGTTGTAGCTTAGTAAAGATAACAAGTTTTCTCAAGTGATGTGTTAAACAATTTATTTTTTATCAACTCTCATGATAGAGTACTCTTCATACAATACCTCTTTGGTAATTTGTATAAAACAGCCCAAGTAGTAGTAGCGCTACATTAGCTAAAGAAATAGTAATTCTTGATCCTAAGCAAAGTTTGCTACTATCACTGCTAAGAGCGATAAAAAGTAATACTCTAAGGGATCCTTTAACATTATTGCTACTGGTTGATGGCATTGCCTCCAAAGCACATAATGACTTAAATGCATAATAAAAGGTCCCTTAAACTAACAAGAGTCTAAGCTGTCTGCATTACAATAAATAAAAAATAAGGGCATTGAACCAAATGATTTTCATTCTAAAAGTCCAAGTTCAAAGACACTAAAATAAGCATGAATGACAAAAATGACTAAGATAATAATAACCTAGGAAAGTAACATCAAAACTATGGAGTAATATTCAACTATACAAATGATGTAAGATCCTTATCACTAATAGTTTTTCCTATTTTAAGCTCCAATGCTTCTAACTTTACTTTGAGCTCCTTTCAATGTTATATGTCTTTATAGCAAGCTAGTAACTTCTATGCTTTCTTAGCTATATGCTCTATGCTTCTAACTTTGAATTAGAGAAGATGTATACCGGTAATACTTTGAACCAATAGCTTCAATTGCTCCTCTAACAACAATTCTCATGATTTGTCAAATAGCTTACCAACCTCTCCTAATAATGTGACCATTTTCATAACCATGCGTGTAAACCCTGGGAAATTAGTAATTGAACCCTAATTCAAGTTCTAGTGTTCTACACTGTACAATAAGTCGATAAGGCCAGTAACAATAAAAGATAACGAAGTTTAATAAATCAAACATAACATCGATAACAAAACCCTAGGAATTGATCGAAACCTTAAATTGTATACTAAAACCCTAAAACTGATTTATGTACCATTAATAAAAATTGAACCTGAATTTGTTCGAAACCCTAAAATTATAAACAATCTATAAAATAGTTAAATATTACTCAATAGTGATATAATTATAGTCGATTGCAATTTTCGACTAAATTGCCTATTCGTGTGAAATTTTAACGAAATCACTACAATAACTTGTAAAAATTATAAATGTAACGGGTACCAATTAAATTGATAAATTTTCATTAAAATTCCAAAATTAATTTATGATGAGAATTATTATAATTTTTATGTTTCGAAAAATTACATATATTTATTATTAATTTTTATTTTCCTTCTCTTTCTTTTTCTTTTTTTCTCTTTTCTTTCTTTTCTTCTTTTCCTCCAATTGCTACGGTCTAAAATCAAAATTAAAAAGATCCCGACCAGCAGCTCACATGAGGAATTGAATTTGCTATGTGTTGAGTTTACAATTAATTTGTCCCATCTTCATTAATTCAAAGGATTAGGATAAGATTTTTTTTTTTTTTCCTTTCTTAAACTTGCTAATCACGTAGGACAAAGAAAAGACTTAAAAATCTAGAAACAAAACTCTGCAAACAAAAACTGAATCCTGGAAGCAAGAACATAAGGAAAAGAAGGAAGAAAAAGAAGAAGAAAAGGAGAAGAAAAGAGGAAGAAAAGAAGAGAAATTAAAATCAATAGGTAAGTAGGAGTATTTTAGTAGTATAGATGTATATTATATAGTATGTACATGTATAAATATAGTATTTGTATGGTATTTTTATACATATAACATTGTAAGTACATATATATATACATAAATACTTAGATTGAAATAGATATGTATGTAGAAGGCTATGTATGTATACATGTATGTATATAAGTATATTATACGAAAGAGTATGTATTACGTATTTTTTTTTAGGAATACATATAATTAGTATTAAGTATTTTCATTAAATAACTATAGTATATATATACATATTTGTACTGTAAACTATATATATATGTATACATGTATAATTATTTATATATATATATATGTATAGTCGTATAGTATATATGTAGTGGTGTATTTTTATAAGTGATACTATATGTATATAGGACATATATATATATGTATAATATAGAGTATATATATTATGGTAAACCAAATATATTATAAAATATATGTATAATATATAGTATATATATTTTATAACAAACATTATCTAAATATATATATATCGAATCTATATAACATAAATAGGTAATTGTATATTATTTATATCTATGTGTTCGGAATTATATGAGTATACTTATATGTATAAATACAAATACATGAATATAGGTATATGTACATAGGAGTAAGTTTGTCTTGATAAAATAAACATATAGACATACACATGGCGTATAACATATAGTATATATATATATAGTATATTGAAATATATATGTAATATAATAATATCTATAAACTAAAATAAATTTATACTTATATGTAGGTACATATATATATATATATATATATATTATCGTAATTAAGGATTTTTTTCAAATAAGATAAAATTATAAAATATATTATAAGTATATATATATATGCATAAATTGTGAAATAAATAAATAATAAGAAAATAAGAAATAATAAAAATAATAATGGCAATAATAATAATAATAATCATAATAAAGCTAAAAAAATCTCAAAAATAGGAAAATATGCTCAAAATAATAAAAATATCAAATATATGGTTTAAATAATCATTACGTCATAAATATATTGAGAAAAAGAAAAAATTAATATTTTATAATTTTTAAACTTAAATAGTAATTTTTATGATATTTTTATATCACAATTTAAATTACAAGTTACGACATCCAAAACAGACCTTGTTACGAGAAAATACGTTCGAAAACGATTAAAATGGACTATAAGTTCATAACGATCCGAGTTAAAATGAAAAAGTTATACGCGATTCGATAAAAAGCTCAAATCGACAATTTCACGTAACTAAGTAAAGTAGACCATACAAAGTATAACATTAGTTAGCTTTAAATTCCTAAACTTATAAATTTATATTATTCTCAAGTGATTTCGATATTGACTCTAAGCTACCCCTAGACTACTACGACCCTTGAGCTAGCAATGGCTAAATGAGTTTTTCCTAATGATTCCATACTTATTTGTACTTATAGTTAGTGAATATAAATTATGATTTATAAATGAATATGTATAGAGTTGGGTTATGCTTATGCATGATAATTGTTGTTGATAGTGAATTTACTTTAAACTTTAATAATATAATGATTGTTGCATAGTAGATTCACTAGAATTGATTGTTTGTGACTTAAAATGATCACTGAATAAATAAGACTTGATTTTATTCAACTAAAAAAAGTTAACTTGGATCATGTATAAATCATACACTGCATAACTAATTTCGACAATCACATATACGGAGGTAGCGAGAGACCATACGTGGGTTGATTATTGATTGTGATAGATTTCGTACGGTGTACACGTACGATATGATCTTATCCTAGTCCTTAGGATGACTAGGCATTGGAGGTGCCAACCGCTTGGTTAAGAGTTGAGTCTAGAGGCCTTCGTTTAGGGGTGAGTAAGGGCCACGTGAACTTACTCACAATCATATGTAGAACTCATTTTAATAAAACTGATAATGGATGTACCATTACATTTTAAATACAAAACGCAGAGTTTCATTATGAAATAAGTTCTAATATAATACTAGGATCTAACTATACCGATGAATTTCCAACCCTGACTTCAAAGGGCATTTAATCTGAGTTGCATGTAATACCTGGTTACTTACATGTATTTGTTTAGCATACTGTTTGTCATGCATTTAATCTGAGTTGCATGTAATACCTGGTTACTTACATGTATTTGTTTGGCATACTGTTTGTCATGCATTCATTTGGTTGAACTTAACTGTTGTATAATTTGATTGCTGTATGGTTGAGAGAAATTATCTCACTAAGCTAGTAGGCTTATACCCTTGTAGTCTTCTTTTGCAGGCTAACCTTTATGTGGAGTCAGGCCGTCGCATGCTTGAGGTTAGTTTTCTACTCGAGGTCAATATAGGAGCTGGATGAGGACGAAGAGTACTTTCGATAAATTATAGATTTGAATATGTAATTTTTATATTAGTCTAACTTCAGGCACATTTCAGACTCTGTATCTGTAAACTTTTATACAAATAGACTATGTGTTATGTTTTTATAATATTATTGTTTATCATGAAATGATATTGCTTAAGCTTGCGCACTCTTGGTAGTTAATAATAGCTGTAGCCTTATGTATCATATAAAAGGGTCGTTAATTATAAGGGAATTCAATCTGCAATCCTTTGTATAGTATATGGCGACTGCCACAACTAACCCCCTCGGGTTGTGACAATGTGAGTCCGTAAGAGAGGTGACTCAAACTAAAACTCCCCCTTTAGAGCACACAAACACTCTAACGAGTCAACAAGGTGTGCAAGTACAATCAACCCATAGAATAAGGAAGTCTCTATTAATGCCTTTAATATAATACCAAGAGTTGCTTCCTTATCTCTATGCAATATGTCAGTAACTAGGGGAAGATAAATATGAGGGAGAACAATAGGTAGAAGACTAAGGATGACAAAGGGAGGAACCTCAACAAGAGCTAAGACATGTGAGGGAACTTGAACCCCAATAGGTATCATTGATGTAGTATCGAGCAAAATAGTACCATCTTGTACATCATTATGTGTCATAATTTTGCCTTCTTCAAAAGAAGCAATACTATGAGGATCTCCAAGAGGTGCAACATTGAGAGCCACTTCTACCCTATCATCTCCACCATGTATAGACTTAGCATCACTTTCCTCCATCCCATATTCCTCATCCAGTATATTAGCATTGTTGAGCTTGATTTTTTCTCAATTTTTTTTATAAATTTTTCTTTAATTCGATCAATATTAAATCCTACCTATTTAATATTAATCCTAGATTAAAAACTAAGGAAAACTAAAACTTTTAAACTCGTTTTGAAAACACTTAAAGTTATTACTCAACTAGAGTTGGGAAAAGGTTTAGGTTAAAACTAAATTGGTGGATTAGTTTTAGTCTAAATACTGGGTTACATGAAAAAAAAAATGATTTTTTTTAAAAAAGGGTTTTTTGAAAACTAAATATTGAGTCTGGAGGCTAGATTTTTAAACCCTTCCAAGTACCACTACCAACTTTCTAAAATTGGATTTAATTCTTGAAATCAACTTTTAGAATAAAATTTAATCAATAGTAAATAAATCGGATTTTATTTTACCAAATTGAATAATTCAAGTTAGAAAATGTATAACTAAGTTTGTTCAAATTTTACGTCACCCCAAAGATGCCTACGTATCCATTAATCGGGATTAGATATTCGTAGTTCATTTTTGAAAACATTAGCGAGTTAATTGATTTTAATTCTGGAAATAGTTGACTATAAGTTCTTTAGCCATTTTAATTTTATTTAAAGAAAATTTTCTAAAAAGGATCTTCCTTTGGGTGTTTTCTTTTTATTTAGGAAAATTCCAAAACAGCCTTAATTTTAGAAAGGGGTTAATTATTTTTATTTATTTGGAAATTAGTTTTTCTAAGTGAAGCAAAATTTTCTCTCCATTTACTTTATTTTATTTTTTGTTATTTTTTTATTTTTCTATTTTAACTAAAGAATAAAAATAAATAAACAAAACTTAGGCTTTTTTCCTTTTTTTTTTTTGGATTTTTTTCTTTTCCCTTTTTTTAGTTACAATTACATTACATTTACAAAATTAAATTAAATTAAAAAAATACAAAGAAAATTGAAATAAAGATCTAAAAGAGGGCCAAAACAATGCAGCATGCGAATCGAGTTGGAGTCGAATCTAAAATTAGGTCAGGCATGGATCTAGATAAAGTCTTTAGGTCAAATCAAGGTACAAGTCAAATAGTCAAGAAGAGATGAAGCAGACTACAATAGAAGAATACTCTAGGGACGATCTAAGCACCAAAAAGAGCTGGTGAGGGGAGTTTCATGTGTTTTTGATTGTTGATTTAGGGGGTAAGAATGACGTTGTGACCTGTAGTGGTGGTTTTGGAGATGATTGGGTTTAGGTAGGGTAAGATGATCGGACCCATCTTAACTCTCAATGCCATATATTGTCTCTTCCCTTTAATTTCTACTTTTTAAATTCCCTATGCTTTATATAATTCCTTTTTCCATTTTCAACATTATACCTTTAACTTAAACCTTAAATATTCATTGAAAATAGAAACAAAATATCTAAGGCCTAAACAAAAGTATAACAAACACTAATTTTTATGTGATAACCTTAAAGTAGTTTTTATTTCCTTTTGTAGCATTTTCTTACTGAAGTGAGTTACAAGGGATACTCTAAGTACTTGCTTTAGTGTTTAGGATGAGAATAAGGTAAGTCTAATACTATGCAATTTTTTAATAAATTTATTTTTTATACTTGGGTTTTCTATTTATTGTTGGGCTTCTTTCATAAACATTACTCCCTCTTTTATGTGTCACAAATTATCTTCATTGATATAGTTATCTCTTTATCTCTTGAAAACTACCTCCTACTCCTATTAAGGCTATCGATTTAGGATACAATCTATGAATCAAGATATGACATGACAATATTATAAACTAGTTTGCACACAAAAAAATTGATACGAGATACAAATGGGTTAAACTTATTTAAACATGATAAAATTCATGTCCAAGTTTAGGTTCTAATCAGGAACTTGTTGATAAACCTAGTTATTAAACAAATTTCATGAGTGCATCTTGCATTCGATGGCGAATCCTTTTAATGCTAAAGTACTAATGATATATCTTTTTTCTAATCTACCTACATATTACATGGTATAAGCTCTTAATAATATATTTTTATAAAGAACCTGTTTAAAAATATATTTCTTCTTATTATTGTTTTTTCCTTAGGCCTAATGTTCATGTTATTACTTTTCAATTCTCTTAAAGTCCTCTCTTTAGCCTCTTATAAATATGGGAATCTAAATAATGTAATCACGTGGAAGTTGCATGAAAGTTGCAATGCATGTGACTTCAAAGGAGCAACTTGTGAATGGAACTTGCAAGGAAAACTCAAAGAAAAATGGCATGGAGGAGAAACAAACAATCTCAATAGCTCAAGCACACTTATGATAAGTGAAGGAGCTATTGGGCATTAACCTCACTATTTTCGATTGAGCATTGAATTGTTCTTCACTTAAGAGTTGTTTTGAGCTTTGAAAGTTGAGAATTCACAAGATAGTATCATTTCTCTAATCTCTAGAGCTTATGAAGTGTCCACTAAAGAGGTAAGGCTAAGTACTTATAGACTCTTGGGTTTTGATGGCAACTGTCAAATCACATGGATAATCAATGGTCGAGATTAAGCTTACTCATTCAAGCTTATCTTGATGAGTTTACTATGGACCCAAGGTTAGTAGCTTGCCTTATTAGGTATGCAAGCCTGCTTGAGAGAGATTAAGAGCAGATAGATCGGTCCAATAATCCATGTTTCGAGCTTACTAAGCCAAATTTCCTTAAATTATCCCAATTATAAACCAGACTCCCTACACTCTGTCATTTAGCTTAAGAAGTTAAGTCCAAATAAATAATGAATTAATTGTGGGCTTAACTCGATACAAAATATTCCCTCTATATTTTGGCCTATGTGAAAAATTCTTGAACGGAGTCTAAGTATTTTGGGCATTAATCACTTATTTCAAATAGCTAAGTCACTACTTAATGCGTATGCATTGTGAAGTAGCTGTAAAGTTGCCAAGAGTGCTCACAAAGTTGAAGATTTTGTTTTATTGATAGATCATAGTCTGTGAGCTCAAGCCAATGGTACAAACTCTACATGTTATATATTTTCATGTGCATACATGCTAAGTGGTTCCATTGTGTGCGTCGCTTTTAAGTTTATTGGATTGATATTACCATGAAGACAACATTGATATATCTAACCAATCTCCTTTGACCATATAGAAATTTAGTTTGAACTATATAAATGGAATCAAACCATTATTAATTTTGTTTGTTACCAATGACATTATTGATGATTTCCATAGTAGATAATCAACAACTATCATGAAGCACTAAAATTACTTTATACTTAGAGATGTAGACCTCACATCATGACACATCATAATCATTGCTTACTAGAGTAATCATCTTACTATATTTGAACTTACTAAATATATACATATATTTTGAATGAGACCAACTAAATACACCTTTGCTTTCTCTCTTGTGTAAAGTGGACATAGTAATCTCAATGTCAATGATATCCTTGTTTATATACATATTTTTTATTACCTAATACCAATTATCATGGAAAGTCGAAAAGAAAAAAGTAAATACATAATGTAATATCTTAGGCTCACAAAGATACATATAACTTCTAATATAATATAGACTTACAAAAGAAACACTTTTTTTTTTCTATAATTTGTATCTTGTATTGATTTTTTCATGTGTAAACTAATTTATAATAATGTCATGTCATAACTTGATTCATAGATCATATCTTAAATCGATAGCCTTAGTAGGAGCAGGAGGTAGTTTTCATGAGATAAAGGGATAACTATATTAGTGAAGAGAATTTGTGAGACATAAAAGAGGGAGTGATGTTATTGAAAGAAGCCCAATAATAAATAGAAAACCAAAGTATCAAAAATAAATTTATTAAAAGATTCCATAGTGTTGAACTCACCCTATTCTTACTAAAGCAAGCACTTAGAGTATCCCCGATAACTCACTTTAGTAAGAAAATGCTACAAAAGGAAATAAAAACGACTTTAAGCTTATCACATAAAAATTAGTGTTTGTTATACATTTGTTGTGATATCTCATAAATCATAAATCAAGACATGAACATCTGAATATTAGGATAAAGCCTTATACTTATACGATTAGGGTTAATAGATAATCTAGGGCATTTGAGAAAATAAATTGAGAAAATAAACCGATTGTACTAGAAACTTACAAGAAACATAATAATCTTAATTAAGGAATTTCCTTATATTTGGAAGTCAATAATATAATAAGATATCAAGAATACAATCAAAATAATGAGGATTTACTTTATATGAGCTACTAAAATCGCATTTAGGGAAAATGTACACAAATTTAGGGCTTTTCAAAAAAACTTATCCGATTGAGCCCAAACTTTACAATTAGGATGAAAAAGTTAGTCAAAGTAACCTAATGAAGTTAGATTTCAAAAATAATGACATAAAATCCTAATTTTAGCCTTAAAAGTGAGAATACTCAATATAGTATAAAAATGATCAAAACCCCTAAAATTGAACTTAGAATGTGATGAGAACTTAGAGTTAAGTTAATTAAATTGTAAAATAAAATAATATAGCATAATATGCCATATGAGTATACATAGATTTTTATAGTATATATAATAAATATACTCATAAATTAAATCAAAATTATATAGTTATATATAATAAGTGATAAATTCATAAAATTAAATAGGAAATATATTTTAAAAATAAAAGACATGCTAAAAACATGATTACATGTATATAATTACTCATTACATGTATAACATATATAGGATTTATACCTGTATATTAATAAAATCATTAAATACTAACATGAAATACCAAAATATCCTAAAATATCATCTAAAAAATATAAAAAGGTAAGAAACAACTTGGAATATGATTGGATTAAATGTAGAGCAGCTTAAAAAGAATAAATAGCTACATTTAAAGCAAATTTATAGGAATTTGACATCTCATGCTTGATCTTTACACTTGTAAATAAGGGAAAAATTACTTAACAATTTAAAAAAAATTCTAATTGGCCTAAAACACTATAAATAGGATATTAGGACTTAGATTTAACATTTTGGTAACCAAGAAAACTTAACAAAAATTCGGAAAAATTTTTAAAAAAATTGACAAAAAAACAGGAAAAATAGAGTAAGGACAAAGCCTAGCTAGTTCCCAAACTAAACCTTGATCTATTATGACACCTTTCCACCACCATGGACTACCACTAGTGCCCTTACTGGTCCATATACCCCCATTGGCCAATGGTGGCCGGAGCACTAATGAATAGGTTGGTTAATTTTCTATCTTGTTTTTCTTGTAATTTCTAAAAATATTAAAACTAAGTCAAAAAATTATGAAAAAAATTATAACTAGGTTATTTTAAAATATAATTTGTTAGTGTAATTTTATTTTTGTAAAATTATAATTATTTTATGTACAAACTTAAGAAACTCACTATTCATTTGAATTTTGACTTTTAAAATCAATACCCTAAACGATGTAATTTCTAACTCAAAATTTTTGTGTAGAAATATATTTAATTGCTATGTAGCTATATTTTTAATTTAGGTACTTTTGATATTTAATGAAATTTATGGCCCTAAAAATAGCTAGAAATAAGATGAAATGATGCAATAAATAGGTTTTTTTATGAAATTAATTGATGAAGATGATAGGTTTCTAATGAATTGTGATGATGTTAGGATATATTGGAAATAATTTTGTATAAAAAGAATAAAATTTGGTTAATTAAATGCAATTTAAAGATAAAATTATAATTACAAACATTTAGGTGATGAACCCAATAGCATGGAAGCACATGTTAATTGAGTTTTACGTATTTTTAGGAGTCTATCGAAATTTTTGGGGAATTATTTGATAACTCGAGATTTATTATCAATTTACGTAGCAAAATAAGTTAAATTACTGAGTAGGAGTCGTTTTTAGTAATAATAAGCTAAAATGTGATAAATATTGAAATAAAAACTACATATATACATGTTGGTTAGATTTCGTAAAAATGAATTTTTAATATATTTAACGATAGTTTTTACAATCATGATAGGTTATATACATATTAAGATTAGATAATACTTATATTATTAAGTTATATTAGCAAATTATATAAAAATATAGTTCAATTACATAAAATGAGTATAATACAATAATACTTATTATAGGTACGTATAAGTATATTAGAAACTTGAAATACCTTTTAGAAGTCATTTCTCGAAATAGAACAAAATATGTATTCTTAGGTATGTATGAACACAATTACACTACTTTTACTACAATTAGGCAATCTTAGATAGTATAACCTATATATCTATAATATTACAAGAATTTATGAACTACAATAACCTAATTGTAATTGAAACGTAAATTGATTGATTAACAACATGTTTCAATATGATCGAAACTATATATTATATGTAATAATATAACTGTACATATTATCGATACATAATAACTTAACCGATATAATAAGACTATATCTCATTATATAAGAAAAATAATAATATGCTTTAGATATATATATATATACATTTAACATATACTTATATATATAACTATTTAGCAAAATACAAATAAATGGAACCTTAATATTTTCGTAATTCTTACGAAAACTAAACCTAAACTTTATATATGTATAGGGTCTTTTAGTGAAAAAGGTGTTAATAACACGAGTCTTCTACAATAAGCATCATGACAGGTAAGTGGAATCAATGCTTCACAGCATTTTAGAATATTATTTTAGAATATCTAGAGACTTTGGTGTGTGTTGAGTTGTAATTGTAGTTAACTGTTTATGTATATGTAACGCTTGTGGTTGGGTTTCGATTTATTATGATGAGAGCTAGATCCATGTTATGATTGCTCTATGAATATTATTATGCTTAAATTGTTTGAGTTTAGTTAATTACCTTAAAAATGAACTAACTCAAACTCGACTTAACGTCTAACTTGATATGCATTATAACCTATTAGGGGTAATGACTAAGATTTTCGAGCCAAACATGGACTCCCTTCGATGAGGATAATAGAAATGGTCCTTTCCTTACCCTTAGCTAAACTAAGTGATAGGAGAAGAGGTTACAGCAAGGTTAGGGATGTGATTCGAAGGTAGCCATAGGAGGAAGGTGTTCTCCATTGCACAAGCTTTGGTTTGGTTTCCATTTGTGAGTGTGTAACATTATTATCCTCAACCTAGATGAGAGTTAACATAATTTCTCTAATCTCACAACGGACCGAATAACGTCATGTGATGGCATTTTCTTGTACATGCATTTCATTTAACCAACTTAGTTGAAAACCCTACTTGTGATGTCCTGAATACATACTTCTATCTTTGCCCCACTTACTGAGCAAGTTGATGCTCATTCCCTTATAGTTTGTTTTGCAGATTCCGAATGGATTACAAGTACCTACCCAAAACTAGAGAACTAGCAAACTGGGACGGAAAGTAAGGTGTAACAAGAAATGGCTAATTATTGTCCTTAGTATTGACTTTCTTAATTTTTAAGGAAAACTATATAGAACTCTTCAAAAGGCTTGATAGTTTTCAATATTCTGGTCTATATAAGAAATGATACATACCTGTGAGATTTATTACCACTCTTTTATAAAGTCAAATTATAAGTTTATCTTTAACAAATTATTTCAAAAGATTACTCCATAGGTTTATATCAAATAAGTATTTAATTGGATGCTTCAAAGGAGTAGAGTTGAGTATGACTGGTGTGAACTAAGTCTAGGATAGCAATTGTAAAGACAATTTCTATCTTAAAATGACTCATACGGCGGGACTGTTACAACTTCATCTTTTCAGGGCGTGACATTTGTTTAAGCCTTAGAAATTTTTTTTTATTTTCAATGAATCTTTAAGGTTTAAGTTAAAGGTATAATGTTGCAAATGGAAAAAGGAATTATATAAAGCATAGGAAATTTAAAAAGTAGAAATTAAAGGGAAGAGACAATATACGACATTAAGAGTTAAGATAAGTCCGATCACTTTACTTCGCTCCATTATCAAGATCAAGTTGTATCTTATGGTTTGGATTTTTATTTTTTAAGACTCATATCATATGGAAACTATTGTGTTTGAACCTTAGATGAGGTGTTTAGAGGTGTTGTGCAAGTGGTCGAATACTTGCAAGAGAGGAAAAATAATCTTAAGAAAGTGGTAAACGGTACTCTAATGTGATTACTCCAAAATTTATATCGATAGGGTGTTTGGAGAGAGGGAAAATAAGTACAATGTAGGTAAACAAAAAAGTATGAGTATGTAAGTGAATTTCTTGGGGAGAAGGGGCTCATTTTTTATTTATAGGGAATGAGGACGAGCTAAATTGGGAAACTACATCTTGGAATTTGTAGCATGCTCTGGATTTCGTAAGAGTAGATTGGAGAAAGTACTTTGACTTCTATTTTTGCTCAGTTGTTCATTCATGATGTGGTTTGAATGTTATAGACTGGGCTTACTTAACTTGAGCTTAGAGGCCCAAGTCTAAGGGGAGTCGAGAGTCTTCTTCTAATTGAGTTGCAGCCTATGCTAATGACTTGACAGTAGCTGGTAAGGCTTTCTCATGACTTGGTATTGGTTATGCTAGGGAAATCCAAGCTACAAAGAGTTCAACTCCAAAGAAGAGGTTAGAGTGGGTCTTAAAAGCTCAACCCATGCCTTAAATAGGTAGGTTTGGAGTTAGAGTTTTGTGTCTAAAATGACATGTCAATGGACATAAAAAAAAACAGTAACTATTAGTGAGGGCTACAATTAAATTTAAAAAAAAATAAAATAAAGAGGAGAGAGAGGGAGTGTAACGACCCTAGGAAGGGCCTAGTAGTATTGCCTAAAATTTCCATATCACGTGTGCACCTATGATAGGAAAATCGCCTTGCAAGTCAGAGATTGCAAAACTCTAAATAGTTATTTGCTAGAGTCTTCAATTTTAGTTCATTGACTCATTATATAATATAAATAATTATGGATATCCATTTTTTCACAATTCCTCAAAACCGTAGAGAATCAATATCCCTTACCAAAATAATAAAATAAGATAGACAATTCCAAAAAAAAATTCTAAACTTACTAAAGATACTAAATTGAATTGAAATATTAGTCATTTTCCGAAGCATTCTAAAGTAACTACATAAGCTTTTCACCATTTGATTCAATGGTAGCACTCTACAGTCAATTCCTATCCCTGTCCTAACTATCAATCAACCTGTAAGGAAAAGAACTGTTGGGGTGTAAGCTTATGCTTAGTGAGATAATTACCCTCATCAATACCGCATGGCAAAATTTATTAGATGCACAATCACATGAATGCATGAACAATCAGTATACCAAACAACGCATGTAGTGACCTAGGAACTGCATATGACTCAGAATTTTGCCCCCTGTAGTTGGGATTTGGAGATAATTGATCGACCCAAACCAAAATCCGGGTTCTAGACCTTGAGTTTTAATTCATTAGCACTATTGTGCTTAAGTCAAAACAAAACTATGTATATATATACATATATATACTTTCATTACTGAATAACAAATCATATTTTCAAAATCCCAAGTCTAGCGGTATAGTGGCCTCTGCAATCCACAAACACACACCCTAAACAGAAGCCACAAGACTTGGCCCCTTGCCGACGGTTGGCGTCTCCCAACACCTAATAAGCCCATCAGCTTAGGATAGAGACTCAATATATATGATGATATAGCTAGTGCCCAATCCTGCAAGAGGCTCATCCTCCTATGAGTCCCTTCCCATCTTCTGCGTAAAACGGCAGTCGATGTTATCCGTATGCAATATAAGGAATGCATAATTCATTTTAATTTCTTAATCGTATAAGTGATTAATTCGATTTTCAAGATGATTAGATAATTTCATTCCATACAATTTCAGATATAAATTATCACAACAATTCCCATTATTATATATAATTAACAAGCCATTGCATTCATCCATAAATTCATACACATGCATTTCCCATTTCCCACAAGCATCCAAATTTATATATATAAGTTTAGGTGCATCTATTCTACAAACAAAATCAAGTAAAGAGTTATCGGGAATTTACTCACTCAGCCATGCGGATCAACCAAAATAATCCAGGATAAGTCGTCTCCCAAAAACCGAGTCCGCTGGATATCACAAATACGATACTATAAGGATTTGAAATAAAACCTAGAAAACTAAGCTAAAACCCTTTAAGTTGTACTTTTGACTTGGTTTCATAATTTTTCCCGATTTTACTTAAAAATTCAATCGCATACAACTTTCTCATTTTAAATCCGATTTTTATGATCTTATAGTCAATCTTCATCATTTTTTAGTGTACTTTAACGTGGTGAGGTTAGATTTTCGTGATGAGGCATGCAAAATTTCCCATAGGTCAGAACAGTAGCGATTCTCATGATTTGGAGTGCTTTTAGGCTTTGTTTGGTTAATAGGCTTTTTGGTAACTTGGAAAATTCTTTGGGCTTGGTCTTAAGATTTTATCCTAAGCTCAAAACACTCCTTGAGATCAAATGTACAACTTTGATTTATACTCATAAGGCTAACAACCACTTCATGGGCTCTTTAGTGGGCTTAAGTTGTCAAATGGGCTTAAGTTGTCAAATGGGCTTATTTTTTGTTCAAACTAAAGTTAGTGACTTTGGTAGGCTTACGGAGTCTTAGGTGGATTTCTTGTGGGCTTCAAAACAACCTGTCTTAATGTTTTAAAGTGCTGGTTAGAATTTTAATGAAGGCCCAACTTGGAGTTCTAGGCTCGTTTTGAGAGTTTTAGGCTCAGTTTTGAATTTTAGGCTTTGTATACTTGCTATACTTGCTTTGGTTGATATTTTTACTTTGTTCACTTGGTTTTATCATATTTTTAAGTGTCTTTATGTTCCAAATCTGGTCGTGATGAATCTAAGGGGTTCTCACTTGGTTTTTCAACTTATTTAATCATTTCCTTAAGCTTAAGTGTTAGATCATGTACCTAGACTACTTATATTTAAATCTTAACTTAACTTTTCTTTTGTAAAATGATTCTTTAACTCATGCTTCGCACAAAGAAATAAGAGATATTACACTTATTACAACTTCCATAGCATAGCTCGTATCATACAAAGTTGGTTTCTTCATAAAACTTCATGTGATGAATTTTTCCTTAACTTAAGTCTAGATTTGAGCATGTTTAACTTAATGGAAATAAAATCAACATCCAAATGACTTTTGAAACCTCACGTCCAGCATGCTCATCTTTCATTCAAGTTCTTGTTTCAAGATTTTCTCAACTTAAAATCTTCCATTCAAAGTTTTAAACAAGTATCTTTACAAAATACCAACTTTACATGCTCATGTTTCAACTTAATGTAAGGATTTCATGAGTTTATTTCTTAGAATGGTCTTTAGTGTTATAACAAATTAAAATCATACTCATATTTTCAAGAAATCAAAGTCTCCTAACATAAACACTAACCCACTAATCACAAGAAACACTTACTCGTCCTTAAAGCGAAATATGGTGGTTGTGTACAAAGGTTCCACTTAAGCTCTTAACTTTGCTTCCTCCTTTTGCAACCTCTTGGAAACCTGAGTTGTTTGATCTTTTGGAGTAGGGTTTGTGGAAGGTTCTAATGATTCTAAAAGAGCTTAGATGTTGGAAGAAAATGACACAAGAAAAGGATAAGGAAATGCCATGAGTGAAGTTTGGAAAAATGGTGGCAAAGTTGATTTTGTGGGGTAAGGTTGTTTCTCTTTTTATGTTTGTTTCAAATGAGAGAAAGAAGAAGTGAAAATGAAATTGAAAGTGAGAGAAATAAGGGGAAGAGTGGCCGGTTGGGGAATGAGAGAAATGAGTGTTTAAGATGTCTTGAAAGTGTTGTCTTGTAGCTTATACAAAAGTCAATAATTGCGAGGATGTAAGCATTAAGAAGTGAATAGTGGTGTGTAAGAGAAAGTGATTGATGGTTGAAAAACAAGAGTATGGCCCCCCTTTTCTCCTTGTTCAAATCTGCCATTTAGTGTCCTTTGGGGTCATGGAATGGTCTTGTCTCATTTAATGAACTTAAGCATGTGAAATCTTATGAAAAATTGTCCATATGTAGTATAAGTAAAGGGGTGATAAGGAAAATGTCTTATTACTAGATTTTGATAAGTTATCAATTGATAAATAATTCCAACTCTCAATTGATAAGTCATCTAAGGTGATTGGTTGGTCTACTTATTTATGTGTAAAGCTTAGACATGAAGATAAGGATATGGTCTTATAGGAAATTGTTTTAGGATTTTCATCTTGCATTGTTTTGTACTTTATGATTCGATTCCTATAAAATTGTGAAATTTTCTAAAGTTAAATGAAATTAGTCAAATTAAATTATCGATTAGTCACTTAGGGTCAAAATTCCTTAATTGTTTTAGAGTTTAGGGTTTTAAGTGACTTTAGAGCTCATAGTTCTTCAAGCTTGGATTTTATCAATAATTGGTTTTTGAATTGGAAAAATTTAATTCTTTTCTAAATGTAAACTTAAGTTCTCAGTTTTGTTGATCCTTGGGAACGTTCAGACAATACTTTTAATTGAATCATGGGCCCACTAAAAGTAGGGTTTATATTTATCAATTGATAAGTTATTTAGGATGATTGGTTAGTTTACTTATTCATGTATACAAATCTTATGCATGAAGATAAGGAGATTATCTTATATGAAATTCTTTTAGGGTTTGGTTCTCAAATTAATTTATAGGTTGTAATTTGCCTCTTAAGAAATTTTAGAGTTTTCTAGAGTTGAATAAAATTCATTGAAATTATATTTTTAATTATCTATTTAGGGCTATAAGTCCCTGATTATCTTAAGGTTTAGGGTTCGAGTGAGTTTATATATGTTTTAGAGTTCGAGTGAGATTATGTATGTTTTAGAGTTTTTCACCAACTCGAGAATAATTTACGTACACTTAAGAGCTTAAGAATCAATTGGCTTAATTATTTAGAAACACCGCTTTATTATGCAACATATATATATATATATATATATATACATATTGTGGGGCTACTTATGTACGCAAGTAAAATAATTTTTGTAAATTTATTAATTTATTCCTTTAACTAGCTTAGTTTTGTTGTTTATTATTACTTGAAATAATCCTTGATTCGTTTATTATCAGTTTTATATGATTTCCCAAAATTATTGATAATTTTATTGATTTATGGCTTTTTAAGCATTAAGATAATTTTATGGAGTTTTAAAAAAAAATTTATGATTTGATATTTACGGTTCCTGTTAAGTTTAGGTTTACATTTTTTTTTTAAGTACATATATGTAGGGATTAAGGTTTTCTTGCATGATAAGGGTTTCCAAATTGTATCATTGGGTCTTTCAAGATTGTTTTAAGTTCTAAGTTCAAAATTTTAGTCGGTTTTCATTTTATGTGGTCTTATCGACTTAGGGAAATATTTACGATACTCGAGTCCGATAACATGTTTAGAAAGTTAAATTTACAGAGTCTACAGGGAGCGAAGAGATAAATGTATTACATGTTGATACTTACTCACACCTATAACATGGCCTAAGGACTATGGTTTTATCTTCTTTACAACTTTCAAAAAAATGTTCGACTCAAGAGTAGAATATGGATCTTTTTCTTCTATATTTACTTGCCTACAAAGCAGCCAATAATTTAGCTTCAATACGCTTCTCTTCTTGCATAGTAGGAACACCTATGACAACAATAATGCCAAATTCATGCAACCTCAATAGCATGTACACATCTTCTGGTGTTGGAGTAAATTCCCCCTATGAAGCAATAAAAGTACGAGTCTAAGTGCTCTAGAGTGAAAGGAAAGCCTACCACAACTTCATGTCCTTTGTGCGAGGAAACCTAAGACATGTTGTGTCAGCTTTGTAGTTTCAAGTTATTATTTCAAGCTAATAATTTAAGGTGTACGTGAAAATTAGCCGATTAAGACGATAATTCATGTGTAAATCATAAGAGTTAAACGATAACACATTGTAAGTCTAAAATATAATAAAATAATATTCTTATAGTTAAAAATAGATAATTATACTAAACTATATTATATTGTAATTTATTCGTTATAAACACGTAAATTAGGTAATAAAAATTAACTAAATCTTAGAGATAATGTCGAGCTTGATTTTTTCTTGATTTTCAACATATTTTCCTTAACTTGATTAGTATTAAGTTATAACCCATTTAATACTAACCTTTAATTAAGAGTTAAGAAAAACTTGGTTTTTAAATGTATTTTAAAAATTGATTTGTTGTCGTCACCCGACCAAGATTAGGAAAAAAGAAAGTTAGGTTAAATCGAATGAGTAGACCAATTTAGCCTAGCCATTAGTCTATTTCAAAAACCAATTTAAAAAAAAAAAAAGAAAGGTTTTGAAAACTAAAGAATGAATCTGTGGGCTAATATTTTTAAACCCTTATGGGTATCAATAGTAACTTTCTGAAATTAGATATAATTTTCAATATACCCTTTTATTTAAAATTACAATTTTTATTTTATGAAATAACAAATCATGTCTATTTATGAGAAGGCTAAAATAACTAATTATTTACAAAAGGTGGAAAAATATATATTTTTTTCTATATTGTAAGTTGCCTCATAATTATTATGAGTATCTATGTACCCGTTATTCGAGATCAGACTTCTATAATTCATTTATGAAACTTTAGGTGTGTTAATCATTTTTAATTTTTAAAGTGTTGATAATTTTTAATTTATGAGAATGCTTAGCTTAACATTTTTTTAATAATTTATTTTATTTAAGAAAATTTCCTAGAAATAGGTCCTAATTTAGGATTTTTACTTTTGGAAAATTAGTGAAAATCATAAAGTAGTCCTAATTTTAAAAAAGGATTGATTTATTTTTATTTATTGGAAAAAAAATTTTCTAACTCATAAAACAAATTTCTTATTTTTTTCTTTATTTTATTTTATTTTATCATATTTTTGTTCTTTTATCATACTTTTTTATTTAATTTTTAATCGAGAAAACTAAAAATTAAAACTATGTTACTCTAACTTTTCTCTTTTTATCTCTTTTTTTTTTGTTTTCCCATTTTCAATTTTTTTTTATTTTACAGTTTGACAAGTTACAAGAGAAGAAGAAAAAACTAATAAAAAAATGTAGAATACAAAAACCGAAATCAAAACAGGATCGGACTAAGAAGGAATGTACATAAGTTGTGGAGTGAGTCACAATCTGGTTGGCCTTGAGTTCAAACATGGGCCTTCGGATTGCAGGTTGGGTCGTCTCTAAACTTTAACAATAGTGGCATGCAAGATGGCTCAGGACACTCTAAGCACCTAATTGAGCTAGTGAAGGCTTTTTTATGTGTATTAGATTGGAGTTAGGGGTGGATAAGCTTAGTACCTTAATGTTCGGTGGTCATTTGAGTGGCGATCGGAGATGAGTGGTAGCGATCACGTATAGGTAGCCACAATGGTGGTTACTAAAGGCGTAAGAGAGGTGTAGTCTTGGGTCTTAGACTAGTGGTTTTGACCGTAGTGTTGGTTTGGTAAGATAGCCACCAAAAGTAGTGATTCGATGGGGCATAAGGTGTAGTGATTAAGGTTTGGATAGCAGCAATTTGGTGGTGATCCTAGGGGGCACAACTACTAATGGAGATGGTCAAGTTAGAGAGCTAGTAGACCGAAGGTTTTGGTGGTAATAGTAGCGTGGTCTTAGAGTAATTGGAGAGAGAAAGTTGTAGAAAGAGACGGGGGATGGTAATATAGAGAGAGAGAGAGAGTTTAGGAGTAGAGGAGAGAGTTTGGGAGAGAGATCTAATCGAGAACCAAGTAGGGAGTAGCTACTTGTAGTTGTTACACCTCCATCAAGCTTGGAAAGAAACTTTAATGGTTGAATCAGCCATGAATGTACATCTCAAATTTCTAGCTTTTTCCCATATTTGCAAGCCAATTTCAATGCAGAAACAAATGAATCTAGCTTCATTTTTAGACTCAATGCATAATATTCTATGCTTAGTTAGCAATTTTGCCATTAATTTAGTGAAATTACAACGAAAAAAGGCTTGAATTAGAAGTTGAAGGCAGCTAACCAGGGATGGAATGTGCAGGAAATCTGGAGAAAAGGGAGGAAAGGGGAAGAAAGGGAAAGAAAGAGTGCTAACATAGTGCTGACATGAAGCTATGTTAGTTGCATGATCTAATAACATCGTGCTACATGTCAGACACATCGTTGATGGCATAAGGGCTAATGTGTCATACCATGTGGTTGACATGTGTATAACAGGTGTCATGCCACATGGCTATACGTATTTATGTGGTGCTATATGTTTATGATACGTGTCATGCCATGTGTTAGTGGCTAACATAGTCCAGTGATTTTTTGACATGTAGTGGTGTATTTTGTAAAGAAAAAATAAAAGGCACATTTTGCCTTTAGTAAGAATTGAACCCAAGTCTCCTCTGTTAAAGTGTAAGTTTATTGCCAATAGGTCATTGGTCTATGTCTTATTTATATGCAT
The DNA here is from genome assembly GCA_024138015.1 of Lumnitzera littorea. Taxonomy (NCBI): domain Eukaryota; kingdom Viridiplantae; phylum Streptophyta; class Magnoliopsida; order Myrtales; family Combretaceae; genus Lumnitzera; species Lumnitzera littorea. The sequence continues at coordinate 45,942,898 of JAMXBB010000001.1, read as the reverse complement.
ATATAAATAAGGTTAGCCTAAGTTAAATTTAAATTTAAGCTCAATCATAGTACCCATCCCTTTTTTATGGTCTTAAAAACACTTAAAAAATTATTTATTTATCTAAATTTCATAAATTTTAATAAATTTTCTACTTTTTATGATCTTTCTACTTTTTCTATTTTTTGAGATTTTTTCTAAATTTTCAAATTTTTTTTTGTGATTTTTTCAATTTTTCAAATTTTTTGTGATTTTTCCACTTTTTCTATTTTTTGTGATTTTTTCCAAATTTTATTTATTTTTTATTTTTTTTCTAATTTTTCTATCATTTTGTATTTTTTCCTAAATTCGGATCCATTTCCCTACATTAACAATGTCGAGCTTGATTTTTCGATTTTTTATTTAAAATTAATTTCCCTATTTTCGATTAATACTAAACCCTAACCCATTTAATATTAATCATCGACTAAAGAAATTGAGAAATTCCGATTATTTTATTAAAAATAATTTTTTGGAGTCACCACCCGACCGAAGTCGGCAAAAGAAAAAGAAATCGTAATCAATTGAGTAGATTGATTACTATTTGGCTACCGGTCTTTGATTTCAATTTTAAATGAAGAACCAGAGGGTTCCAAGCTCGAGGGCTAACCTATTAAATCTTTAACAGATACCACTATCTATTTACCGAAATTAGGATTATTCTTCTAATTGTAATATTTAAAATAAATAAATAAAATCAAAAGAAAAAGAACATAAGTTTCTACATATTTTATCGTCACCCCGAAAGTTCCTACATACCCGTTAGCCGGGATCAGATGATCATAGTTTTTTTTAAAAAAAAAATCTTTAATGTGTTGATTTATTTTAATTTTTGAAAACCAACCAAGTTTACGTTTTAATTAATTTGGATTTTTTTAATAAAAAAAAATCTAAACGGTCCTAACTCTTGAGTGTTTTTTGAAAACTCTCTAAAACGTTCTAAAATTTATTTAAAGAGGTCTTTTATTAATTTTTATTTCTAAAAAATAAAATTTCCCTATGTGAAGATTTCTATAAAAAACTAATCCTAAAAATTCCAAAACTAATATGTACATATATTTATGTTATCACTATTAAACGACTACCTATGTGAAAAAAAAAATAATATACTTAATATATATAAAGAGAGAAACTAATATCAAAAGAATTTACTAAGTTAATATACGTAACTATTTATAACTATGTTATTAATAAAAAATAACTAATGAATAAAATAATAATTTAACAAAAGAAAATAAAACGGAAACGAACTAGAATTTTGGTATCCGTTGTGCAGTGATTCAGTAAAGAGGCTGCATCGGCATCGTGGACAATTGTAAGCGCTGTTGATCGCAGTCGGTGTCGTTGATGGCGTGTGGCAGATCGAAAGTGTGTGTGCTGACTAGACGAGGGGGATGGAGACGATCAGTATTTGGGTTATGCGGTAGTGTTCATGCATATTTTGGTCTGTTGGATAGTGGAGTGAAGATCGTCGAAGGTCTGGTTGTTGCTGTAGCGAAGATGTGCGGTCGGCAATCAGCAGCGGCTATGGAGTGTTTTTGTTGACGGTGTGGCTGCTGCTGTTACGTGCATGTAGCCTGTTCAGAGTGTTGCTGTTGGGCAGCAATGCTGTGAAGGGCGCTCAAGGCCGTAGGGTGTAATGCAATTCGGGCGTTGCTGTTGGCTTGCGTACTGCGTCCGTACGTCAGGCAATGTGTTGCAGCAGTGGAGTATTGGTCGCTGGGATGGAGCAGCAAATGGTGACATGTACGCTCGCATTTGTGGATTGTGTGCGATTAGCAACAACGGCTGATCGTTTGTGTGCAATTCGGTCAGTAGTGACTATGCGTGGATAACAATCTTTTGGCGGCGATCGTGGACAATCAGTGTTGCAAATGGGTCACGAAGTATATTGCTGTTTCTGTTTTCTTATTGGGTTTTTTTCGTGGAAGGATCCAGCTACATGCGTGTGTGTTTATATAATCTAAATCATATCATATCTTATCATATATTTGATTCGTTAATTTAGATATAAATCCGATTTTAAATCTTGCTTTTGTAAAGACAGAAAAATAAAGACTCGAACCCGTGACCTCCAACTAAATCCACCCAAATACTCCGTTGCTTATCCATTAGGCTGTTAACTTGTATCTTGATAATGATTACCATTAAATTATATTTAAACTATACGATTCCCTAAAATAAAATTTTTAACTAAACTAAAACTAAAATTAACACTAAAACTAATTATTCCTAATATAAATTACTTCCTAAAAATCTATGAAATCTTTATGATTTTTCCTTTTCTTATTTTTTTGGTATTTTCATTATTTGTTAATTTTTATTATTTTTTATTAAATTTTTTGTTTTTTTTTATTTTTTATTTTTGAATTAGGACCCTTTTTGTAAAAATAAAAAATTATGGGTAAAAATTAGGTATCTACAAACAAATTTTAAAATTAAATGGGAGCAAAAATTTAATCTCTACAAATAAATTATTTGGACACAAAAATTATAAAATGATGTAAAATAATAAATAAATGCAGTATGTGTACTTTGAGTATAATTATTGTATATAAATAAATATCCAAAAATGCTTAAAATACTCGAAAAAACTTATAATTAATAAAAAAAATTAGTAAGAAAAGTGATAAAAAAAAGTTAGGCAAAAATTTTTAAACCACTAGAATCGGGATGGAATTGAGCGTGACACATGCATAAACAACTGTAGGAGTAAAATTTAAACATAGGAAACATAGACATACATTAGGAAATTGGTGCATTAAGGCCTTTTGGAGAGAGAAAATTTTATTTTCTCTACATGTAAGCTTAGGCTTAGGAAATTCCTGGAAATGCTCTTTGTGGATTCTTTGAAAAGTTAAGGTTCTAGGAAAATTATGGAAAGGGGAAGAAAGATTGACGAAAAATTCTAAAAGGAATCAAAATTGCACAAACTGAGTCAATTCAAGGAACACAAATTTAGAGAGATGTTGTAAGCTAACCACCATTACCACCCAATGGCGATGGCAGTATCTAATTGGGCCAATAAGGAGGGGGTAGCCATTTGTGGCCAGACGACCAACTTCTAGTAAGCCTTGATTTTTTACCCAATATTCTATATTTTCCAAAAAAAAAATAATAAATTACAATTGAAAATTCTGGAAAATTTTATTTTTAAATATTTGTATATTTATTTTTCAAGAAAAATATTAGTTTATATATTTTTCAAGTATATGATCTCCTTAATAAATTGCTCAAAACCGAATAATTTTAGAAGTTGTTTTAAATAATCCTATCGTTGTTGTTTTAAAATATTTTTATATGTACAACAGGATTGCCTCCAGTATAACGGACATGTCTCTATCTAAGATCACCTATGGATTTAACCCTGAGCTCCCAATGGAGTAAATACCCTTTCTAAGTCTAGATGATGACTAACTAGCTATAGAAAGAGTTAAAGCCATTAAAGCCATGCATCAAAAGGTTGTAGAACAATTAAACTAAGCTACTACCAAGCTAGAGAGATGAAGTCGAAGACGGAAGAATAAGGAATTTGAGCTAGGTGATTTAGTTTAGATCCACTTCAGTAAGGAATAGTTTCCACACTTAAGGAAGAGAAAGTTATCACCCAAGGCTAACAAACCATTTAAGGTGCTCGAAAAGATTAATCTTAATGCTTACAGGATTAAATTACCTAAAGAGTATGGAGTCTCCAACTCCTTTAAAATTGCCGACCTCCATCCATATACTCCTGAAGACGAGTAATGAGGAGCTAAGATGAATTTGATCTTAAATCTCTAACACCTTGGAGGGGATGATAGGGATCATAGACCAATCATACATTCTCGAACTCGAGAACTTGCTCATATGGTTTACCGAGCTATCCGAAATGAGTTGAACTCAAAAGAGTGGTGCATTCCCTTATCTGACCAACCGAGTTACTTTACTCTCTACCTCATATAAGAAGCTATCAAGGAGACCGAATCATATGCCAAGCTGAACTCTTTACAGCACATTTGCCCAAAGCCAAGTATCAAATCAGTATATTATAGACTTGATACATGCCAAGGCTAAGCTGATGCCTATTTGGAGACGACCATTGAAGTCGACCCAATAATGAGCCCCCTTTTGAACTAACCCTTTCCTAGCCCCAAACATTTAAGCTGCTAAGCTGTCGAATTGGTGACCTTAACCGATCTATTTAGAACCTACTCTACTCAACTAGTTATGTCATTAGGACCACAAAATGGACAACTGACACACACCCAGAGTTTCTTGACATCCGTAATGACCAACTAGCTAGATTCCTATACTGACTTTACTAACTCCTAGGAAAACTAATAAGATCTCTTCAAGTGATCCTCTAGTTTCAATTATTATTGCTGGTATTATGTTCTATAAACCGATTGACTTTTATAAATCCTTATAGTGTCATTTTCTAAAGTTATTTACAAAACTTGTTTTCTTCTTAAGCTTTTATACTATAGAATCTCTTTCAATAATTATTTTAAAAAGTTGCATCACAAGTTGATACCAAATAAGTATTAAATTGGATGACTCAAAGCTATAGAGTGGTAAAGACTTGATATAAACTATACTTATGTTTACGGCTAAAGTGGCTAGCTTCTAACTTATATTGGTTTATATGATGTGACTGTTATGACTTCCTGGTTTGGAGTGTATCATGTTGTAATATCGATGGCCTAGTATACCTTAGTCATACTCAAGATATTTTTATACTTGGGATTTTGGGTAATGTAGTGTACCTATGAATCCTACTTAGTGATTGATTGTCTTGGAAAAGCAAACTACGACTGGGAAAGGGGTAACTCTTTTCATTCACTCCTCGAGTGTAAGATAGAGTCTCCTTAAATGATGACCCTTAAATCAAGTTGGGTTCATGCTCAATGGAGTGGTGTTGCTTGTTAACATGTTGACCAGCATAGAGGTCGTTGCTTTCCACTTAAGCTAAGAAGTTATCTTTAAAGATGGTTCAGTCTACCCGTTCAGATCATGGATAAGGAACTCATGGTGATCGCCCACTAGAGTACACCACCAAAACTTTTCAATTAACTATATTAAGGGCACTAGAAGGAATGCTTTTCGATTATTTGTCCATTAGTTGGTGTTATTATTTCAAATACCAAAGAGAACCTATAAGTTGCGATGAAAGGCTATTTGAGCGATGTGATGGTATCTATATGAAGAATTATAGGAGGTTAGTATATTTGTACATGCATACATGTTTAAAAAAAAAAAAACCAAAAATTGATTTCACATTAATTGCTATGTTATTATGGGGGGTTTATTATTATAGTATTAATTATATAAAACATAAACATAAAATCAAATAAAAGCTTATCACCTAAATCATTAACGGGGGCTTAGAATTAATGATAAGGTTGCAATATATAATTAATTAAACATGCAAGTCGTGAATTTCACGATATTCCAAAAGCACCTCATGCTGAAAAAAGGAGAAGGTACTAATATTAGTATGATAAAGTTGCTCTAATATATATATTCCCCTTTAAGTAATTTTTTTTATTTTATGTTAAATAGCACCTATAGAATGCAAATTGGATTCAATATATGTAAATCAATATTTTACAATACTTTGCAAAATATATATATTGCAAGACTTTTATATGTTATACATGAATTTGCATGTGTTACTCGCATGCTTCCTATTAGAAACATGAAAATTGATTATAGGTGTGAAAGTGGGTTTAACGAGCCAACTTGCACTCTACTCACTTTGGCCAATAAATTAAACGGGTCGAGCTCATTTGATTCGCTGTTTAAATGAGCTAAAAAATCTAGGCTCTAACTCATTTAAAAAGTGTAAAATAGCCAACCCGCAGGACAAAGGCGTAAATATATATAATAGGCAAGATTGTGGATTAAACGAGCTAACCTCATTTGGCCTGCTTTTTTAACGTGCAAAAAAATCTCGACTTAAACCCATATAAAAATTAGGTTAAATGGGCCAGCCTACGGGTACACCTCTAAAGGTGATGATATAGAGAACAAAGGAAACATGACTATAGCAAGAGTCAAAGGCTCATTGATGATTCTAACAATTAAAAAATAAAAAAGGAAAGAAAATAAAAGAAAAGAAAAGTATTTGGTTGGTTGAGTTCTTGAAATTAAGATTGTTTCTCAAGAATGTTTTAGGAATTATGTCTTGAAAGGTTTTCGTAGAATGTTTAAGGTAAATTACTAAATTAGTGCAAGCAAATTTATGGAAATTCTTTAGGAAGTCTGACTATCTCACTTCATGTTTTATAACTCAAAAGTAAAGCTTACTATGAATTAATAAAGGTTAATTATGACGTGATTAGGAATTTTCTTTTTTTTTTTAAGAAAAAAGAATAATAATAAATAAATAAAGAAGATAAAGATGGGGCAAATCAAGAAATAATGCATAAAGAATATATATATATATATATATATATATATATCAAGAAATAAGGCAATGTGCATGATTTACAATTTTTGAATTACCTTATGCATATTGCCTTATGTTGGATATTGCTTGTGGTCGTAGTGTTGGTTATTGTAAGTTTATAATATGTGGAGACAACCAAGAGAAAAAATTGAAAAAGAATATAAAATTTTAATAGAAAAGAAAAAGAAAGAAAAAGATAAGAAGAATCAAGAAAGAAGTGAGAGCGATATGGTTATATTGTTAAAGGTAAAAATAGCTGAGTACATAGTTGTTTGTGCAGAAAAGAAACATGATATAGCGTATGTCATATGAATTCCATATTATTGTGGTTATAGTGAAAAAAATAATAATAATGAATATCATGGATTCTTTAAGACAAGTGCATAACTTTACGAACATACCTTACCAATAGTGATTCCTAGCAGTTGCAAGAAGGTTATTGTTGCAACTTAAGTATCACAATCCAAGAAAGGTCATTGTCACAACTCATATGAAATAGGAAAATTCTAAGTGTCAATGATGTTGACTTTTATTTGGTTGTTGTCATTGCAATAATATGATAAGGTGAAGGAGGAGATCGATGATGTAGGTGTATATATAGTGAAGACGATATAGTTAGATATGAATTGGAGAAGGGAAAGCTTGGAAAGATTTAATCTTGGAGCTTTTATAAAAGAAAAAAAAAAAGCCAAAGAGATGCAAAGAGTTGATAAGATTTAAGGAAAAATTCAAATTAGTTTATTCGTCATTGTAAATCTTATACTTAGATACATTATGGGGTATGATATTGACTAAGAGAAATATGAGACTTTGTTTGGAGATGGAAAATCTAATGGAATCATGGAGAATTGATGAAGTGACATAAGTTATTAGAAGATTTATTCATGATGGTAATATGGATCTTTGAAGGAGATTTTTGATGTAGTAGAGATATGTGTTATGATTTTCAGATGGAGGAAGTTATAATAAGATATGTTAATCTAGATTATAGGTCATGCAATCATGAAAATTTAATATGCATAAATATTCTTACAATCAGACTTCTTAAAAAGATCCATTATCTCTATAAGATACATTAAGTTTATTGTGTTGGGGCTACAATGATTGTATCGTTTTGTTAACAAGAGCATTTGGATTAAGTTGTTGAGCAAATAAAGATACTTGATAACTTATTTCTAAGTTTACATAAAAGAAGAAGAAGAAGAAGAAGAAGAAGAGACCCCTCTACCTTAAATAATATAGATATAGATAAGAGTTAGTAAAATAATAGAAAAAAAAGTATTTCTTTTGTAGGTCCGTACTATACTAGAAGTTATATGTATCTTTATGAGCTTAAGATATTACATTATGTGTTCACTTTTTTTCTTTTTGACTTTCCATGATAATTGGTATTAGGTAATGAAAAAAATGTATATAAACAAGGAAATTGTTGAAGTCGAGATTACTACATCCACTTTACATAAAAGAGAAAGCAAAGGTGTATTTATTTGGTCTCATTCAAAATATATGTGTATATTTAGTAAATTCAGATATAGTAAGATGATTACTCTAGTAAGCAATGATTATGATATGATGTGATGTGACATCAATATCTCCACGTATAAAGTAATTTTAGTGGTTCATGATAATTGTTGACTATCTACTATAGAAACCATCAATAATGTCATTGGTAACAAATGAAATCAATAATGGTTTGATTCCATTTATATAGTTCAAACTAAATTTCTATATGGTTGAAGGAGATGGTTGGATAAATCAATGTTGTCTTTAAGGTAATATTAATCCAATAAGCTTAAAAGCGACGTATGCAATGGAACTACATAGCAAGTCTAAACATGAAAATATATAATATGTAGAGTTTGAACCATTGGCTTGAGCTCACAGACAATGATCTATCGACAAAACATAATCTTTAGCTATGTGAGCACTCTTGGCAACTTTATAGCAACTTCACAACGCGTGCCCATCAAGTAGTGACTCAACTATTTGAAATAAATGATTAATGCTCAAAATACTTAGACTCTATCTAAGAATTTTATACATGGGGAAAAATATAGAGGGAAAATTTTGTATTGAGTTAAGCCCACTATCAATTCATTATTAATTTATTATTGATTCATTATTTATTTAGACTTAACTTTTTAAGCTAAATAATAGAGCATAGTGAGTTCAGTTCATAATTGGGATGACTTAGAGAGATTTAGCTTCATAGGCTTGAAACATGGATCATTGGACCGATCTATCCACTCTTAACCTCTCTCAAGCAGGCTCACATACCAAATAAGGCAAGCTACTAACCTTGGGTTCATAGTAAACTCATCAAGATAAGCCTAAATGAGTAACCTTAATCTCGACTATTGATTATCCTTGTGATCTAATAGTTGCCATCAAACCCAAGTGTCTATAGGTACTTAGCCTTACCTTTTTAGTAGACACTTTATAAGCTCTAGAGATTAGAGAAATAATACTATCTTGTGAATTCTCAACTCTCAAAGCTCAAAACAGCCCTCAAGTGAAGAACAATTCAATGCTCAATCAAGAACATTAAGGTTAATGCACAATAGCTCCCTCACCTACCATAAGTGTGCTTAAGCTACTAAGACTGTTTGTTTCTCCTCCAGGCCATTTTTCTCTGAATTTTCTTTGCAAGTTCCTTTCACAAGTTGCTCCTCTGAACCTACATGTAGTATGGCTTTCACGCAACTTCCACATGATAACACTATTTAGATTCCTCTATTTACAAGAGGCTAAAGAGAAGACTTAAAGAGAATTGAAAAGTGACAACTAATAACACGAACATTAGGCCTGTGGAAAAAAAAAATAATAAGAAGAAATATATTTTTAAAGAGGTGCTTTGTAAAAATATATTATTAAGAGCGTATACTATGTAGTATGTAGGCAAGTCGAAAAAAGTTATATCATTAGTACTTTAGCATTAAAAGGATTCACCATTGAATGCAAGATGTGCTCATGAAATTTGTTTAATAACCATGTTCATAAACAAGTTCACAGTTAGAACCTAAACTTAAACATGAATTTTATCATGTTTAAATAAGTTTAACTTATTTGTATCTCGTATTGATTTTTTGCATGTGTAAACTAGTTTATAAAAATGTCATGTCATATCATGATTCATGGATCGTATCCTAAATTGACAGCACTAGTAAGAGTAGGAGGTGGTTTTCATGAGATAAAGAGATAACTCTATCAATGAAGAGAATTTGCAAGACATAAAAGAGGGAGTAATGTTATAGAAAGAAACCCAATAATAAATAGAAAACCAAAGTATAAAAAATAAATCTATTAAAAGATTCCATAGTATTAGACTTACCCTATCCTCATCCTAAACACTAAAGCAAGTACTTAGAGTATCCCTTGTAACTCACTTCAGTAAGAAAATGCTACAAAAGGAAACAAAATTACTTTAAGGTTATGACATAAAAATTAGTGCTTGTTATACTTTTGTTTAAGCCATAGAAATTTTGTTTCTATTTTCAATTAATCTTTAAGGTTTAAGTTAAAGGTATAATGTTGAAAATGGAAAAAGGAATTATATAAAGCATAAGGAATTTAAAATTAGTAATTAAAGGGAAGAGACAATACATGGCATTGGTGATTAGTCGTATATTTTTTCGATAAAATGGGTTGAGCTTTTGTCTTGGATTTGTACTGTTTTAGATGTAGAAATTCTTTTCCCTGCAATTTTATAAACTTGGTTCAATTCAATTCAAATGGTATTGCTTAGTTTTATTATCTAAATCAAACTGCAAACCAACATATTAAATCAAACCAAATTGAATTGTGAATTGTGTTGAATTAAAAAATATATGAAAAAGAAAAATTCTACTATATTTTTCTTTTAGTAACCTTCATTCATTTAAACTTATATTTATAGAACAAAAGACTCTAACAACTAAGTCTTGCATTGTATATGTAGCTTTCAACATAATCTTCTATTTACACCTTCCGTTTTTGTATTTCTAGCACTACCCATATTTACAGCATCACATTTCAAAAAACCAAAATGATTATATGATACAATCACAATTTGTCTTTTTTCCCATAAGTTTTTGCGTATTTGCTATGCCAGCAGTCTGCTACATATCAAGAGAATGACGTCAAATCCAATGTTGTATGTTACACACATTTGAACAGTCTATAGAATTGTATATATTAGCATCTTTTCAAATGGTGTTTCTTATATCATCATTTTAAAAAAATAGGTAATTAGAGTGAAGCCAAACACAAAAGAGATGTAGGAGTCGGATCTTATATTGAAACTTGATTCCACTTCCAATATTGTGTGGCACATGTAAGCTAATTGTTAAATACATGAAAGATACTCACAGTTAAATATGTGCTACAAATAATAGAACCATTACATTTTTTAGCACTCATTGTACTAGTTATGTATAAGCAGTTTCTCCAGTTCCCTATTTTGCTCCATATTTAATACATTTTTTAATATATGTATCACTCTAGGACTAACTGAAGCCAAAATTCAAAAAAGTGCCTAACATAAATTAGATTAGGTATTGAAGAAAATTTATGAAAGATATGAATGACGATTATTTACATATAATTGATATAGAAAGCATTATGAAATTAGATAGCAACACAATCTATAAACTCCTTAACTACAAATATCTTCCATGCATCTGACTATAATTTCATATGTTCGATTTTACAACTCCTCTATAGAAATTAATATCGCATTAAAGTAGACATCTTCTTCATCTGTCTTCCATCTTTACTTTTGTAATCGACTTGACCCTAGCAACCCAATTATCTTGAAAAATCTTATAATGTGTTAAATACTAATATTAATATTATTAATGGAGGTTTTTACCAAAAGGTCAACATCGACTTGGATATGATGGTGTCTAATCTACTTTAGGACTATATCATTTCCCTTTATTATTCCTAAACTCTTTTATCTCTCATCAAGTACATAGGTCAGATCAAGGAGACTGATAAGTTAAACGTCTCTATACTATGCAAAACAACCCAAGTAGAGCAAATCAAAGTGACCATTTGTAGCTTGGGATAACTGCTTACAAATTGGACCTTGACTCATCTAACCCTAAAGGATTTGAATTCTAACACCAAGCATGAACAATTAGACTCTTTATCTAAACAATCACCTACTAGTCGCCATAGCATCAGCTATGTCTCCTAAAATTGGAAAGTGGTCCTAAGTTCATATTAAAAGCATGTGCCAAGTTTTGGAGGCAACAGTTACTAAATTAAAGTTGACCTACGACTATAAAAGAATATCAGAGCACAAACAATAGGTTCTTTTGGATACTCTTATGCTTTATTTTAGCTCTCTATTTTCTTCTTAAACACTTTAACTTACTTAGGTATTGGAGTGATTACACCGGAATCATCTTGGCACCCCCAATAGCCTTCCTTCTTTTGTTTTGCAAAGCAATTTCTAGTAGAGTATCGAAGTTACTTTTCATCCCAATTTTGAGCATCAACAATTAGTTGTCTAATTCTAAAACACCTACTATGGCTAAAACTAAGTCAAAAGATAACAATACTCTAAGAGGGTTACGTTAGAGGAGCATTAGGTTGAAATTTGCAACCAGATATCTTAATATCAATAGTAGGAGGATAATGGTTTGCATTTGTGTGCTAAATTTGTAAAAGAGCTTGAAGAAGTTTGAGTGAATAATAGAGAGTTACATCAAAGACTTAATGAGAGGGATATTGCTTCTTCTTCTACTCCCTCTCTACAACAAGTTAGATAGGAAGATGATCCAATTACACAAGAAAAAACCTTATGGAAACTACGAGGAAAAGCTCCAATGATAGATGAGGATGACCTACAGTAAAGATAGGAGCTACGAGTAGGAGAGAATTGCCAACAGACTACACCACATGCTCTTATTACACCACATGCACAAATGCTTATGGGTGGAAGGATTGAGCATGTAACTACTTGTCTATCATAAAGAGCTATAGCATATATGAGTTTGTAAGACCTAGAAGACTACATTAAGAAGCTAGTCATAGAAGGAGCTTTTGAGAAGAAAGTTGATGTGAAAGGTAGAAAAGCTAGTCCCTTCATATAGAGTATAGTGGATGTGGTCCTACCATTGACTGTCCAACTACCTCAGTTTGACACTTATAATGGAAGAAAGGACTCCAATGACCACTTGAATACATTTTAGACATTGAAAGAACTTTACGGTTTGTTCGATGCCATTGCTTACAAGGTCTTCTCATCTACTTTAAGGAAGTTCGCTAGTAATTGGTTTAATTCATTGAAGGTGACCTCTATCTCTTCGTTCAACCAACCAGCTGACAAATTTCACTATTATTTTTGGGCCAGTAAACCTCTAGCTAAGGACTCTTCACTCCTAACCTCAATTAGACAGTAACACGAGTCAATCAAGGATTACATTCAGAGAATCAACTAGCTAATGACTGAAATCACCAATTGTGATAAAAGTGTGGTACTATATGCCATCCATAAAGGAGTTAAGGAGGACTTTGACTTATTCAAGTCCCTTACTAAGCATCCTTAGACTTCTTTAGATAATTTTATCAAGAGGTTAAAAAAATTCATTCATCTAGAAGATTTGATGCAAGCTAAAAGAGAGTTAAAGAAAGATAAGCATGAGAGGAGGTAAGAAAAAGACAAGGGATCTATGAAGGATAGGTTGGGAAGGATTTTTTATGCTTGTAGTAAGCTTAGCCGACCTCTAGGGGATTGGAAGAGACCAACTTTGACCTTGCTAAGCATATTCCCTTCAACTAACCTATGTCAGATATTTTGATTGAGGTGTACAACTGAGGTTTCTTGGCCTAGCCAAAAAAGATGAAGAATAACCCCACTAGGAAGAACTCTAATAAGTACTTTAATATCTATAGAGATTGTGGTCATAATACAAACAAGTGCATACATTTGAAAAATGCACTCAACGATGGTGTTCAAAGGGAATACTTGAGAAAGTTTGTAGATGATAGAGAGGAACATATTAAGCGACCCACATAGAGGAGGAAAATTAAATAGCAACCTTAGAATGTAGAGGCCCGACTTAATAATTGGGAATTAGTGGCACAAAACAATGAAAGACCAAACAATTGAGTTCCCTAAGGTGTTATTAATTTGATCTTTGGTAGGCTAAAAAGAGGGAATGCTTTGTCAATAACAAACTCATTAGATGTGTAAGGAGATTATGTATTAAATTTAAGAGGAAAGAGGCATAGATTGGTGATATGATCGCATTTTTGGAGGATGTGTAAGGATTCTGGTTCCTGCATGATGATGCCTTGGTCATTATAACCTAGGTGGTTAATTTTAAGGCTAGGAAGGTAATAGTAGATATAAGGAGTTTGATGGATATCATTTTCAAGCACTCATTTCATCAAATGCGACTTAAGCTTGAAAATATTAAGATACAGCCATACGAATACAATCTATATGCATTTAACAATCAACCAATTAAGGTACAAAGAGAGGTTACCTTAACCTTGTAAATTGGTTATGATGAGAATGTAGCTGAAAAGGAAATTAATTATGTAATAGTAAACTGCCCTCTTCCTTACAATGGCTTAATGGGATGACCTTCCATCAACATGTTTAAGATAGTAGCATCAACTATCTATCAGACGGTGAAGTTCCCCACTCCAACTAGGATAGGAACATATTATAGAGACCAATAGGTAACTCGAGCTCTATATCTAAAGGCTTTGAAGAGGGATTAGGTATTCCATATTGAGCAAGGTTCGAGCAATCAGCTACAAGTAAGGGCAGGGTCTACTAAGGAAACGTTGACAATTTAGCTTAGTGACAATCCCAAGCATGTCATGAAGATCGGAATTGGCATGCCAACCGACTTGAAGGAAGGTGTAATATATTTCCTCTAAGTTAATAGAGACATTTTGCTTGGTTTCTGTTGACATCCTTGGGATCGCTAAAAAGGTTATCACCCACAAACTAAATATCAACTCGAATGTGATGGTCATACAGTAAAAGAAAAGATATTTTGCTCCAAAAAGACAAGTTGCGATTGAAGAAAAGTTACAGAAGTTATTGAAAGCCTTAAGCTCTTACAAGAGTAATAGGTAAGATATGTCTAAATCCTTCTATGGATGATGAGCTATTACGTATCCCTAAGTCCTTGGTTTACAATGGGAATAACGCTCTAAGTCTAATAAAGAGGTGATGAGCTATTATAAACTTAATCACTCTAAGTTTACCAATTGGATGACGAGCAATGTAGAAGTCCTAAGCTATTAACTAGTGACAAGCTTAAAGTCCTGAACTTGTTAGGATAAGCAACTAGCTAATTAAAAACCTTAAGGTACAAATATATCATGCTTAGATAAATAATTTGTTACTATACAAAGCTTTTAGATCAAATACATGTGGATTCCACTAAGGACTCTTGAGATACTAAAGTAACAAAACAAGTCAATTGGTGAGCAAATCAAAAGTTCATGAATGTGGTTGAAATTCATTGGAAGAAGTTGACAAGTAGCCATATAAATACTCAACAATACAAGAATGATCTTTAAGTTCAAAGGGAATTATCAAAAGGAGTCTTTTGGAGAAGCCATTACATAGCATTAAGGTCGACATACCAAGATGGGAACAAATCTTAGTCATCAATTATTATGGATACCCTGTTTTTGTTGCACTTTATTTCAATTTTTATTTTTGGGTCAGGTTTATAGAAAAATACAAAAATAAAAAATAAAAAAAAATTCAAAAAACCTTAAAAAAATTTGAAAAATAGGAAGAACAAAAAAATAAAAGTATCAAATGAGTATGAGTCAAGTTAGTAAGTTAATTAGGGCCAAATTAAGCCATAATAAAAATATACATGCCATTTAATTAGTTTTGAGTCTTTAAAGGGCTTCATTAGAAAAATATCTTTTGAAGAAAAAAAAAAAGAAGTCCAATAAAAATTTAGGATCCATGAAAGAAAGTTTTATTTAAAATTTGAACAATTTTTACTAAATGACTAAAACAAAAGTCTTGAAATTTATTAAATTAAAATTATGTTGAAAATTCTTGGGATGTATATTTTGAGTCATTTAAATGTGTTTAGGTCAATTTTAGACAAGTTTGAATTAATTGGGCTTGGGTTTTGAAAAACAAAATTTAAGTTGGTCTCAAAGTTAAAAGCTTAAATAAAAGTAAATTGCAAGAGATGTTGAGAAAATGGGCATAGCTCAACTGGCAAAGGCAAGTGTATGATGACAAAAAGTCTAAGGTTTGACTCTCCATAGCAGCAAGCATGTAGACTTGTTCTCCATGGGACCACCATCTTCTCCTCCACATGAAGAAAGGGAAGCCATGGAAGATCTTCTAGAACTCATATCATGGTTAGATTTTACTAAACGTTTGTTATTTTTATGCCGATCTTACCTAAAACTTACAAAATTATTATCAAAAACTCAAAATATCACAATGATTTACATTAATAATAATTAAAAGAAGATTTGATAAAATCAAACATTAACTTGAGTTTTATCCATGGCTACCTATGCATGATACATGCTCATATTAAACTCTAAAATTGATAAGAATTGCACATCATAAATATTTGAGTTCAAGTAACTTAAGGACACAATGAGATTCAACCAAGAACACCAAAAATCGAATCAACAATCCTCTTTCTCTCTCAAGAACTACCTTTGTCAACCCACTTTCTCTCTCCTCTCATTCTTACTCCACATAAAAGATTAACCTAAGCCATTACCTACAAACAAACCTAAAACCACCATCGTTGGCCCTACTCTAGAACACCACCTACCATCTACTTTCCCTTGAAACCAACGCCTCCAATGACTTCCCTACACCAACCAACCCTAGAATAGACTTTCCCTTCACGTTAAAGTAACCACCACTACCATAACTACATCTACGGTCACCACTCCTTATCAAAACACTATTAAACAACCACCTTACATCGAGAGACTACTATCAGTCTAAGTTTCGACAATAAAAAGTCCATAGATCTTCTATTCCCTAGTTGTTTAAGTGATTGTAAGCAACCGGGAGGAGTTAGGGAAGCCACTATTGTGGAGTCCTCCTTTAACCTAGATTGCGACCCATAGATTGCAACCCGCGAGTGTAACCTAAGCCCCTAGTCCGACTTACAATTTGTATAAAATAGGTTGGTTTGAGGTTTTATTTTCTTTCCTTTTTTTTTTTTTTTTTACTATTTCTTTAGTCTTGATTATTTTATCAAAGGCCAATACTAACTTTAGTTATCTTTTGTGCAGGTTCTTAATAGTAGTTTCTTATTGTTGTTAGTTTTTCTTTTTTTTTTTTCTTTTTAATCAGGTTTATAGCTTTTTTAGTATATGCATAGTATCATTATTTTAATAAAAAAAGTAAGTTTTCGCTTAAATTTTTTTTTTTTTTTGTTAAATAAGTGTTGACATGAGTCTTTTTGTAAGTCTTTATATTATTTCTCTTATATTAATAGTCCCTACATGTTTTTCATGTTCATCATAATAATAAAAAAAAAAAATGTTCTCTTGCATATTTTACAAAATTACATCTCTTTCCATTTTTATTGAAAATTGCATCTTTCAGATACAGTTGCATTTTTTTTTTTTATCAAGATTCATATCTTTAGTTAAAATTTACATCTATTGCATCTAAATTGCGTATCTTAGGAGATTTGAATAAGATTGAATTTTTTTTAATTAGGCATTTTAATAAAAAACTATTTTTTGTGACTTAATTAGTTTTTCATAAAGTAAAAATCTTTAATTGTCATTTTTGCAAAGTTAGGTTTATTAAAAGGTTTTTAAAAAAAAAATCATGGCTTGCAATATCAATTCTTTTAGGATTTTTAATAACAATTGCATCTTTTGATAATCATTGCATATTTTCAATAAAGTTGCATGTTTTGTATGGTTATCACATCTTTTCCATAAAATGACATGTTTTCCATAGTTATCACATCTTTTCCATAAAATGGCATGTTTTCCATGGTTATAACATCTTTTCATAAGATTAGCATATTTTCAAAAACTTTGCATTCTTTATTTAAGATTTACATCTTTTATGGAAAATTTGCCTTTTTTTAATTGATTTGGCACTTTAAGGATTTTCTAGAAGGTTTTTTCATGTAGAAGGTTTTTCTAATAAAAATAAAAATATTTTATTTTTTTTTATTTTAAACTAAGGTTTTTATGGTTTCTCAAAATCTAGGATTAAAAATTAGAATTTCTTTCTTAGATTTTTTTTTTTTCACAAAGCTAAAATTGGAGAAAAATGTAAACCTAACCTATTTTCAAAAATAAAACCAACTCATACATTGTAAGTTTTACAAAAATAATCAAACTATATTAGTTTTATCTTTACTAATGGGTAGGTAAGTACCTCTAAGGCAACCTTAAAAAATTAAATATATATATATATATATATTGCTTTTTTAGGAAAATTTGTCATAAAAAGATTTTAAAAAATCATTTATCATTCATTTTACATATTGTTGCATAATTTTACATTTTTATAAAATCATAAAAATAAAGCCCTAATACTTAATTTTTAATAATTTTTACATTGTGACTTTTATCTTAATAAATTAACATCTATACTCAATTTTCTAGTTTAATTTTTTGAAAAATTATATTTTTTAGAAAATTCGTAGACTGATGGCTAAATTAAGGTTTTTCCACCCAATAACCCTAATTTAACTTTTTACTAGTTCTACTAGTTAGCAACTCTTAGTTATTTTTCAAAAATAATTTTTTAAAATATTTTTCTACCTTAGTTTAATGTCGAATAATTTATATTAAGTGAGATTGGCTTAATATAGGTTAAATTAAGAAAGAGAAAAATGGGGCTCAATAGTTATAAAATAGACAAAAAAAAAGAAAATAACTTCTCTTAAGCCGAAGGATTAGGAGCTAGCATTTTGAGTACCTCAAAAGCCTCACTTTGTTCCTTTGCATTGGTAGACTCAACTATAGGGGTGCCTACATCTTTGCTTGGCTATTCCTCTATTTTAGTCTCACTAATGTTAGCTTTATCAATAAAGGTTTCAACCTCTTGTGTTTGTTTGGTGATGTTCAGGAAACTTATATCATAATCAAGATGATGGATAAGGATTTCCCCCCTATATTAGATTTATTCCATCTAGCACTTTTTAGGGCATCAAACCTTATACTTCTCAATCTCTTGGATATCCTAATATGCCTTATCATAAGCTTTTTATTATATAGAGCTTTGTTCCTACTCAACCTCAACCATCTTTATTTTTAACTCCTGATAGAAGCTTTACAAGCGAGCTACCTCCTCATTATGTTTGTTCTTGAGGAATTCGACCTCATTTTGTGTCCCTTGGAGGTTCAACATAAGTTGTAAGCACTTCTTCTATTCTTTTGCTAAGGTTATTTCCTTCTTTTCCTGATCTTTGGCCTCTTTCTCAACCTTTTCCTTCTAAGCCTTAAGCTCCTCCTCAACCATTGTCTTTTCTTCTTCCAATTTAACTTTTTCATTGCCTTACTTCCCTCTAAGGTTCTTCTTCTTAGCCTCTACATTAGTCACCTGATTCTTGGCTTCCTCAGCAATCTAAAGGAAAATAGAGAGGGAATTGTTAGTTCAAAGTAAGAGCCTTTATAATCATCATCAGTTGCTGTTAGTTCTAAGAGATTGAAGAGGAGTTAATAGTTAAATAATAAGTTCAGTGAGCCTAAGCCTACAAGGTCAAAAAAGACTTACATCATAGTAACTAGAGGTAGCTAAGCATAGTAGGCTGTCAAACTTAGAGTTCTAGTAAAGCTTGACCATGTTAGATAAAGGATGAATATCATTCGGCAGATGAATCCCCTTATCAGTTCTAACGGTACTT
The DNA here is from genome assembly GCA_024138015.1 of Lumnitzera littorea. Taxonomy (NCBI): domain Eukaryota; kingdom Viridiplantae; phylum Streptophyta; class Magnoliopsida; order Myrtales; family Combretaceae; genus Lumnitzera; species Lumnitzera littorea. The sequence goes on along the minus strand of JAMXBB010000001.1, from coordinate 45,923,617 downwards.
GACCATTCCTTAAGGCATGGTCGGTAGTGTTGACATTCCAATAGGGAAGGAATTATAATACCTTAGTGTTCTACCTTTGAGGTGTAGTAATTGAGCTCAAAATTTTGAAGGGGGCCTCTCTTCCCTCATTTAGGTTCACAAAGTTACCCCCAGTTTTGGACTTGTCAATCCTCGAGGTTTTTCCCTTCTCAAGATCTCTCTCTAAATGTGCACATTCATGCATATTAGGCAGCTTCCTTGGTTAGATGACCTCGATGACCTTTCTTTTTATGATGACCTTGGCTTACTGCCAATCCTTAATTCCTTTAGCTTGTTGGCTCTCTTTTTCCTTTATGGCTTAACAAGTAGTAGAGTTTGTCGTTGGCTTCACAGGAGCTTTTGGTAGTACTTTGGTTGGTGGCTTAGCTAAGACTTACTTGGTAGATGTCTTTTTAAGGTGCTCTTTCCCTTTTGACCCAATAGCCTTTAGCTAAGCAAACAAATCCTTTGAGTTGTAGTCTTTGAGCAATATGTCTATAAAGAAATATTCTAGAAATTAGATCGGAGAAATAACAAAACACAACTTAAGGAACTTATAAACATTATACTAAGCACGAGCAAGGAAGACCACTCAACTTCTAAAGTAAACATGGAGGTCCCTCCTCTTACAGGTCCCTTAGTCGACGAAAATGCCTTTATCTATACCCTTAATATTTCCATCAAAAGTACCACTAACACCTTCATCTACATAAGCTTCATCTCTAGGGAAGATCGAAGTCCCATGTAAGATACTTGGAAATTATGATGTCTACATCCCAAAGGAAATATCCATGATTATAGGCCTCAATGATCGTGTCATGAGCCTTTTGGTCATTGGGGAGAAGGTACCTAATATTTGATAATGTGATCACCTAACTCTAAATAATAAGAAAATCTAGTTGAGTAGAAGACCTAACTATAACCCATTTCTGTTTCTAATCATGAATTAATGACTAATCTTACCAAAAACTCCCCATGAGGTTAGCTACATAAGTAAAACCAACCATCTTTCTTTTTCAATTTGAAAAGGTATCTAAACAAGGTCACCATAGTCCTAACTTCTACATCCTCACAGATGCATTCAAAGGCTACTAATAGCCTATAAGAGTTCGGGGTAAGCATGAAGAGACACATGGTGATAGTAAGTCAAATAAGACCTCTGGAAAATAGAAAAAGGTAACCTTAAACCAAACTCAAAGTACTTTTCAGAAAGAGCGAACTCTTGGTCTTCAAATGTAGTAATCTGTTCATATGGTTAGGGCCTCTCAATCATCTAAGCTCAAGGGGCACCATGTAAACTAAGCCTTAGGGCATTGAATTCTTGCTCAGTTATTGTACTAGCCATGCCTTTCAAACTCAAGTCATACTCAATCCAAGCATATAAAGGTAGAGCTTAAGAATTACCTTCATTCTCTATGCGGTAGTTTTCAAATGGAAGTTTTCTAACCTTCCATGATACGAGAACATGGATTCTAGTTGATTGAGTTAGCTTAGATAAGTTTTGATAGAAATCAATTGTAATACCCCTTACGTACTAAAAGAAGAAATCCTAATCATCAAGGTGTCTTTTAGTGTAGTGAGTTAGAGTACGTTGAAACTTTGGAGTTAAACATACTTAAGTTAGAGCAATCCCAAGATAGATGACCACCTAAGAAGCTATTGTATTAGGGGACAAATCCGTGTGGCATTTGATGCTAAAGCAGATAATACCTCAATGGAAAAAGTTCCGACTAGGTCATTACAGGTGAAATTAAGGCTCGCCATACTAAGGGAGTCTTTGTGAGGAGGGGAATTGTCTACTCGAAAAGTGGTGGATAGTTCCTAGCTCTGTTGCTGTGTATAAGTCGAGTTTTTGGATTTGATTATTGACATTACATACCTTAGCAAATGTGATTAGCGAAAAAGGAGAACGATAAGGGAACATACAGTATATATACTAAGGAAAAGGATGATCAAAGGAAAAAGTTATGCAAGGGATATGAAAATTTGTAATAGGAAAGAAAAGGAAGAAGAAAAAGAATACAAAACTTGTGTGCAGTTGAGTTTTTAGGGATACGTGCAAAGTTATGGTTAATGTTTGATGTAATCTATACGATTATGTGTACGTTGTTCAATTGAATAGTCTACATTAAGTAACATTTCCCAAAGGGCATGCATGGATTTTCACATAACTGTATAACTCCCAACTGTAGGTCATAAAGCGTCACATCTAGTAGATGAAATGCTTCCACAACAAGCTAAGTGGAAAATGATTCAATACTTCAATTATAGCTCACGACCAATGTAGTTAAGGTCGAAACGTAAAACCAATAACTCAGATTTAAGTACCAACGCAATCTCCTAAAGTTACCCTTGCTACAGGAATATAACCGGAACTTCCAATCAATGATTGTCATTACTCTTAATAAAGGTTTTTTCCTCAAGGTTAGGACCAACCTAAATAGGATAGTGTCTAATCTACTACAAGACTATATCCTTTTCCTTTATTATTCCAGATCTCTTTTATCTCTCATCGAGTGTATAAGTCAGCTTGGGGAGACTAATAAGTTAAATGTCTTCACATTAGGCAAAATAATCCAACCAGCAAATTGAGGTGACCTTATTTAGCTTAGAATAACTACCTATAGATCAGACTTTGACTTGATAGCCCTAAAGGATCTAAATCTAACATTAGGTGCAAGCAATTAGACTCTTTGCCTAAACAACCACCTATGAACTACTATGACATCAACTACATCCCTCAAAATGAGGAAGAAGTCCTAAGTTCAAATTAAACACATATGCTAAGTTTTAGAGGTAACAGTTACCAAATTCAAATTGACCTATGATTATAAAAGGAGATTAGAGCATAAGCAACAGGTTCTTCTAGACACTTGCACTTTCTTCTAACTCTTTATTTTCCTTTTTAACACTTTAACTTATTTAGACATTAGAGTGATAAGGCCGAGGTTGTCCCTACATCCCTCATAGCATTACTCTTTTGTTTTGTAGGGCAATTATGAGGTAAATATCCAAGCCACTTTTCATCCCAATCTTAAGTATATGTGTAACTTTATAATTATTTCATACAAGGTAGTACTTCATCTTATTTACTTTCAACCTTGCAGTAAGTGGTGTTTTCGTGTACATGATGCCATCAAAGGCTTTGTGCACATATCTCAAGCATGGACTGAGAGCAGGAAATCATGGACAGCCTCATCACTCTGCGGAGAAGCCAGCCAAACTACCGAAGATGTTTGCCTACTCAAAGATAATCCCTTCCTTTCACAAGTAATAGAATAAAAAGAAAAAGCAGTCTACAAATCCTTTGACGAAGGATATATAGAGGAAACAAGCCGAGGGAAGCCCCCTTCCTCAATCGGAGAAGCTTGCAAGTCATTCCCATACACTTCCCCATCTCTTGGATAGCAATTCCAGGATGCTTGCTCAGCAAGGATAATAAAACTTTTGGGACTGGGGAGCGAAGTAGTCACTACCACAAATGTGCAGTGCTGGGGCGCAAAACCATGACCATTTGCTCTTTAACCATACTTTCTCAAGAGGTTTGGTGTCTGTTAACCCAGGATGAAGTGTGGCCAGCCAGGCTCTCCAGCTTTCTGTTATGAAATAATGCCAATGATCGGAGGAAACGGGGTTCCGAGTTTTAGGAGTTGACCTGGAATTTATCTCGCACAGCTACCATCCATCATATCAGAAGGGAGAAGGATGATAGCAGATTTACGGAAGTTGCACTTTCACCTAGTGCTCCACTAGCATGTGTTACTTTTACAGTGAGTCACAGGCCAGCGTGAATGGGTATTGGTAGCTGTTGGTTATAGTGTCTACTGGATGAGTTTCGAAAAGAGCATCGCACACCTCTTGATGGAACTTTTGTTCCCAATTGAATTCACTCGTACCTCTGAGTTTCTGCTGAAGTCCCTCCCCTTTTAATTTTACCAAATATTAATACAAACGTGGACTTTAACAAGAAGAAGAAGAAGAAGAAGAAGAAGAAGGGAAATAATCTCAAACACAAACCCTCCCGTTTACCAAAAAAGGCAGTGGAACCACCTTCAGACGGTTAAAAAACTAATAATCTGGCCATTCTGGCCAGTCTTCAAAGAGAGTTCTGCATGGAAAGGAAAAGTGTCGAGAAGGAAAACAAAAACTAAAGCTACAAAACGCCGGGAACTAGAGAAGTTTATTAGAACTCGGTAATTACCAAACCAACACACTCTGGTACTGAGTTCCAGGAATTCACATTTGGCTTGGTTCATCAGTGATAGTTTTTATGGGTGAGAGTTCATCATTGGTGATTTTGATAGTGCCCAATCAAAACCGCTATTGCTTCCAACATAGCTTCATCAATGAAATCCATATGAAATTCTTGGTCAAATATACGAGCAAAGCCTGCAACTCAAATGACATTATTGAGATAGCCATCCCTTTTCATACGAAAAATTACATTATTGAGTGCACCTGACTGCCATCACTTCACTTGTATACTTTTTTCTTCAAAGTGGAGTACACTGAATCATATCCCCAAATTCCACTCAAAAGGAAGTAGCAACTTGACAATATTGATGATCTTCTCAAATGATCAAGAATAATCTCTTCTCTAAGTGTCAAGTCAGAAACTTCTTATAAAAACTAATCTACAGAGGACTATAATCCCGTAATTACAAATGAAATTTCCCGATGCTTCTGCGAGTTTTGGGGCAAATCAACCATGAGATCGTGACTGCATAAACTGTTCGAGCCTGTCCCACACCTCTAGAGCAGCAGCTCTGTCCTGGTGCCGCCTATTCTTACTAATCTGCATTCATTTTCAGCCTCCTGTCAGCTCTAAATAATCGACAAGCATAATGGAGATTCCTCAATAAAACAAAATTGCAAATTGGAGAACCGAAATGCATATAGGAATTCTTACTGAAATAATTTTCACGTTCCACTGCTTCACATTCTTTGCAGACTCCACACTGTCATCTTCAAACCTCATGTAGAATCCAATAACTGCATGGAAGGAACATTGGATTATGTCATATTCAAGTTCAACTGGAAACCCAGTTCCTGTAAGAACATTATGCAGTGACCATACTACAATTCCTAATGTATTGCATTTTTACTATTAACAGGGTTCCTATTATGCTTCTTGTACAAGGTGATGTAAGAACATTAAGCAGTGACCGTACTACAACTCCTAGTGTATTGCATTTTTACTATTAACAGGGTTCCTATTATCCTTCTTGTGAAACAAAAAGACTACTCAAGAATTACATAAAGTTTTTCTTCACAATAAAAATAATATATCATTCAACAACCAAGTATATTATGTAGATCATCCAACAGCAATAGGTGTATATATCATACGTATGTATGACAACATAACCTCCTAGAAATCCTCAGAAAAGTATCCTACAAAGGCAAATTTCATGATGTCTTCAAACCGAATTATCAAATGAAAACGCAGAATTCTGAAAACCACATTAAAAAAAGAAAAAAAAAAAATTGATAGCATCAATGCAATCAATGCTCAAATTCGGATGAAATGCCCATATACTCACTCTTATTAAAAATCTCCACGTGATCTTTGAAAGGCCAATCCTTGAACTGCCACTCTTTCCCCAACACGAAAACCGCCACAACTCTATCCCAATCTTCAGGCTTCAATCCAGAAGGCTTATCTCTCACCTCATAAGCCGTCACAACTCTATCCCTACTAAACTTCTTCTGAACCGTAACACACTCGGGTTTAGGCCCTTTCATTTGCTTAACCTTAACATCTGTAGGTATGAAAACCCCATCTTCCAAAAATTCCTTAACGTTATAAATAGTAATCAAAGTCTGAAATGCACTCGGAACAAAAATTATTGGCACACCTTCACCAATCTTACTCCCTTTCAAACCTAATTTTGTCTTCCCTTCACTCCCAAAGCCTAACTCCTCACCGCCAAACCCTAACCCTCTCTCCTCTGCTCCCATTAACCTACTCTTCGCTACTAAACCATCTTTCCTCTGTTGAGACTCAAGTCTCTGCCTTTCCTCCTCTCTCTTCGTCGAATTCACTAACACGCTGTAGAAATCCCTATTTCTACACTCTAATAAAGACTCCCGATCCTTTAAGGGTTTCTCGATTGTCCTAATTAGGGACATAAAATCGACAACAACGGCGTCGTCTTCGGGAGGCTTTGTTTCGTTTGCTATGGTTACGACCCCGACTTCAGAGTTAGAAGTCGGGAAGAGCTCGATGGAATCGACGGTGGAGATCTTGCCTAAGAGATACTCGAGCAAGGGTTTGCGATCGATGAAATGGACGTTTGGTATTTGGTGGTTACGTGCGGACTGCATGTATTCCGTGTGCTTGAGGTGGTGGTTTCTGATGTAGAAGATTAGGGTTTCGAGCGTGTAGAGATTGCCTTGCTTTGAACGGTATGCGGTTTCAGCAGTAGCTGGGAAGTAATAGTCATTGCCGAAACGGAAATCATCGTTCATGCGGATTATATTATCCAGGTCGCCACGGATAGCGTAGTCACGGAGGGCGGATAGTGGGTCCATGGTGGCAGCCGAGGTAGTGAATATGGCTGTGGAGGGGAAAAAGAATGGGTGGGCGGTACGAGTGTAAACGAAGAGGAAGTATATATCGAGATTTTGTCTGATCTTTCACGTAAAAAAAGGCTCCGTCCTCTTATTATACTAGTAAATACCTGTGTTGTGTAGGGAATTTTACATATGTAGATTTTATAACTATTAGTTTTTTTTTTTTTTATACTAAGGGAAATACCTCTTATTATACCAGTAAATACCTGTATTATGAAGGCATTTTTACATGCGTAGATTTCATAACTATTAGTTTTATTATTATTTTTTTTTATATTAAGGTAAGTACCTTTTATTTAACTAGCAAATACCTGTGTTTTTGTTTTTTTTTTTTTTTAACCTAAAGTAAATACCTGTGTTATGTAGGCATTTTTACATTTGTAGATTTTATAACTATTAGAGAGCTTGCGGTCTAAGACTATGCCAAAAATATTTGAAAGGAAGCCATAATAAGAATAGATGGTAAAGATAAAGATAAATATATCAACAAAAGTAATGCATATTTTCAACACGGGCCAAATGAAAATGACATTATTACAACTTGCACTTGCTTAATTGCAAAAGATAGTTGGAATAATCTTAAAATAACTTATAACGTTAAGAGATACTAAAGTTAGAATTCTTATTGGAAAATTCAAGAATTTTCAAATGGAATCTAATGAAATAGTCTAACAAAGGTCTATTGATATTTTAAACCCTTCAAAAATCTTGGAAAATCATTTACTAATGTTGAGATTGTTTCAATGATCCTAAGGTTATTATGGAAGGATTGGTAAGCTAAGAAAAGACCATTGAAGAAAGAAATTATATCTCAATGATGAAAATGGGAGAACTTTTTAACTCTATAAGATTACATAAAATGATTAAAAAAAAAAATGGTTCAAAATATAAAGTCTAAGAAAAAGGCAATTGCTCTCGAAGCATCTAATGATCACTCAAGTGACAAAGGGAATGGTAATAAGAAAATGATCTTATTTGTCTAAAGATTAAAGTAAAAAAAAACCATGAAATTCAATAAAATGTTAAAATAAGAGGATAGTAACAACTCATCAATTCCCAATAGAGATCAAACCAAGAAGGACATCTCAAGATGTTTAAAATGCCAAAAACCATAGGCAACATACAATCTAAAAGAAGGAAGATAAAGAACCAAAGGAGAGAAACAGTGGTAACCATATAGAGTAACAACAACTTGAGTGATTCAAAAAATGATGCATGCTTCAATAAATGATAAGGTAACTAAATTGTCCTCTGCTAGTCAAATATCGGACCATGAGTTAGTGTACATACAAGATAATTTGTATAAAGAGTTACTTAAAAGTGAAAATAAGAGATGAGTTAGATCAATTCAAAAATAAATTCCATGATTTGGAAAATAAAAAATGAGAATCTCAAAAGTGAAAATGAATGTCTTAGACAAAAAATAGCAAGCAAAAAAAACCAGAAGTTTTTCAAATAAAGAATCTTAAGTTAAAATTTAGCTTTGAAAACAAAGTGTTGATAGACCATTTTAGATCCTCAAGTTAAAGTCTAAATTAACCTCAATAAATGAGACAACACAAGCTCAGCATACTGATCTCCTTGAAAACGTAGCCAATGTCTACTAGATGCCCAGCTAAGTAGATCATCAATCACATTCTATTAACCTAATAACAAGTTAGCCATTGATAACCAGCAAAACCAAACTCTTAGGGCCAGTATGGTGAATAAGTTTCTCAATTTATCCTACCAAATTGAAACATTACTTATGATGAGATACCGACCAGCGATTCCATTGCTTGCACATAGCTCTAAGAACTATAATCTCTCACCCGAAGAATTCTCTCTCCGCAACCTACTGATGACTCAAAAGTTTATACTAAAGGAAGGTAGCTAAACTCCTTAAGCTCACCGCATTGTCATATTATGATCTATGCTCTCGATAGTGATAATACCGACCATTTTTTGGTCGAAGACCTTATACTAAGTAATCCGACTAGCTGTTGCCGAGAGGTTCTTGTCAAGTGACGAGAAACTCACTTATCGGCCAAGTAGTTATCTCTTGACATGCTACCATCTCTCTCGTCTTAGCCTCTTTATTGCTGCAACATCTTGATCCCTCTCGCCTGTTATGCTTAAAGAATATTCGTACCGGACTAATGTTATACCGGTACCTATCCATCTCATCTGACATTATACCACTTTTCCATTTTTGTCTTTTATCCCTTTTACATTTTTTCATATGTATTAGGAATCCCCTTTTTATATATCCTTTCTTATAATTTCCTTATTTGTAATATTGTCCTAGGGACTCACTATAAATTATCCATTTCTTTTATAAGCGAGAGATAATTACATATTAATATTGAATATTCCATTTTTGTGAAACAACCTTCTCCAAGTCTTTATTTTATACACTCTTATCTAATCTTGCTGAGTAGTTCAAGATTAGTGGTGGATAGACCTTGACATCAACTTATATGTCATATTAAGTAAGGTGTTAAGTCATATTGTGTTAATTAGTGAGTCACATCCTTCGAACAGCATCACTTCAAACAGCTTCACGTTAGCTACTCTTATTCGTCTATGGACTATTTCCTTCTAATTTTCTTCAATATTTCAGAGGATCCATTTTAGTCAGATTTGCCATGGTAAGTCCTAGTGATAATTAACCTTTTAGGCACACCATATAATTTCCTAATATCAAAGCTTGAGATTAAGACTGAGAGCTATTCAACGATAGTCAGTCTGCTATTCGATATATTTGTGTGTATGTTGAAAGCATCTGAATGAAGTGTCTTTACTAAAGCTTGTGTTGAGAATGTTGAACCCTAGTGTACAAGGAGAGATTAACGAAGTGTCAAGAGCGATGCTCATGGTCGTGGTTGAGTTACCTAACAAACACCACGTACTATTGATGAGCAGACACAAGATCTTACTGCTATTGTTGCCAACTTAGTTGTCTCCGTAAATAGGGCCTTAAAGAGTGGATCGCATGAGAGAGTGGCCAAGTAGGGTCGAGAAATGAGGGATAAGTCGAGGAGGCAGATGAACGAACAAGCTCTAGAAGCCTTTCCAATGAACTAAGCACCACCATGACGTACCAACAGAGTTGTAAGGAAAAGGTTAAAGTTGGATGAAGTAGAAGAGCATGAAGAAAAAGATCAGTATGTTAGAATTGATGAGCATGAGTTCAGAGCGCCAAGAGGTGCTGAACATCTTAAGGTATAAATTTTGAGCTTCAACAGGTCTGGTAGTACTAATGACTACTTGGAATGGGAGGAAAAGATCGAAAAGATATTTAACTTCTATGATTATGAAGATGTTATTCGCATTAGAGTAGCCACGTTAGAATTTTCTGGATATGTCGCAATGTAATGGAAGAAGCTACAGAATGTTTGCCTAAGGACCTAACACGAGGTTCGAACATAGAACAAGATCAAGAGAGTTCTGAGAAGTAAGTTCGTTCTCAAACATTATGAACAAGACATTTTCTGACGACTCTAAGACTTGAGATAAGGTAACAAATCTATAGACAACTATGTCTAATAGTTTCTGTTGCTCATGATACGATGTAATGTCGACGAGCTTAAGACCTGAAACATAGCATGATTCATCTTTGGACTACGAGCTAAGATTGGTAACATCGTGGAGCTGTAGAGCCTCATAACTTTAGATGAAACCATCCGTATGGCCCAAAGAGTTGAAAGGCAACAACGAAGCCAAGTTAGTCGTATGTCGAGTAGCTGAACACTGATATCGAATAAGAGTAGCTTACCGAACTAACCAATGAATGATAGAGTTTCAAACAATTATGAGGTAAAACATCGATGTCACATGTTGGGCCAACCAAACAAGGGCCGAAGTAGGAGCGAGACCGAGGAACCTGAGATTCGAAGAGACCAGGGTCAAAGTTCAAGGAGGAAAACCTAAGGAATCAAATGTTTTAAATGCTTTAGCTATAGACACGTAGCTAGTCAATATCTGAACCACCGAGTCATGACCATAAAGGGAGATAAGCCTTAGTTTGAAGTAGAAAGTGCGAGTGAAGGAGAGGAAGAAGTGTTAGTTGATTAGATGCTGGAAGAATTTGAGGAAGATCCCAATGTCGAGATACTTTATGAGGGTGGAGTTGAGTATTGCTTTGTAGTTTGATGATTTTTCAGTACTTCTGTATCTAACGAAAATGAGTAAAGAGAGAACCTCTTTTACACAAATTACCGAGTGAATGGCAAGCTATGTGCTGTGATCATTGATGGAGAGAGCTATACCAATGTCATTGTGCAAGGGGTAGTTAATGCTATGAAATTGCTAACCCTTCCATACCCTAAGCCGTACAAGATTCATTGACTGAATGAGAAAAGAGGACTACACATTTCCTAGCAAGTCAGAGTGCCGATTATTATTGGTGATAGGTACAGGGACGAAGTGTTATGTGATGTCCTTCCCATGTGTGCATCTCACATATTACTCGGTTGACAAAAGCTATTTGACTTGAGAGTGTTACACGATGGCTATAAAAACACCTACATGGTTCAAAAGGATGAGAAGAAAATTATATTAACACCTATGAGTCCTATGGAAGCACAAGAAGCTTAGGAAAAGGTTGCTAGATCTTCGCAATGAAAGTCCTTGGTGATTTCCCTAGCTCAGTTTGCACAAAAGGTCAAGGTCAAAGACTATGTGCTCCTTTTAGTCAAGAGATTCTTAAAGGTTAAAGAAGCCATGAACTTACCTACTGAAGTGCAGTAGCTACTTTAGGAATTTGCTGACCTCTTCCTTAACGAGATGCCGAAAGGTTTACCTCCCTTGAAAGGAATTGAGCATTGCATCGACCTCCAACCAAGGGCTACTTTACCAAACCGACCCGTTTACGGGCTTAATCTAAGGCAGGTAACTAAACTAAAGAAACAAGTGGATGAGTTGGTAGATCGTGGATATGTCTGTGAGAGCATGAGTTCTTGTGTTGTACCTACTATACTCATACCAAAAAAGGATGGAACATAGTGAATATGCATTGATAGCCAAGCTATCAATAAGATTACTATCAAATACCAATATCCGATCCTGTAGCTTGATGATATGCTTGACAAGTTACATGATGCTTGCGTCTTTTCTAAGATTGACTTGAAAAGTGACTACCACCAGATATGGATGAGACCTAGGGATGAATGGAAGAGGGCCTTCAAGACAAGAGATAGTCTGTTCGAATGGTTAGTGATATTGTTCAGACTAACTAATGCGCTAAGTACGTTTATACGGTTAGTGAATCATACACTAAGATCATTGATTAGCAAATGCATTGTAGTTTATTTTGATGATATTCTGGTCTATAGTACCGACCTACTTGTACATGTTGAACATTTGAGATTGGTGTTTAACATACTTCGCGTTAAGGAATTATTCGGCAACCTGAAGAAATGCGCGTTCTATTAAAGTAAGGTTATATTCTTTGAATATGTCATTTTAAGGAGTAGAGTTCGAGTTGATGAGGAAAAAGTGAGAGCTATTATGAGTTGCCTACATTGACTAGTGCTGCTTAAGTTAGGAGCTTTCATAGCTTAGCCTCGTTCTATCAAAGATTTATCCAGAACTTCAGCTCTATAATTACGCCGTTAACTGAATTGACTAAGAAGAACATTGAGTTTAAATCGATAAAAAAGGCTTAAAGGAGTTTTGAAGATGTGAAGTTTAAGTTGACATTTGCTTTAGTACTATCCCTACTAGATTTTGAGAAGGTTTTTGAGGTTAAATGTGATGTGTTTGGTGTCAGCATTGGTGCTGTCTTTATACAGGAGCGCCAACCCATTGCCTACTGTCACGCTCCAAACAAGAAGAGTTATAACAGTCTCGCCATATAAACTAATCTAAGATAGAAGCTGACCTCACAGCTGCTATCGTAGATACAATTCATAGAAGGTGCACAACTCAACCTGCTTGAAATGTCTGTTTTGACACCTGTTAATAATCAAACCTGTAGTAGAGCTTTTACAAAATACCTGTTCTATACAACCTGTGGTCTAGTACCATAACAGTATTTATACAAATGTTTTATGTTCAAAAGTAAAGTTTACAATCAGAGTTTATTAAAAACCACATGTTTTACAATCTATATACAATAAGTTAGAAAACTAGTAGGCTCCTAAGCAATTCCCAATTAGTTTCCTTAAAAACTCAAGGACAAAGTCAAAAGCCTAGGTTCAATTGATTCTTCGATCCTTACTTTCCCCAACAACAGCACATTAACCTAAGAACGGTGATATCTAAACATCCTAACCTCACTTAACACCTGCAAAAGAGTCTATAGGGATGTGAGTATAATTAGCTTAGTAAGTGAAACAGAGTCAGAAGAGTACTGTACAAACACAAATAAGATTAATAATTATGATGAAATGCAATGCAATCAAACAAATGAAACATTGCACAATGTTATCCGGTTAACTATGAGATTAGAGAAATTACATCCGCTCCAACCCAGATTGAGGAGTTTCATCGCAACTCAAGTCAAACCAAATCCGGGCTTGTGTAATGGAGAATAGCCTCCTTCCATGATTGCCTTCGAACCATGGCCCCCAACCTTGCCGCGACCTCCTCTCCTGTCATTTAGTTCAGCTAAAAGTGGGGAAAAGACCATTTTAGCTATCCTCATCAAAGAAAGTCGGTATTTGGCCTGACATTCTTAATCGTTTTCCTTAATAGGTGTTATGCATGTCCAGTTTCATTTTAGTCGAATAAATGTTAGTTTTAATTAGGAGTGACCGACAAATTCATACAATACAGAATCAATGCAATCATACAAAATAGCAAACTAAGGAGCTGAACTCCTGTCACAACCGAGTATCATCTATACACACAGTATGTGCATAATCAACTAACTACAAACACAACCAGAAGTACTCTTGGGTCTCTGAATACTTTAAACAGTATCTAAACAAGTGATGAAGCCACAATCCCAACTTACTTGTTTAGACGTTCACTATTGCTGACTCGAATCGTCAACTGTCTTTGTACTATAAGATCTTATTTACACAAAAGACCTAAATTTAGTTTTTCGTAATAATTACTAAAACATTAAGGTTTAATCTAAAATGGTTATATTATTATTATTATTATTTCCATAATATATAGTCGTATTATCACTATATATCGGATTAAGTTATTAATTGTTGATACTGTACATCATATATACTATTACGTATTATATATCATTTCGGTCGTATTGAAACGTACTTTTAATTTATTAATTCACGTTTTAATTTTGATAAGGTTACTGAAATACATATATTCTTGAATATGATAAAATTATAAGTTAAATTACTTAAGATTACTTAATTTAACAAAATTAGTGTTGTTGGGTTTGTATAAACCTAATGACATATTTTATGAGTTCTATTTCTAAAGACGACTTTTAACAGATAGTTCAAGCTTTTAATATAGTTATATATAATTATATAAATATGATTGTATTATATGTAATTTACATTATTAAATTGTATTTTACCTAATTTGTCCATATATTGTTACAATATAAGTATTATCCAACTCTAATATACCTAAAATGTATATCGATCAGAAAATATTAATAAAAATATTCATTTAATCCAATCTGATTAGTAATCCTATATATAGTTTTTAACTTAAATATTTAATCCATTTTAGCTTATTAATATTTAAAATACACCCTGACTTGTAAATTAAGCTATTTTGCTTAGTAAATTCATTATAAATAGTTCGGGTTACCAAATAATTCCCTGAAAATTTCTATAGACTCCTAAAAATATGGGAAATTTAGTTATTACTTGATTTCAAGTTTCCAACCTATCACCTATATATTCGTATTGACGATTTTACCTCTAAATTATCATAAATTACACAATTATGATTCTTTTTACACCAAATTAATTTCAATCTAACTCAATATTGTTATTATTTATTATAGATCATTACATGTCCATTTCATCAATTAATTTCATAATTTCCTATTTAATTCATAATTTCAGCCTATTTTCGAGCTATTTTCAGGCCAAAAAATGCAATAAATATTAAAAATATTCAAATCAAAATTTGAGATACATAGTAATTATCTATATATCATACACATCCTACACAAAAATTTTCAACTAGAAACAACATCATTTAATATATTTATTTTACAAATCTAAATTTGGATGAATAGTAGATTTCTTTAAAAAGTATATTATATATTTTGAATTTTTCAAAAATAAAAATTTCAAGTGAAAGCATGTTCAAAATAACCTAAGTACAATTTTTTTCATAATTTTCTAGGTGGATTTACTATTTTTTATAAATTATTAAAAAACAGGGCAAGAAATCGACCTTGGTGTTCTTGGGTATTCCGGTGGCCACTGGCAATTGGGTGGTTGTCGGACGGCCTGTACGGTAAGTGACCGTGTGGTGTTGATTGAATTTCACAGCAGAATTAGTTTAGGTTAGGGTTCTGTCCTAGCACGAATTCCCTCTGTTTTTTGTATATTTATTTCTAAAGTGTTTTGATTTCCCTAATTTTTCCTCTGATTTTCTTTAGATGTCTAGGGTCCTAAAGTATTTAATTTCTATCCTATGTTTGCTTTTATATTGGTGCAAAAAAAAATTCTAAAGTTTTCTCTCTATAAATGCATGGTTATCCAATTTTTTCCTTAGCATGTAGTGTCTAATTCTTAGAGAATCAGCTTTTAGTTCATCACAATCCGAATTCCATAGCATGTTATGACAAATCCAGCAGCTTTCCAACCGATTCCAACAAGTTTTAATGTATTTGGATAAGTTTTGTTAAATATTTGCTTAAATATGGATATTATATATTAAGATTTAGTTATTTAATTAGTATATAAGTATATACCCTATATAAATAACACGTGAAAAATATATAACTTTATTCATTTAATTAAGTTTCTAACATATCTTTGATTTTTAGGATATGTTCTCTTAATTAATTTTATGATTTCAATGAAATATATATATATATATATAATTACGTAATTTACGGGTATAATTATTATTTATACTGGGTATACTTATAAAAATATGTGTCTTTTAATATAGTAAATTATATATATTATCTCATCTTATAACTCAATTAACTTATCTTTAAGTTTTCATTGCAATCTGAGTTCGATATTAGGAGTTCCGAATATTTTAATGCTATATTGAGTATTCCTACTTCTAAGGGCAAAATTAAGATTTTGGATCATTATTTTTAAAATCTAACTTCACTTTGTCACTTCGTTTAACTTTTCTATCTTAATTGTATAGTTTAAGCTCAATTAAATAAGTTTCTTTAAAAGTCCTAAATCTAGGCTCGGTTATCCTAAACTCAATTTTAGGAGCTTACACCTACTTTAGCAAAAAACTCTAAGGTGCTGCCTTAAATTACTCATTATACGACAATGAATTCTATGCCCTTATTCATATACTTCAAAACTGGCAGCATTATTTGTTGCTGGGGGAATTCATCATCTATTCGAATCATGAATCCCTTAAGCATCTTCGTGGGCAACAGAAGTTTTCTCAGCATCATACCAAATGGGTCGAATTCTTGGAAACCTTTTGCTATGTTATCAGATATAAGAATGGAAGTACCAACACAATGGCTGATGCACTTTCTAGCCGTTATACCCTCATCACAACGTTATAAGCTAAGATGCTTGGATTCGGTACTTTACCCGATCAATATGGGCATGACCTACATTTTAGACTCTTAGTAACTAAGTGTAGTGCTAGAGGAGCTGCTGAAGGGTTCTACATGAGTGAGGGGTTCTTGATAAAGGGCAAACAAATTTACGTGCCGAGTGGTTCTGCAAGGGAGCTACTAGTTTAAGAAGCTCATGCCAAAGGTTTGGCTGACCATTTTAGAGAAAAGAAGGTGATTGAGATATTGAAGGAGCACTTTTATTATCTTAGAATGATGAAGGATGTACACCAAGTACTTGAGAGGTGCAAGGTGTGTAAGTATGCAAAAGGTAAGAGAGAGCCCTATGGAGAATATATACCCCTACCAATTCTCGAGCAACCGTAGATTGATCTAAGCATAGATTTCATACTCAGCCTTCCCTATATGCCAATAAGACATGATTCGATTATGGTGGTGGTCGATTGGTTCAACAAGATGGGCCACTTCATTCCCTGCTACAGAACTAATGATGCTTTATTTGTCACTAACCTCTTTTTGTGGGAAATTGTGCGACTATATGGAATGCTGAGAAGTATTATATCCGACCATGATTCAAAATTCATGAACTTCTTTTGGAAGACCCTATGGAGGAAACTCGACACTAAGCTCTTGTTCAATACCTCTTGCTACCCCAAGATAGATGTCTAAACTGAAGTATTTAACAGAATCATTGGTAATCTCCTGCACATTACTGTTGGAAAGAACTCTCATAATTGAGATTTATGCTTGCCCATCATTGAATTTGCCTACAATTGCTTAACTCACAACTCAATCGAAACATCAACATTTGAGGTTGTTTATGGACTTAACCCGAACCTATCATTGGATTTATTTAACAACCCGACTATATAAAGGGAATGTCAATTCGACCTACAGCGTATTGAGGAGTTCTAACGGTTACATTGGAAGATTGTCAAGCAATTAGCCAAAACTATAGCCTAATAGAAGGAAGTGGGAAATCGTGGAAGGAGGCAAGTCGTTTATACCCTTAAGGACCTTATTTGGGTCCATCTTAGCAAAGAACGCTTCCCTAGCAGAAGCACCAACAAACTATCTCCTAGAACAGATTGATCTTATAGGATCCTGAGGCGCATTAATGATAACGCTTATGAGATTGAGTTACTTGAAGGTTTCAGCATGTCTACCTCCTTCAACATCGCCGACTTGACTCCCTATGTGCTTGATGATGTCGAAGACCAAGATTTGAGGGAAAATCTTCAGCAACCCTAAGGAACTGATGAATTACTGACCAGTAGTCCCATTACTCATACATAGCACTGAGGACTACAATCCCTCACCCGAAGAATTCTCACTCGGCAACTTGCTGATGACGAGAAAGTTTACACCGGAAAGAAGGTAGTTGAACTCCTTGAGTTCTCCACATTATCATACTATGATCTATGGTCTTGGTAGTGATGATGCCAATCATTCCCTAATCGAGGACCCTGTGCCGAGTAATCCGACCAGCTACTACTAAAAGGTTCTTACCAAGTGATGAGAAACTCACTTATCGACCGAGTAGTTATCTCTCGACATGCTACCATCTCTCTTGTCTTGCCCTCTTTACTACCGCAACATCTTGATCCCTTTCACCTGCTATGCTTAGAGAATATTCATACGGAACCAATGTTGTACTAGCAGCTGTCCATCTTGTCTAACATTGCATAACTTTTACATTTTTGTCTTTTGTCCTTTTTACCTTTTTTTGTATGTACTATGAATCTCTTTTTTGTATATGCTTTCTTATAATTTCCTTATTTATAGTGTTACCTTACGTACTTGCTATAAATAATCCATTTCTCTTGTAATCGAGAGATAACTTACATATTAATATTGAATATTTCATTCTTGTGAGACAACTCTCTCAAAGTCTTTCTTTCATACACTCGTATCTAATCTTGCCAAGTAGTTTAGGACTAGTAGCAGGTAGACCTTAACATTAACTTATATGTCATATCAAGTGATGTGTTAAGTTGTATTGTGTTCGTTTGTGAGTCACATCCTTTGAACAGCTTCATGTTAGCTACTCTTGTTTGTCTATGGACCATTTCCTTCTAATTTTCTTCAATATTTCAAATGACTCATTTTAGTCAGATTTGCTACGATAAATCTTAGTGATAATTAAGCTTCTAGATATACCAACTTACCAAATTAGTGTAGCCACCTCGATAGCCACTTGCCAAAACCATACTACCCTTTTAAGAAGCAATTGCTTAATTTGTCTTAGATTACATTCCCAATTTGAAGATCTTATGTGTAGATACCCCATTTTTTTCATCCAAAAATTTTGGAATGTTTTCTTCATCTTCAAGAAACCTAGATAATAAAATTTCCAAAAGTTTTTTGCAAAAAAATAGCAAAGAACAAACATTATATAAACAAAATAAAGAAAAGAAAAAAAATAATAAAAAATAAAAAGTATTTTTGTTGACGTCCATTTGCCCTACCCTTTTTTCTTTCTTTCCCTTTCTTCTTTCTTTCCTTTCCTTCTAGGTTTATAGTTTACGATCGGAAGCTCTAAAAAAACAATGGTATTTTTAGCCCCAAAAATATATTCAATTTTTTTGCGTCTTAAAATTAGGAATAAAATATGGAATTTAAAGGAAAACTTGTATATGATATTTTAAGTCTAAAATATTAGGAAATAATAAAGGAAAAAATAAAGGAAAAGTGCATCAACGAAAAATAATTAAAAAAAAGATGTCTTTTAGGAAACTTAGTGTGTATGTCTTTAAATAAATGAAAAATTTAATATCCAAACACAATCCTACCATGTAATTAATGCTTGTAATTGGTAATAAGATGTAGAAGATTGATTTTATCTAATTAATTGACGTAAATAACATCTAAAATACATCTAAATCAAACAAAAAATGGAAGTTTCTTGGCTAAGAATCTTGAGTCCATACTATAAATAAGGTTCCCTTTGTCATATTAAAAGAGACAATTGTACAAGAGACGGATTATATTGAGAGAATTATCAAGTTTTTACTATACATTCTAGTTTTAGGGTTTTTATGAAAATTTGATTTTCTTTGAGCAAATGGGTGGTAGGGAACACAAGTTTACTGCAATTTGGTGGAGGGGTTTCGAAGTTTGGGAAGTTAAGGGTCGAAAACTATCGCCACCTTGCTAGAAACCGCCTAGAAAGCCACTAAATCGACCACCGATTTGTTATTGCACAAGGTAAGCTCCTAGAATCCTTGCTTGTTCTTGTTTTCTTTATGTTTTTTATGCATGTCATGTATCAAACAATTTTAAAATTATGCCTTTGTATGTAAAACACTTGTTTGATGCAATTATTGTAGTATAGTTAATAGGTTTATTGTTTCTATGATATAATAATCATGCAATGATCATATAAGTTCATATGTGTATTAATAAGTTCTTGATTATTTTGATTAAATTATATGTTTTGATTAATGAATTATGGTAGGTTTATTATGAATTATGTTTGTATAATATAGAATAAATGTCTAAATATGCAATTATAGAATTAGATGATAGTTCTTGATTATTTTGATTGAATTTGGTGTTTACATTTAATGCATTGTAGTATATTTACCATGAATCATGTCTGGGTAATACAGAATGGATGTTTGAACATGTGACTATTATGGAATTAAATGTTTTGATTTCATGATAAAGAAGTTCTTGTTAATAATTGTAATAAGTATGCCATATAAAATATATTTGTGTTTTTATATGGTTTTTGATTAATTTGTACTTTATGTGACTTATTTAACTTGTATGTTTGTAATGGTTTTTTTTTTTGTATGTATAAAAATGGTTTTTCTTTTTTTTTTTTCAAAAGAAAAAAATGTTTTGCTACCCTTAAAAATTATTTTCTTAAATAAAAAACTAAATAGACTTTTTTTCAAAATTAGGGATTTCTAGTTTTTCAATATGTAAATATTTAAAGTAGAATATTTTTCAAAATAAAATAGACCAACCTACTAAATTTTTTATAAAATTATTTTAGAACTATATGAGCCTAATCTTGATTAGCAAGTATGCAGATACTTTAAGCAATCCCTAAAAAATACAAAAAAATATATATATTTTTCCTTTTCTTTTTTCAAATATTAAACCCTTCTGATTTTAAGAAGCCCATTAAAGATTTGCTTTGTAGACTTCTTCTATGGAATATTTTTAGGTTTTAAAGTACATTTTTTTCTAGCTCAATATTTTTTATTTCTTTTTCTAATTTTTTTTTTTTTTTGCATTAAGAAAAATCTCGAACTAATAATTGAAATTATAGTCCATCCACCTATGGACCCTGATTTCACTTTATCCCAATTTCAATTGTGTAGCTATTCTATTTTTCAAAAAAGTTTTTTTTTTTTTTTACTTTTTCTTAGTCTAATAAAAAATTTTATACTAAACGGGTCAAGCCTAATATTAATTGGGCTAAGGAAAGAGAGAAACTGATTTTTTAGCTCAACAGAATGGTAACTCTACTAGATACTTATAGGCTAACCATAAAAAATGTTTATAAATTATTTGGGCCTTTGTACATAAATAATAAAATAATGATTGGGCTTTGTTTTGTTTTAATATTTAATTTTTTATGTATATAGTTGTATCGATATGGGCATGAGTGATGTAGGAAAAAAAATAGAAAAAAAAAAGGGTAAGGCCCATTGGGCCTTTAGGGGGGAAATTTTTTTTTCATGATGCATGATTAGAAGTGGTCAAACCTAGACTGTCCTAGGAGCTTAGGAGGGAAGTCATTATAATACGTATAGTGGGAAACAAATTTAGGAAGGAAGATGATGCAATCTGGTTCGAGTGAGAACGAGAAATAAAGAGTAAGAATAGGGGGTTTTGAGTATGAATGTATATGAATATCATGCACTAAGACACAAACACAGTCAGAGGTTGAGCTCGAAATAGGGTTCGATATGACTCACGAATACTAAATGTCACTTGAGATTCAAATGAAAGATTAGATGCAACTTACTAACTCGCTTAAATGAAAAGTTCACCACAATCTTAAGAATAAGATTGATAAGAATACAAGAAAGATTAAAGAGTCTAATCAACACTCAATAATTCAGCAAAATAAGCTCTAAGAGCTCAAGTGTGACCTTACTCAAAAGAGGAAAGTTTCGCTATAAAATATGATTGTCTTCGTTCATATATTTCTATATGTTGTTTACAAATGTTGCTATTTATAACATGTCCTAAACTTTAGTGGCAAAACTGTAAATAATGTACAAAGTCTTAAACTCTAAAGAATTGGACCTATAAATAAAATAAAGGAAACATGTACAAGAATACAAAATTGTGCGTTTAATAGAAGTTAGCATATAGTTACTTAGCCTATCTTAGAAGGAGCAGGATTTGAATTAGGCAGGGTCGATAGTTGGATGTCTGGGTTCGAGGAAGAATCCCTGGAGTCTCGTATTACTTTAGCAAGGTACCAAAAATGTTGGCCCATAATTGCCAAATACTATAATTAGTTGGTACTAGTCTCTTAGTGCTGTGTCGAGTGGTTCTTTGGTTTAGAATGCTCGGCCGTATGGCCTCTCGTCTTCTCGGTAGACAATAGACTTAGTGCTAAGTGTTTCCTTTTCTTTCCCTCGATCTTATATTTTTAGTTTGTCCTTGACAAAACTTGATTAGCCTCGGCTTAGGATTAGTCGGCCTTGCCTTAGATATAGTCGGAAGCTAATTCATATCATTACCGTGGGTTCGAGAAGAAGCCGTCCTTGACGTTAAACTTTAGGCATGGGTCGGAATGCCAAACAAACTTCTCTTCCTCTTTTGTTTCACCATAGGTGTCAAGTTTCTCTAGATTTCCTCAATGCTCATAAGGGTTAAGCAATAACTCTTCCCATCCTTTTGAATAGTATAAGTGTTGAGGAAGCCATAATGAATCACTTTTCGATCATATACCCATTATTGCCTAAGAAGTAAATTTGTGGCATTCATAGGGACCACATCAAATTTAATTTCAACTTCATAATACCTTACCGTGAATGTTATTCAAGCTTTTCTATGTACATAGACCATACTCTTGTCATTAAACCACTTCAATCCATAAGGTCAGGGATGTGGGTAGGTCGGCAATTTCATCTTTTCCACTAACTCGGCAGAGACAACGTTGGTGTAACTTCCTCCATCAACAACTAGGAAATAGGTCTTCCTATTCACTAAACATCGAATATGAAATAAATTTTACTTTTTTCTAGGGTTTGCCTTTAGGTCGGCTTGTGTCGCCATGGCTAAGAGTTCATCTAGATTTTTGGCATAAACATCTTCTCCTATCAACTCATCTTTCAAACTCTTATCACTCAAACTCTTTACTTGAGCATTCGGTCCTTCGCCTTTCAAGACCATAACCCTCTTAGTCGGACATTGAGAAGCAATATGTTTGTAGCCTAAGCATTTGAAGCACTTCACTTCTCGAGCCTTGTTACCAGGTGCCTTTTCTTTCTCGACAATATTTTTCTTGGCATGAACTGGTCGGCTAAGCTCTCCTTTCTCCATCTTCCTCTCTAGCCCTTTTCTCTTGGCATACCTCTTAAGTTCAACGCTACCTTATTGAGGTCAACTAGTCGACCTTTGATGCCTTCTTTTCCTCTATCTCTCCACCCTTAATGCTAGATTGATCAATTTTTCCAAAGAGTTAAATGGATGCAATTCAACTATGTCGGCAATGTCATCTTAGAGTCCACTTAGGGACTTAACAATGGTACAGTCCTGTGGCTCGGTAATCTCACATCTCGTCATCAAGGTCTCAAACTCCTACAAGTACTCTTCAACAATGTTTCGACCTTACCTTAAGTGTTGGAAGGCATGGAGCATCTCTTGCTCAAAATAAGTCAGTAGGAAGAGTTGATTCATCAATTGCTTCATAACTTTCCAAGTTTTAATTGGCTCTTCTCCTTCAACATCTCATTTAGCAACCAACTTATTCTACCAAAGGCTTGTATATTCAATAAGGGATAATGAAGCTAACTTAACCTTTATTTGATCATCACACTCGTAGCACTCGAATAACTTCTTGATTCAAGGAGCTTAGTTAAGTAATTCTTTAGGTCAGCAGTTTAAGCTTAATATTATCAAGTCCTCAGCCAGGTGCTTGGGGTTCATCCTTTGCATTCCGAACTAGTCGGTTCACCTCAGATCGGCTACTTCTGTTGAAGCTCCATTTGGCCACATTTCTTCTCAGCTAAGTTTCTCTTCTCCAGGCTTCTTAATTTGGTTTGGAGTCAACACTCCTTTCATTTCTTCTTCTCGACACAGGTTGGTTTTCTTCTTGGCTCGACAGCTCTTCTTGGCTATCGCTCATCGTTATCAAGTTCATTGTAAGCACTTTGTGCTAGTAGGTGTTCATTCCCTTCTTTCTTCTTAACCAACAGGTCTGCAACTTCTGACTAAACTAGTAAGTTCTTAGATAGAGTCAACAAGATTCTAAATATGATATTCTAAGTCATCAACATGTCTCCTCAAGCTTCCACAAGGACTATCACCACTATTATTGACACTATCTTAAGACATTTTCGTTTGTACAGCAATTTCCAGAGAAAATTGAACAAATAACAAAACATAATTACAGTAACCTAGAAACAACCACTACTTGGCTTCATGTAGCTACCACTATTGACAAACACTCGAATCAACTACTGAAATGAATGTTATTGGACTTAAATGTAGCACAATACTACGACTACTAGAACATAAACAATGCACTATGCTATAGAACAACAACTAACAGATGTCTAAACCATGAATCAACTTTGAAGAACACTAACATGCGTATCTCCTCAAAGCTCCTATACTAAGATGATACGTATAACAGGCAACAAATCTGGGAAGGAAGATGTTGTAATCTGGTTCGAGTGAGAACGGGAAATAGAGAGTAAGAATAAGGGGTTTTGAGTGTGAATGTGTATAGATATCATGCACCAAGACATAAATATAGTCAGAGGTTAAGCTCGAAATAGGGTTCGATATGACTTACGAATACTAAATGTCACTTGAGATTCAAATGAAAGATTAGATGCAACTTATTAACTTGTTCAAATGAAAGGTTCACCACAATCTTAAGAATAAGATTGATAAGAACACGGGAAAGATTAAAGAGTCGAATCAACACTCAATAATTCAGCAAAACAAGCTCTAAGAGCTTAAGTGTGACCTTACTCGAAAGAGGAAAGTTTCATTGTAAAATATGATTGTCTTCATTTGTATATTTTTGTATGTTGTTTACAAATATTGCTGTTTATAGCATGTCTTAAACCCTAGTAGCAAAACTGTAAATAATGTACAAAGTCTTAAACTTTAAAGAATTGGGCCTATAAATAAAATAAAGGAAACATGTACAAGAATACAAAATTGTGCATTTAATAGAAGTTAGCATACAGTCACTCGACCTGTCCTAGAAGGAGTAAGATTCGAATTAGGCAAGGTCGGCAATTGGATGTCTAAGTTTGAGGAGGAGTCCCTGGAGTCTCGCATTGCTTTGGCGAGATACCAAAAATGTTGGCCCATAATTACTGAATACTAGAATTAGTCGGCACTAGTCTTTTGGTGCTGTATTAAGTGGTTCTTTGGTTTAGAGTGCTCAATCGTATGGTCTCTCATTTTCTCAACAGACTACAAACTTGGTGCTGAGTGTCTCCTTTTCTTCCCTTTGGTCTTCTGTTATTAGTTTGCCCTTGAAAAAACTTGATCGGCCTTAGCTTGGATATAGTCGGAGACTGATTCCTATCACGTTGTATAAATCCTGAGTAATGTGATGTAACTACTACTTAAGGCCAAGTTAGCTAATCTTGTTCAAGTTTCAATTTGGCTAGTGATTTATCTTAAGCCTTTTGAAACTTAGAAACCTTTTAAAACCTACCTAATTGCATTCACAAGTCTACATAAGTGGGCAAATAAATCATATGTGGCAAGTCCATTAAAATCAAAGGCTACAACATGGTGGAATTTGAAGATATATATATTTTTGTACTTTTGAAAATTTGTAAAAATTTTATACTCTGTAATTTTCTTAATTTCTTGTATATTCTTTGTAAAAGCAAGATAAGTAAATTTTTTTTTTTTCACATTTTTTTTAGAAATTTTTAGGAGAATGAAGAAGGAGATTTATATTAACTAAGTCCAAAGACCCTAAGGATGTGCTCAAGAGATGGTTCTAGTTTTTTAGCCCTAAGTAGTAAGACTATCAAAACAAAGATTAGGCCCATCATGTCATTGATGAAGATTCCTATCAACCTCACTTTTGTATAGGCCCTAGTTTGCTTCTGGAACCTAGAGCTTGTGGCCTTTTGTTTTAGGCCTCACCATCTATGCCCATTGATTGAGGAATAAATCCAATTACTGAAGGGCCCTACCAATATGAGTGAAATCTACCTTCTAAACCTTGAAAAAGGCACTTACGGCATCTTCAGTGACTTACTAGGGGTGAAGAAGAACAAGATAGATGGGGCCTTAAAGGATAATAATGAGAGATATCTTAAGCTATCTTATTTGTTAGGCTGGTTTATAGGAAAGTCCAAATACCAAGAAAAGTGCAATGTCCTTTATGGGGGCTACTAAGGATGACAACGCAACTGCTGCCATGCATACATCTTAGCAGTATTTAAGATCATCTTGTTACCAGAAGGAGTGTTTAATATTTGCTTCCAGGTTACAGAGATAGTAGCCTAATTTCTAGAAGGGAAATCTTATATCTTAGCCCTCTTAGATCATTAAATCACCTTAAGATTAAAAGACATAGAGATATGAAGACTTCCCTACACCTCCTTATGATCTGGTTTGTCGACTACATGGTGATCCACTAACTCAACTTTCATAGGGTAGAGTTTGCTATGAAGGTTAATATAATCCTGACCTTCGTGAGGGTAGAGTTGTTAGAAGGCCCTACTTGCTATTGGGTTGAGATTTTTCAAGATTTCAGTGCTGAAGAGTTAGTTTGGGTTGCTAGATGGCATACTATTAAGGAAACGATAAGGAGTTGTAGAGACTTTGAGGTAGTTCCACTTATTAGGATGAATCAGTGCATAGGGTATTATCCAATTATTGTAATTTGATAGGCTGGGCTTATCCATACCATAGTCTATAAGCACTCTAGACAAGGTAACTATGGGCTATTATGACCAGCATCTTATGATAGATGAAAAATAACCTGCTTACTCACCATAAGACTATGTAGGGTGAATGAGTTATGATCTTGAAACTCTAGCTAGAAGATTTAGCAAGGAATGCTAGCAAGTATTGAGTCATGAAAGACTATGTCTACCAATACCTCAAGGAAGCGGGCCAAAGCCCATGATGTACTGTATGTAGCTCAAAAGAATCTTACCAATGAAATCAAAACCTACATGAAGCAAGTCTAAGCTTGAGTGGAAGTTGTCTATGAAGATGCAAATAGGTCAGGGAGAGTTTAGAAGGTACCGTATAAGGTAACAAAGCAGTAAGCTGAGTCATTGAAGGACCGATTGATAAGAGCCTACGATAGGATCCAAGAGTTGGAGGCACCAGTAAGGCCTAGCTTATCTAGGAAGAGGAGAAGCAGTGAAGCAAGATCTAGCTAGCTAGCCAAGAGAAGATCTAGCAAATAGGATTCTTAGCTTAGAGATTTTGTTTTGATTTTAGGAAAAAAGAGTTTTAATTAAAGCCTAACATTTGCAGTCTTAATAAAAATGATATTTTTGCTACATTATGAATTACTTGACAACTCTAATATCAGCATCCATATGTTCTCATAAGTTCTCTTTATCTTATATTCAATTATTTATTTTTATTCTTTGTTGCTATTTCATACATGCAAAAAAAAAAAAGGAAAAGTAATAAAAAAAAAGATAAAAGAGGAAACGATTTTCAAAACAAAAGAAAAAAAAAAGAGAGAGAAGAGAAAAGAGGGGGTAAAGACAAAAGAAAGTTATCAAACAAAAAGGTCACTAAAATGACAACTAACACAAGCAACATAGACAACATTAGCAATGTAGGCAACACCAACACTAAAGTCCCCATTGAAGCAAGGGTCATACTTTTGGAACAATCAATGAAGTTCATAGGTGACAAGATGAACTTTTTGATTGATAGTTTTAACTCCTACGTGCAACTTAACTCGCCAGTGTAGAAAACTCCAAACCATATGGGAAAGGGACTGTCATGAGCCTACAAGAAGGAGAAGAAACAAGCTTACAATATCTGTAACTAAGGGTAGAATTCAAGATCAATTTCAAAGGTTTAAGGAAGGAATTTGAGGACAAACAGAAACAAATGGAAAAGATGTTGCTATAGGAAATGAATGACAAGATGAAGGCTATTAAGAAGCAAGATGGGTGTGAGAAAGCAAGTATCACTGACATAGCTACACAAGATGGCTTAACTTTCCTAGAAAAGTTCAAGATGTCAAATTTTGAGAAGTATGATGGAACTAGTTGCCCAAAGTTGCACACTCGGTTGTATGTTAAGAAAATGAGTAAGTATGCCTAGTATGATCATTTAATGGTCTAGGCATTCTAAGATAGTTTAACTAACCCAACTTTGACTTAGTATGCTTAGCTCGACCTCAATTAAATCAATACTTAGGAGAAGTTGGTTTGAGCCTTTTATAAGCAATATAAGTTCAACGTAGAAGTTGCACCCACTGTATGGGATCTAAGAAGCCTCCATAAGAAGCCCAATGAATCATTCAAAGAATATGCTTAAAGATAAGGAGCTTAAGCCTCAAGGTGTCTACACTAATCCTAAAAAAGGAGTTAACTTTCACCTTTATCAATACCTTAGAGAAATCCTACTTCACACATTTCATACAACTTGCCTTAGCCAGCTTTGCTGAAGTTATAACAATGGGGTGCATAATAGAGAGCATTATTGCATCTATTAAATTACTTGCTTCAAACATCCAAGATAAGAAACCTATCCCTACTTAATGTGTCGCTAGGGTTAGACAAATGGAGAAGCACCATAACGAAGCGAGCAGAAAGAAACAGAAAAAAAGCTAGCAAAGTTCGGGCAACTATCGAATGGATATGATGCACTACTCGATCCTACTCGACCTATTATCCACTAAATGTAACTCACTGGTCCGAACTAAAGGATCACTCGCCTCTACTCCTTGCTAAAGGCAACAGATAAGAGTTGAAGGATAATAAGAATACTAAGGTTACTCAAAGGAAACGTAAATAATTTCTCTATTGATGATTCATTGTCTACATACAAATAAATGGGGGTTTATATACCTGTCTACTAGGGTTACTTTACATGTATGAAAAGGAAAAAGCATATTCTTATAATTAGGTTACATAATACATACTAAAAAGAGTAAAAGAGAAGTGATATTCAGTACGGAAAAGTAATGAATCCCTCTAAAATATTGTGCCAGAAGACACATGTCACTCAGTGGTTGGATGTCAAAAATATGGTAAAAGGTGGTGAAAAGAGAAAAGAGGGGCTACAGTTAGAGGCTAACTTGATTTGGATCAGGTTAGAGCCTAATCAATCTTGCTGTAGAGTAGTGGGCTTGAGTTGGGGTTGAGCGCTTGTGATTAGTTTAGGAGTTCAACTTAGATAGTCCTGGAGTTACCTCCTTAGATGTCTTATCATAGCATAACTGCTAGGCAGGAGCAGGTTTGGCACATGTAAGGGTTTGACAATTAAGTTGGCAAAGGATTAGATTAAAATAGTAATCTCAGTCTTGGATATGGCTTTAAGCTACTATCATTCAAGTAAGTCCTTGGAGTCTTCTAGCTCAACTACAAGTAATTGGTCCATGGGGTTAATTCTTATCATCCACCTATGGGTCAAAAAGATTTGTCCTCAAATCTGGAGTGGTCTCTAATTATCCTTCTTATGCATTTGTAGGGCCTTCTTTTGGTTAGTGTAGAATCAAGTTAGATACATTGAAGGTAAAGGAAATACCATAGTCATCAGGTAACTCAATCCAATATGCATTACAATTAACTTTCTTCAAAACTTTAAAAGGACCATCAGCTTGAGGGGATAGCTCGTTTTGTCTCAAATGTAGGAATTGCTCTCAATTGAGGTGAATCCATGCTAAGTCTCCTCATTGGAAAGAAATAGTCTGGCAACTTCAGCTACCAATTTCTTTCTATCTGTAATTGAACTTGGAGATCTTCTTGGTTATAGACTAGTATAGTTCTTGAAATTTTTGAGCTCGATCAACTCCAAATTAACTCTCTTCAGTAGCTATAGGGATGTCGATCATATATAAGGAGATAATAAGATTGAGGCCATAAATGACCTCGAATGGGGTCTTCCTAGTAGTACTGTAGACAATTCGGTTGTTTGCAAATTCTACAATTGGTAGACACAAATCCCAGTCCTTCAAGTTCTTTCCCATGATAACTTTAAGTAGATTGCCTAGTGTCCTATTTTCCACTTTAGTCCGGTCATCAATCTGAAGGTAGCTACTAAAACTGAATAGAAGTTTAATTTTAAGTCTCCTCTAAAAAGTCTTCCAAAAATAGCTCAAAATTTTGTGTCCCAATATGAGACAATAGTCTTTGATACCCCATGTAGTTAGACATGTTCTTGTAAAAACAAATTAACAATATATAAAGCATCGTTAGTCTAATGGCATAAGATGAAGTGTCCCATTTTGCTGAAGTGGTCCACTACAACAAATACAGAATCTTTTCCTCTAGATGTTTAAGCTAACCTTAGGATAAAGTCCATGCTGAGGTTAGCCCAAGGTAAGATTGGCATTGGCAAAGGTATGTATTCTCTATGGGGTTCTCTCTTCCCCTTAGCTCACTTATACACTTTATAACTACCAACTACCTTTTGGACATCCTTAGCCAAACCTGGCCAGTAAGAGTTCTCCTTCAACAAATTGGCTATCTTGGTCTCCTTAAAGTGACTTGATAATCCACCGCTATGAGCTTGCTTAATCGACAGCTCACACATGGAACAGTTCGATATGCACAGCCTTTGGTCCTTGAATAGATAGCCTTCCTTAAGATAATAATTTTGTTTACAAGGTGGTCAGTAAGGTTTGCTAACATGATAGAGCATCGATAACTACATTTGCGCTTCCTTTCTTATGTTAGATCACATGTGAAAATCCTTCCATGAACTCCAATCACTTGGCTTGCCTCTTTTATAGTTTGTTCTGACTCCTAAGATGCTTTAGAGACTCATGGTTTATATATATGACAAACTTTCATGGCAACAAATAGTGTTGCTAGGTAGTAAGGGCATGAAAAAGATAGTACAACTCTTTCTTGTATATAGAATAGTTCAACGTAGTACCACTAAGCTTCTCACTGTGGTAGGCAATGAGTCTTTACTCTTACATCAGGACAGCACCAATTCTAACTTCGAATGCATCACATTCCAACTTGAAGGGTTTATCAAAATCTAGTAGTGATAAGACGGGCACCGAGGTGAGCTTCTCTTTGATTTCTCTAAAGCTCTATCCAGCTCAATTGTTCCATCTAAATCCTTTACTCCTTTTTGTTAGCTTAGTCAAGGAAGCAACTATGGTATTGAAGTTCTTAATAAATTGCCTATAAAAAGAAGCTAGACTATGGAAACTTCATAATTCAGTGACATTCTTCGGTGTTAGCCACTCCAGAACAGCTCAGATCTTCTCATCATTTGCTTAAATTCGTTCCCTTGACACCATAAATCCTAGAAAAATAACTTCTTCCTAATAGAACGTACACTTCTTCAAATTCCCATATAACTTCTTAGTTCACAGATTGTCAAATACTTTGTAGAGATGTTGAACATGGTTATTTAGGTTGGCACTGTATACCGGTATGTCATCAAAGTACATGATCACAGATCTTTTGATCAAGGGGCACATCACATGGTTTATTAACCTCATAAATGTGCTCAGCACATTAGTAAGTCTAAACGGCATAACCAACCATTTGTAGAGACCATGCTTAGTCTTAAAGGTGGTCTTCTACTCATCACCTAGTTTCATATAAATTTGGTGGTAGCCACTTCGTAGATCAATCTTTGAAAATATTTTGGTACCATGGAGCTCATCTAACATGTCATTAAGCCTTGATATCGGTTATCTGTACTTGATAGTAATTCGATTGATTGCTCGGCTATTGATGTACATATACCATGAACCATCTTTCTTCAGAATAAGCAAAGTTGGTACTACATAAGGGCTCATGCTCTCCCTTACATATCTTCACTCTATGAGCTCATTTACTTATCTCTTCAGCTCGACAACATGCTCAAGGATCATTCTATATACAGGTCAGTTTAATAGAGTGGCGCTTAGTTGAAGATCAATACAGTGCTCAATGCCTCAGACTGGAGGCAATCCTCTAGGTAATTCTTCAAGAAACAGATCAGAAAACTCATTTAACAGGCTTTAAATTTCATCAAGAGTATCCTTTAAATCTCTCATCTCTAACAATCTTTTGATTAACATGAATATAGGCTCTTTAGCTTTTCGAGCAACTTGGAGCTCACTTTAGCTCATCACTAAGGCCTTCTTCTTACTAGCTCAAGTGAGCTAATTATGAGTTTCATTTAGTTAAGATGGGGTCATGGGTTGCAACACAATTTTCGTTTCATCCTTAACAAAGGCATAGGTGTTCTTATACCCATCGTAAGTAATACATCAGTTAAATAACTGAGGTCGTCCAAGTAGTAGATGTGAAGCTCCTATGTGAACAACATTGCACACTACTTCGTCCCTATACAGACTCTCAACACTAAATGGTACGATCACTTGTTCAGTTACGTATAAGGTACCCTTATCATGAAGCCAATGCAACTTGTAAGGTTAAGGATGCCTTGAGGTCAGTAGACCCAACCTTTGCACAAAAGATTATGCACCAACGTTAGTATAGCTCCCTCTATCCACAATAATGGTGCACAATTCTCGCTTTATGGTACATTTAGTATGGAACAAATTTTCCATTTGGTCTTCCATGAAGCTTGGTAAGGAACCTAAGACTTGTCTCAAAACTAGGGTTATCACTTCTCCTTAATCGGCATAGACACATTTTTACTCTTCTTCCCTAGCTTTTGCCTCTCAAACATCCTTCTCTTCCTTAGACTCGCTCTTGTTGGTGCTATCTACTACATCTCCTTGAAGCACCATGATACGTTGTGATATGGACTCATAAAAGGGCATACAAGCTTAATATCACACATAACCAAAGGGGGTGGGTCCGAATCATAAGATGGTCCAAAAGATAAATGACAGTCAAAGGATGTACAAGGGTTCTTGTGCACCAACGATGCATATGATGCACCAACGTCTCATATAAGTTAAGGTCACACTTGCTATGACACACAAGTATGATCAAAGAGCACTTACTACTAGTCCACATTCAATAGGTTAGATAAAAGTAGCTCAAAAGTAAGCAAAAATGATACATAGCTTAAGAGAGTGAGAAAGTTCAGTGTATTCTCTATATATTGATGATGCAGCTATTATAATATGCAAGTATTTATAGTACCTAATTAAGGTAAGTCATAGGTTATAGGAAATTATAGAAATGGATCTCTATTAGCTAAGAAAAGGAAAATAATTTATAGGGGTAGCAATGTAATCATGCCAAAAGAGTATCCTTTGTCAAAAAAGATAGTACGGAAGTTAGAAAAGACAACATACGCATAATTTTGCTCATTTGATGGTCTCAATAACACTGTGAGCCGAGTAAGGGTGGGCCTTGATTAGGTTTGATTGATGCCTACAGTTTGGCAACTCTAATTGTTAGGACTGGATAAGGGTTGGCTTAGGGATGGCTCTTAATTGGGTTGACCTTGGATGGTTGGCTCTTAATAATTATTAGCTTGGCCTCAGAACTATGGGGTTAGCTATATCTTGGTTTGGTACTTAGACTAGTCCATTGTGGAGGGGTTGGCTTGGTATGTTAGCTGATCACCTTGGTAGTTCCTTAAATGGTGTGAAGAGCGAAGTAGCTTGATAGGTCGAATTGGGGTAAGCACTACTCTTCAGTGCTTAACTCACCTCGGACAATTCGGTAAACCATCTAAGTGAGCCTTCAGGTTTGGGAGCACGTGATCGGTCCTTGATCCTTATCATCCCCTCTAGGTTATTTGAGATTTGGGATCAAATCGAGTTCAGCTCCAGGTTGCTCGTCTTCAGTAGTGTAAGGTTAGAGATCGGCAATATTGAAGGAGTCTGAAACTCCATATCCTTTAGGGAGTTCAATCTTGTAGGCATTAGGATTAACCTCCATGAACTCAACCTATTTGGCTTGCTTTCGTGATAACTTGGGTTGGCTCTTTAAATATCTTAAGAATTCATGATCAGTGTAGATCACAAATTCCTTCGACAGCAAATAGTATTGCCATACCGTTAGGGTTCGAATTAAGGAGTAGAACTTCTTGTCATAGATAGAATAGTTAAGTGTAACTCCTCGAAGTTTCTTACTAAAGTAAGCAATAGGTTAGCCTTCTTGCATCAGTACAGTACCAATGCTTAGTCAAGACACATCATACTTTACTTCAAACACTTTGTCGAAGCTCAGTAAAGCTAAGACAGAGGTTGTGGTAAGCTTATCCTTTACTTCCTCAAAACTCCTCTGCTCTTTCTCTCCCCATATGAATTCAATGGTCTTCTTTTAGAGTTCGATGAGTGGGGCCACAATCATATTGAAATTCTTTATAAATTTGTGATAGAATGATGCTAAGTTGTGGAAACTTCTTACATTGACCGAAGTGGGCAATACTGGCCATTCGGTGATTGTTCTGATCTTCTCTTCGTCAACTCATATGCCACCACTACTTATAACAAATCCTAAGAATATCACCTCGAATCAACAAAAGTCACACTTCTTCAAATTAGCATAAAGCTATTCAGTTCAAAGTTTCGCAAAGACACTTTGAAGATGTTGTTGGTAGGTCTCCAAGTCAAGACTATACACCAAGATGTTGTCAAAATAAACTACGACAAACTTCCCTAGTAAGTCTCAATGCACATGATTCATCAAGCGCATAAATGTGCTTAGTACGTTAGACAGTCTAAACAGCATTACAAGCCATTCATATAATCTATGGCGTGTTTTGAATGCAATCTTTCACTTGTTTCCTTCATGCATTCATATCTGATGGTATCCAGATTTGAGCTCGATTTTAGAGAACACTTTTGCTTTGCTTAATTCATCTAGCATGTCATCAAGCCTAGGTATAGGATACTTATACTTGATGGTGATTTAATTGATCACTTGGCTATCTATATACATCCTCTAAGAACCTTTCTTCATTATTAACAAGGTCAGCACTATGCAGGGACTAAGGGACTCAGGCACATACCCCTTCCTCATCAGCTCATCTACTTGCTTCTATTGCTCGATGTCCTATTTAGCATTCAGCCTATAGGCAGGCTTGTTCAGTAGTGCAACTCTTAGCTATAGGTCGATTACATGCTCAACGCCTTAAATGGGAGGCAGACCTTTTGGTAGCTCCTCTAGAAATAGGTTGGCAAATTCCCCAAGTAAGGTTTTTACCTTGGTAGGCAACTCCTCCTCCTCGAGTCTCAACTCTAGAATTCTTCAAACTAGTAAATAGGTCGGTCCTTCAAGCTCCATCTCTTTTTTTTAGTTCAACTCGGGTTAATACTGAAGCTTCTTTCTTTAGGGTTAGACACAATTGGGACTACATGACCTTTACTTACTCGATAGTCATCGAGCTTAATTTTACCCTCCTGCCTCATACTCTAGGGATCAAGCATTCCTCCTTCCATCATATATCGTTGCTCAATTGAACATCTATAGTCGTTTAAGTAGAATATGGGATGCACACATAGGCAGCACATCACAAAGTACTTCATCTCGATATTTGCTAATGCAGATTGGCATAGATACTTGTTTGTTCACTTATAAGGTTCCCTTATTACTAAGCCAATGAAGCTTATGAGGTTTTGGGTAGGGTTTGGTCGGCAATTTCAATTGTTGGACCATAAATGCAGAGTTGCATTGGTATAACTCCTACTATCAACTATCAGGGTGCATAGTGACTCATTCACCTTGCATCCGATGTGAAAGAGATTTTCTCTCTATTCATCTTCAAGCATAGGATTAACAATCATTGTCCTCCTCAGCACTAGACTGGTTAACATAAAGTTGCCTTCTTCACTGTAGATAACTTCCTCCTCGGACAGTTCGGTTTATCCATCCTCCTTCAACTCCTATACTTCCTCATTAGTGTTCTCCACTTTGAGAGTTGGCATCTTGCCTCAAATCACCATAGTCCTTCTATTCGAATACTAGGTGGCCATATGTCCAAATCCTTGGAATTTAAAACACTTGTTCTCACTCGTCTTCCAACCCGAACTTTAGCCTTTCTCAAACCTCCTCGAGACTTCCTTCTCCTCTGCTCAGGTAGTTTGGATAGGTCAAGTCTTAACAACCTTACTTAGTTCCATTCGCATAGGTATACTGGGAACAATTTAGCTATTGCCTAATCATTCAACTGGTGGTTAGAACCTTCTTGTTTGGTACCTTTCTATCCTCTAGATGGCTTGGATCGTATTGTCAAGTGACCTAATTTCTATGGTTTCCAAGATATCTCCAGTCTCATATTTCAATCCATTGATGAATTGAGATACCATTTGGTTTTCTATCTCATTGACTTCACATCGAATCATCAACATCTAGAATTCCTTAACATAAGCCTCAATAGTTGATCCTCTTTACCTTAGTTCTCGTAACCTTTTGAAGGCATCCTGAAGATAGTAGCTTGGCACAAACCTTCTCCTCATAACCCTCTTCATTTCATCCCATCTCTTAATTTCTCGTGCTCCTTTTCTTCGTCGGGTGGCTTGCAAGTTTTTCCACCACAAGGCGGTATAACCAGTAAATTCCAACACCATAAGTCTAAACTTTGCATTATTGGGTACTTCGTAGCATTCAAACTACTTTTCAATCTTATCTATCCAATCTAGGTAGTCCTCAACATCACCACTTTAAAAAAAACTTAGAATACGCATCCTTAATCCTTCGACTCTAAGGGTTCATACATTTCTTTCTTTAGTCTTGTAGTACTCCTATGCTTCGTCCTCTCCTTCCACTTCTTCCTTAATCTCTTCAAGCATTAGCCTTCATCTAGCATCCCTACTAATTGCTTCAACTTGGGTTAGTTGAGCTAAGGCATTAACTTAGCTAAAATGACCATTGCCTTACTCTTGCTGCTCAGGTTCTCTAATGGGGTTATTTTTAGCTTATGGCCTATTTTCTTGGATAATAGTCATCAAACTAGCTACCAAGTTGGTAAGCTTATCCAAGCGATCACCCATAAACTGAGGTGTGAACCTTCCTTCTTGCCCTTAGCCATGCCGAGTACCACTTTCTTGGTTTCCCAAAGTTCCCTAAGCACTTAAATCTAACATTGTTGGTTACTCCACAAAATTGATGTTTAATAATACCACTTGAAGTTCTTTCAGTAAATAACAACAACAGATCAATAACTAATACTCTTAACACCATGACAATTACACAATAAACAAATAGTCAACCACACTCTATTTTACATATCCGAAACAGGGGAAAATAGAGTACATAATACTTCTTAACTACCAAACTCCAATGTTAACAATAGAATCTCTATCATACGAGAGCAGTAACAAACCACTCAAAGAACACAGTAGCAAAATCTAGCTTCGAACGTAGCTAAGCTCTGATACCAGGATGATACGGAATCGTAAATGAACACACAAGCCTTATATTACACATAACCAAAGGGCATGGGTTCGTATCATTAGATGGTCTAAAAGATAAATGACAATTGAAGGCTGAGTAGGGGTTCCTGTACACTGATGATGGATATGATACACTAACACCTTACACAAGCTTGGGTCATACTTGATATGACACATTAGTATGGCTAGAGGGCACTCGCCATAAGTCCATGCTCAATAGGCTAGATAAGAGTAGCTCAAGAGTAAGCATAAATGATACTTAGCTTGAGAGAGTGAGAAAGTTCAGTGTATTCTTTGTATATTGATGATGCAGCTATTATCATATGCAAGTATTTATAGTACCTAATTAGGGTAAGTCTTAAGTTACAAGAAATTACAAAAAAGGATTTCTACTAACTAGGAAAAGGGGAATAATTTACAAGGATAGTAATGTAATTGTGCCAAAAGAATATCCTTTGTTAGAAAGGACAGTATAGATGTCAGAAAAGTTAGTGTGTGCATAATTTTATTTATTTTATGGTCCTAATTACACTATGAGCCGAGCAAGGGTGGGCCTTGATTAAGTTTGATCGACGCTTACAGTTCAACAACTTTGATTGTTGGAACTGGACAAGGTTTAACTCAAGGACGACTCTCAATCGGGTTGGCCTTGGATGGTTGGCTCCTAACAATCTTTAGCTCAGCCTCAAAACTATGGGATTAGCTGTATCTTGGTTTGGTACTTAGACTGGTGTATTGTAAAGGGGTTAGCTTGGCATGTAGGCTGATCACCTTGGTAGTCCCTTGGATGGTATGGAGAGCAAAGTAGCTCGGCAAGTCAAATTAGGGTAAGTACTACTCTTCGGTGTTTAACTCACCTCGGATAGCTTGGCAAACCATCTAACCGAACCCTCGAGTTCAAGAGAGCATGATCAGTCCTTAATCCCTATCATATTGATTTAGACACTTAGCAGCCATGTATCTGAAACCTAAGCCTTTAAAGTACTTCACCTAGCTAGTTTTCCATCTAGAGGTCTATCCTTTCTCATTTGTTCTCAAGGTTGCCTCAATTTGATTCGATTGTCCTGTTCGGCTATTGTTAGGTTGGTCATTCTTTTCTTCAGCTCAATATGGCCTCTGTAACTCAGCTTGAACAGGTTAGTGCAATATAGGGGCTCCAGAGAATGTTGGCTCAGGTTAACTTGGAGCACTTCTCCTCTGCTTTTCAACCTTATACACTATCTTAATCACTTCTTCCAAAGTATAAAACCTTTGCACTTCCTTAATATTGCAAATCTCATACTTGAGCCCAGAAATGAACCTCAATATTGTACAAGCCTCTGATTCTTCCATGTTGGCTCGAATCATAAGCATCTAGAACTCTCTTACATGGTCATCAATAAAGCAGCCTCCTTAGTGAAGTTCTTGCAACTTTGTAAGTGTATCTTATAAGTAGGTCTTGGGCACAAATCTACCCCTTAACAACCTTTTCATCTCTTCCTAAGTTCTCACTCCTCATCTTCTATCCCTTACCTTAGCTACATTTAGATTTTTCCACCATATTGTGGCATACCTAGTAAACTCCAATATAGCAAGTTAGATTTTGATAGCATTTGTATAACCATAATAGTCAAACACCTTCTCGACCTTCTCTTCCCACTCCAAGTATTCATCTGCATCTCCACTCCCATTAAAGGACGAGATTTGAACCTTAACATTGTCTAGCCTTCGAGGAGCTTAGCGTCCTTGTCCCTATGCTTGGTAATAGTCAGTTTCTTCCTCCCCAAACTCTTCAACATCTAGCTCTTCATCATCTTCCTCAATCTCCTCTAACTCCAATCTTTGTTTAGCAGCTCGATTTGCTACTCCTTCAGCTTGTTGTGGTCAAACTAGGCAATTGGTTCGGTTACCTTAGCCATAGTGTCTCTTAAGGGCATTTTCTCATGGGTTATGGTGTTGTACACCTTGGGATTATTGTCTATTAACTTGCATTGTTGTGACTAGACTCTCAATAAGGTTTATGAGTTTGTCAAGTTTATCACCAACCGACCCTAGAGTGTTACTACCACTATGACAAAGACCAAGTTGAACACCACTATTTTGGTCACCAACAACACCCTGAACATTCGAATATGACATGTTACAATACTTCTCAAATAGATCAACAACTCACTAACAAGTTTAATACCCAATAATTACTTAAATAGAATAGAAATAAACTTACTTTGTTTTTGTAATGAAAAATAAAGTAAGAATAGAGTAATAAGAAACTGCACTTACTAACACACAAACATATTGCAACAGTTATGGAAGGAACATAATAGCCACTAACAGTAAAGTGAACTAAAACTTCACTGTAACTTCACACACTCTCTTTTGAAACCGTGCTCGAATACCAGTGAAGTTGATGCATCTTTAGGGTTAGATAAATGGAGAAGCACCGGAACAAAGCAAACATAAAGAAACAGAAGAAAAGCTAGCAAAGTCTAGGCGACTACCAAATGGATATGATGGACCACTCGATCTTACTTAACCTATAATCCACCATATGTGATTCACTAGTCTGAACTGAAGGGTCATACACCACTACTCCTTACTAAAGGGAAAAGATAAGAGTTAAAGGATAATGAGAACACTAAGGTTACTCAAAGGAAATGTGAATAATTTCTCTATTGATGATTCATTGTCTACGTACAAATAAATGGGGGTCTATATACACATCCATTAGGGTTACTTTACATTTATGAAAAAGGCAAAAGGGTATTCTTACAATTGGATTACATAATACACACTAAAAAAGGTAAAAGAGATGAAGAATATTCAGTATGGACAAGTAACGAATCCTCATGTCACTCGATGGCTAGATGTTAAAAATATGGTATAAGGTGGTGAAAAGAGAAAAGAGGGGTTGCAGTCAAGGGTCGACTTGATCTGGATCAGTCAGTCTGTTGTAGAGTAGTCAGCTTAAGTTGGGGTCGAACGCTTGTGATCAACTTGGGAGTTCAACTTAAATAGTCTTGGAGTTGCCTCTTCAAACGTCTTATCATAGCACAGCTACTAGGTAAGAGCAAGTCTAGTGAACGCGAAGGTTTGACAATCAGGTCCTTAGGAGACCAGTTTATAATAGGAATCTCTATCTTAAATATGGCTTTGAGCTAGTATCCTCCAAGTGAGTCCTTGGAGTCCTTTAACTTGGCTATGAGTAATTGATCCAGGGGTTTGATTCCCATCACTGCCAAGCCTAATAACAAAGGAAAATAATCCATTGTGAGCATGATAACTGTTGATATTAGATTTTCATTTCCAGTAAGTAGATACCTGCAAAACAAAACATGGCAATGAAAGGCCACTGAAGGGTGCTCTAGCATGCCACTTGATGCTTAAGTCAACCTCTCATCAAAAATGAAATTGTAAAGTAAAGGGGA
The DNA here is from genome assembly GCA_024138015.1 of Lumnitzera littorea. Classification (NCBI taxonomy): domain Eukaryota; kingdom Viridiplantae; phylum Streptophyta; class Magnoliopsida; order Myrtales; family Combretaceae; genus Lumnitzera; species Lumnitzera littorea. The sequence continues at coordinate 45,883,320 of JAMXBB010000001.1, read as the reverse complement.
ATGGAGAGAATGAAAAGAGAGAGATTACTTAGATGTCTTATCTTATATTTATAGTGGATGAGTAGATACTTGTACTCGAACTTAGCCCTTAGAGTTGAGCTTAAGTTATAGGCTAGTTAATATAAGCCAATGACTTACTCATGAAAAAAGCCATATCAATGCTACTCTTTTTGTTGACATGATCTGCAAAGAGAGTACCTAAAGGGTTCAATTTTGTATGAGTTCAAGAAAAACTTGTTGACAAAGGTCTAAAAAGATCGAGATGCAACAAGGGCCTGAAGAGGTAAAAGTTGAAAGAGCTTGGAGCACCTAAAGATGTCGATAAGCCTAAAAAGGTGAGGGTATGAAGAAGTTGGAGCACCTGAAGAGGTGAAGGCCTCAAGAGGCCAATTGGCCCAAAATCCATTAGTGTCATAGGACATTAGGTTTATTTATTCGCCATTTGTACAAGGTGTTAGATTAGAGTATTTAACCTGTCATCTTTTAATGGCTTAATGATACATCTCTAGGATTGTATACATGAAGAAACACTACAATTGAAGGAGTTGAAAGGAAACAGAGGAAGATGAGAAATCCAGGCAACTATCAACTAGAAATGATACACCAATGGATCTTGCTCAGCCCATAATTAGCCAAATATGACTCACTGATCTGAATTATAGACTCACTTGCCATTACTCCTTATTAAAGGGAATAGATAAGAGCTAAAGGGAGAATGAGAATATTAGGGTTACTTAAAAGAAAACTTGTATTAATCTGATATGTTATAATTCATGTCTACGTAACAAAAATGAGTAAGCTTTATATACTAGCCTAACTAGGGTTACAAGAATTCATGGAAAAGAGAAGAAGTGATACGAATTAGGCTATCAGGCCTCTAACCTACAATTGAGCTCGAAGATTAGAGCGGTTGGCAAGGTAGATCCTCTTACTCCAGCTAACTCCTATTGAAGCTGAGTATCTCTTCGCCGAGTTAAATGACTGCCCATCTGATAGGAATCAACCCCTTGGACTGATCACATGTAGCTGAGTTAAAGGACTCTAAGGACTCACCTAGAGGATATTAGCTTTAGGACATAGACAAGATGGGGATTCCTATCCTGAGTTGGTTTCCTACCGACCTGACTTTTAGATCCTTACTTACATCAGATCAACCCCTATTCAGTAGCAATACTTTATACCAGAAGATAGCCCAAGAATAGTCAAGGTGAGCTCCCGATTCAACCACAAGCATCTGACCTTATGTCGAGCTGACTTCTCTTTAAAAGAACTAATTGCTCCCTAGCCTGGTCCAAATCAGGTCGGCCTCTCATTACTAACACTCTTTCTTTTGCCTACTTTGTATCATAGTCCTAACTCCCATCTACCATGCGATACGTTTCTTTTGGCATGATCTTTCAGGAAGGATTCTTCACTTTTTCGCACTGAATATTTTTTGTTTCTTTTACCCTTTTTAGTATGTCTTATGTAACCTAGTTGTAGAATACCCTTTTGTCTTTTCATACATGTAAAGTAACCTCAGTGGATGGGTATATAAATCTGTACTTTCTTGCACATAGGAATCAACTAATCAATACAGAATTATTTACGTTGAGCAACCTTATTGTTCTCATTATCATTTAACTCTTATCTATTTCCTTTAGCAAGAAGTAGTGATAAGTGACCCTTCAATTTGAAATGGTATGTCATATCCAGTGGATTGTAGGCCAAGTAGGATCGAGTGGTGCATCATATCCCATTCAGTAGCTACTCGGACTTTGCTAACTTTTTCCTTGTTTATTTTTGGTTAACTTTGTTGTAGTGCTTCTTCGTATATTCGACTTCGAAGACGCATCAATTATAGAACTTCAACAATTTACCACAATGAATGAAGCCATTCAAATAGCTCAACAAGTAGAGAGGCAAAAAAGAAGCCGAATATCAGCCAAACTACTGACTAAGACAGGGATGTCACCGAGCTTAGCCAAGTACCCAGCCAATCCGAAAGGTGGATGTCCGAGCTAAATAGAAGGGTTAACCTAACAATGACATATCAACCCAAACTTATGAGAAAAGGCAAGGATCTGGTAAGAAGACAAGCCAGATCAAATGTTTCAAGTGCTAAGGATTTGGACATTTAGCTACTCAATGCCTAAACCGAAGAACTATGATCATTAAAGGAGACATCCTGAAGTTGGAAGTAGAGAATACTAATGAAGAACCTAAGGAGGGGAGCCCTACTAAGAAAGAAGTTTCTCATGATAATGAACTGATTGAGGAGGATGTATTTGCCGAAGACTTACATCAATTGATCATAGTTACCTGATACGCAATGAACTTAGAACCCTTACACAAGAAGGAGTAGAGAGAGAACTTATTTCATATCACTTATAAGGTGAATGATCAGGTGTGTGCCCTCATTATGGATAGTGGTAGTTGCATTAATGTGGCATCAATAGATCTTATCACAAAATTGAGGTTGTCGACTGTTGCACATTTGAGGCCATACAAGTTGTATTGGTTGAGTAAGAAGAGAGCACTACATGTCACTTGATAAGTATTACTACTCATCACTATTGGAAATTACTTTGACCAGATTCTCTACGATGTACTACCCACGTACACTTCCCATGTGTTGCTAAGTAGACCATGGCTGTTTGATAAAAGAGTTATTCATAATGGATACCGGAACACATTTATGTTCAAGAAGGATGGTAAGAAGATCACACTAAACTCAATGCCACCAAGTGAAGTTAACAAACTACAGGCCAAACTTGCTCACGGATTGAAGAAGACTCCGTTGATGAGTAAAGTCGAGCTCCATGAGGCTACTCAAGTTGACAAGTTGACCTTCTTATTAGTCACACGTCTATTAAAGTTGAAGGAACGAGGTGAACTACCTCTGGAAGTGAGATCGTTGTTGGATGTATATACCAATCTGTTCCCAAAATAGTTACCCAAGGGGTTGCCCTCAATCTGAGGCATAGAACACTATATTGACTTAGTATCTGATACCAACCTACCGAATAAACCAGCCTATCAGATAAGTCCCTAATAGGCTTCTAAGCTCCAACGACAAGTCGATGAATTATTGGAGAGAGGTTATGTTAGGGAAAGTCTTAGCCTTTATGCTATTCCGATGCTCTTAGTGCCGAAAAAGGACAGTACCTAGTGAATGTGTGTTGAAAGCCAAGCAGTAAACAAGATAACAATCAAATACAGGTATCCAATCCCCAAGTTAGAAGATATGTTGGATGAATTGAGTGGAGCTATGATCTTCAACAACATTGGTCTGAAATTTGGCTACCATCAAATCTGAATGAGGTTGAGAGATGAGTGGAAGACTGCCTTCAAAACCTGGCATGGACTCTATGAGTGGATGGTTATGCCATTTAGCCTGTCAAATGGCCCAAGTACTTTCATGAGGCTAATGAACCATGTCCTAAGACATTTAATAGGGAAGTGTGTTGTGGTGTACTTTGATAATATCCTGGTCTACAGTGTCGACATGTTGAGTCATTGTGAACATCTTTGTACCGTAATGAATGTCCTCTATGCCGAGAGATTATTTGGCCACCTTAAGAAATGTTGCTTTTGCTAAAAGGTAGTATTCTTAGGTTATGTAGTAAGTGGGGGAGGCTTATGAGTGGATGATGAGAAGATTCGAGCAATTGTCGAGTGGCTAACTCCTACTACTTATGCCGACATGAGAAATTTCCATAGATTAGCTTCATTCTACAGAAGATTTATCAGGAATTTCAGTACCCTCGCTGCACCACTTACTAAGCTAACAAATAAGAACACCGACTTCCGATAAGGAGAAAAGGATGAGAGAAGTTTTGCCAATATAAAGGAAAGGTTGACCTTTACCCCTGTATTAGTCCTACTTATGATAGGAATCAAGGACTGATCACTTGCTCCCGAGCTCAAAGGTTCTCTTAGATGGCCCGCCGAACTGTACGAGGTGAGTTAAGCATCGAGGAGTAATGTTTACCCCAATCCAATATGCCAAGCTACTTTACTCTCCATACCATCTAAGAATCTACTGAAGTAATCAGTTGACATGCGAAGCCGCCCCTCCGTAACACCCCAGTCCAAGCACCAAATCAAGAAAATAGCCATCTCTATGGTGGTAAAGCTTAGTTGACAATTGTTAAGAGCTGACCATCCAAAGTTGGCTTAAATATGAGTCATCCCTGAGCCAACCCTTATCCAACCCTAGCAATCAAAGTGCCAAACTGCCGACACTGACTAGACTTGATTAAAGGCCTACCTCTGCTCGATTTACAATGTTATTAGGAATGCAGACTAAGTAACACGTGTACGCGTTGTCCTTTTTGACATCAAATGCATGTGTACTATCCTTCTAACATCTGTACTATCCTTTCTAACAAAGGATGTTCCTTTTGCATAATTTCATACTTCTCTTGTAAATTATTCTCCTTTTGTTTAGCAACTAAGGATCCGTTTTTGTAATTTTTTGTAATTTAGGACTTATCCTAACTAAGTACTATAAATACCCGCATAATGTAATAACCTTAAAAAGAATCAATACAAAGAATACATGGAACTTTTCTTTTACTCCCTCTTGAGCTAAGTGTGTTTCTGCTTACTCTTGAGCTACTCTTATCTAGCCCATTAAGCATAGACTAATGGCAAATGATCTCTGGCTATAATTGTATATCATATCAAGTGTGACTCAAGCTTATGTGAGGTGTTAGTGCATCATTTCCATCGTCGGTGCATAGGAACCCTTTCTCATCCTCGACTATCATTTACTTTTCAAGCCATCTTATGACTCGAATCCACCCCTTTTGGTTATGCGTAATATTAGGTCTGTATGTTAATATAAGGAATCCGTATCATCCTGGTATTAGACCGGGGTTACATTCAAAGTTGGATTCTACTATTGTGTTCTTTAAGTAGCTTGTTACTACTCTCAAAGATAACAATTCTATTGTTAACCTTAGAGTTTAGTAGTTGAGAAGTGTTTAGTGCTTTGTTTTCCCTTATTTTCAATATGCAAAATAGAGTGTTGTTAACTATTCGTTTGTTGTACAATTGTCGTAGTGATTGGAGTATCAATTATTAATCTCTAAGTGGTATTATTAGACATCAATTTTTGTGAAGTAACCATCAATATCAGACTCAAGTGTTTAAGGAACTTTGGGAAACTAAGAAAGTGGTACATGACATGGCCAAGGGCAAGAAGGAAGCCCAATACCATAGTTAATGGGTGATCGCTTGGATAAGCTTACCGAATTGGTAGCTAGTTTGGTAATTGTCATCTAAGAAGACAGGTAGTGAGCTAGGAATTGCCTTACTATAGAACATGAGCAGTAAAGGTGAGGTGATGGTCAATTTTTGCCGAGTCAACGCCCCAGCTCAACTATCTTGAGTTAAAGGAATTCATAGAGATATGAGATGAAGGCTAGCACTTGAAGAGATTGAGAAAGAAGTGGAAGGAGACAATGAAGAAGAGGAGTTTTACAAGCTTAAAGAAAGAAATGTATGAACCCCTAGAGTCAAAGGATTAAGGAGACATATCCCAACTTTTTCTAGAAGTGGTGATGCTGAGGACTACCTAAAGTGGGTAGATGGGATTGAAAAGCAGTTTGAATGCTATGACATGCCCGATAATGCAAAGTTTAGACTTGCTATGTTAGAGTTCACTAGTTATGCCACCTTATGGTGGCAAAACTTGTAAGCCACCATAAGAAGGAAAGGAGAATAAGAGATTAGGAATTGGGACGAAATGAAGAGGGTTATGCGGAAAAGGTTTGTGCCAAACTATTATTTGCAGGATGCCTTCAAAAGACTACAAGAGCTCATACAAGGAGGGTTAAGTGTAGACACTTATGTTAAGGAATTCCAAATGTTAATGATTCAATGTGAAGTTGTAGAGCTAAAGGACTGAACTGTATCTCGATTCATCGGTGGATTGAAGTATGAGATTGGGGATGTCCTAGAAACCTTGGATATTGGAACACTTGATGGAGTAATCCGAGCCGCCTGGAGGATAGAAAGGTGCCGAATAGGAAGGTTCCGACCGCTAGTCAATTGACTAGGTGGTAGCTAAACTATTCCAAGTAAACCAGTGTAAACAGAACCAAGTAAGGTTGTTAAGACCCGACTCATTTCGGTTACCCAACTCGAAGAAAAGGAACCCCTAAGGAAGTTCGAGAAGGGCCAGAGTTTAATGAGGAAGACGAGTAAGATCAAGTGTTTCAAATGCTAAGGATTTGGACACATGGCTACTCAGTGTTCGAACAGGAGAACAATGGTGATATAAGGTAAAATGCTAACTGTTGAGGTTGACAATACTAATGAAGAAGTAAAGGAGTTGAAAGAAGATGGACAGACCAAATCATCCAAGGAGGAAGTTATCTACAACGAGGAAGGCAACTTTATGTCGACCACTCTAGTATTGAGAAGGGCGATGAGCATCGATCCTATACCCAAAGATAAACAAAGAGAAAATCTCTTCCATATTAGATGCAAAGTGAATAAATCACTATATGCACTGATCATTGATAGTAGGAGCTGTACCAATGTAGCCTCTACATTTATGGTCTTGCATTGAAATTGTCAACCAAACCCCACCCAATAGCTCCTTATGATGTAGTAGAACCATGGCAATTGGGATCTAAAACCTTATAAGCTTCATTAGCTTAGTGATAATGGAGCCCTATAAGTGAACAAGTAGGTATCTGTATCAATCTATATTGGCAAGTATCGAGATGAAGTACTGTGTTATGTACTGGACATGAGTGCATCCCATATTCTACTTAGATGACCATAGGTGTTTGATTAAACAGTTGTATATGACAGAAGGAGGAATACATGTTCTATGGAGCATGACGGCTAGAGGATGAAATTAAGTCTTATGACTGCTGAGCAGGTAAAGGTCATACAATCCTAACTTAGCCGAACCCTAAAAAGAGAGGCTCTAGTGATGACCCAAGCCGAACTAAAAAGGGAGATGGAGCTCGAAAGACCAACCTATCTGCTTGTCTAAAGAATTCTAGAGATGAGACTTGAGGAGGAGTTGCCTACCGAAGTGAAAACCTTACTAGAGGAATTTACTGACCTATTTCTAGACAAACTACCAAACAGTCTACCCTCAATCTAAGGCATCGAGCATGCAATTGACCTGCAGCCAGGAGCCACATTGCCAAACAAGCTTGCCTATAGGCTAAATCCTGAATAAGCCACTGAGCTGTAGAAGCAAGTAGATGAGTTAATGAAGAAGGGATACGTGCACGAGTCCCTTAGCTTCTGTACCATTTTAGCCTTATTAGTAATAAAGAAAGATGGTTCTTAGAGGATATGTATGGATAGCCAAGTGATCAATCGAATCACCGTTAAGTACAAGTATCCTATACCTAGGCTTGATGACATGCTAGATAAATTAAGTAGAGCAAAATTATTCTCCAAGATTGACCTTAAATCTAGATACCATTAGATTTGAATACGTGAAGGTAATGAGTGGAAGATTGCATTTAAGACATGATATGGTTTATATGAATGGCTTGTAATGCCATTTGGACTATCCAATGCGCCGAGCACATTTATGCGCTTGATGAATTATGTACTTTGAGAATCAATAGGAAGGTTTGTCGTAGTTTATTTTGATGACATCCTAGTATACAGTCCCAACCCGAAGATTCACCAAGAGCATCTCTAAAGAGTCTTTGCAAAACTCAGAGCCAAACAACTTTACACCAATCTGAAGAAGTGCAACTTTTGCCAATCCGATGTGATCTTAGGATTTGTCATGAATAGAGGTAGCATTCGAGTTGATAATGAGAAAATAAGAGCGATCATAGAATGGCCTGAGCTGACTTGTTCTGCAGATGTGAGAAGTTTCCACAGCCTAGCATCGTTCTATCACAAATTTATAAAGAATTTCAATATGATTGCGGCCCCACTGACTGAATTGTCAAGGAAGAATGTTGAATTCAAAAAGGGAAAGAAGGAGTAGAGGAATTTTGAGGAAGTAAATGATAGGCTAACCACGGCCCCTATCTTAGCTTTGCTGAGCTTCGATAAAGTGTTCGAGGTAGAGTGTAATATGTCTAAATTAAGCATAGGTATTGTGCTAATGTAAGAAGGTCAACCTATTGCTTACTTCAATGAGAAATTTTGTCCACATCAAGGAGTTCTACTCCTTAATCCGAGCCCTAATGGTATGGCAACACGATTTGCTACCTAAGGAATTTGTGATCTACATTGATCGTGAATCCTTAAAATATTTAAAGAGCCAGCCTAAGTTGTCCCAAAGGCAAGCCAAATGGATCAAGTTCATAGAAGGTTCTTCTTGCGTCATAAAATACAAGAATGGAAGGAACATTGTAGTAGCTAATGCCCTATCGAGACGACATACCCTCCTGATCAAGCTACAAACATGGCTAATTGTTTTTTCAACCATAATGAATTTGTATGTTAAGGATTCACACTTTGGTCCTATCTATACCCAATGTGAGGAAGGACAAACATTAGACAACTATCATAGGGAAGATGGATACTTATTTAGGAAGAGAAGGTTATGTATCCCGACCTATTCCATAAGAGAACTACTGGTGCATGAGGCGTATGGAAGAGGATTAATAGGACACTTTGGCCAATGCCGAACCTATGAAGTACTATCTGCAATATTCTTTTAGCCGAGAATGATGAGAGACATGTAATTTGTGTTGGAGAAGTGTACAACCTACTAAAAGACAAAGAGCTAAGTTGAGTAAGGACATTATCTACCCTTGCCCATCCTAACCAAACCATGGTCTAAGCTAAGTATAGACTTAATGTTAGGATTGTCGAAGACGTCTCGAGGGAAGGACTCCATTACGGTAGTTAAAGATTGATTTAGCAAGATGGCACATTTCATGCCCTCTTCCAAAACTGATGACACTTTGGTTATCTCTTCTCTTTTCTTACAAGAAGTAATCAAACTTCACAGAGTTTCCAAAACCACTATTTCAGATTGAGACCTAAAGTTCATGAGCTACTTTTGGAGGATGTTGTAGAGGCGAATGGGAACCAAGTTATTGTACAGCACGTCCTGCCATATACAAACCAATGGATAGACCAAAGTTGTTAATAGAATGGTAGGACCTTTACTATAGGTTATTGTCAGATGAAATACGGTCGATTGGGATCTATGCCTGCCAATCATTGAGTTCACTTACAATAGGACCGCCCACAGTGTAACAATCATGTCTCCATTCAAGGTTGCCTATGGGTTTAACCTTGAGCTCCCAATAGACCAAGTACCCTAACAAAAGCTTGATGATGTCCGGCCAACCATTGAAAGAGTTGAGGCCATCAAGGCTATGCACCAAAAGGTTGTAGAACAATTGAGTCGAGCTAATACTAAGCTCATGAAACAAAGTCGAGGATGGAGGAAAGAGAATTTCAGCTAGGTGATTTGGTTTGGATACATCTTAACAAAGAACGATTCCCAAACTTGGGGAGGAGAAAGTTGTCTCCCAGAGCCGACATACCTTTTAAAGTGCTTGAAAAGATTAATCCTAATGCCTATAGGATTGAATTACTTAAAGGATATGGAGTCTTAGACTCCTTTAATATTGTCGATCTCTAACCTTACACTCCCGAGGACGAGCAACCTAGAGCTAAACAAGACTTTATCCCAAATCTCAAACAACCTAGAGGGGATAATAGAGATCAAGGACTAATCACTCACTCCCGAGCTCAAGGGCTCTCTCAAATGGTCCACCAAGCTTTCTAAGGTAAGTTAAGTGCTAAGGAGAAGTGTTTACCTTAACTCGATCTGTCAAGCTACTTTGCTCTCCACACCATCTAAGAATCTACCGAGGTGATTAGCTAACATGCGGAGTTGACCCCTCTCTAATAGCCCAGTCCAAGCACCAAATTAGGAAAATAGCCATCTCCACGATGCTGAGGTTGAGCTGACAATTGTCATGAGCCAACCATCTGAGGCTTACTCCAATATGAGTCATCCCTAAGCTAACCCTTATCCAAGCCTAACAATTAGAGTATCGAACTGCTAATACTGACCAGACCTAATCAAAGGTCCACCTTTGCTCAATTCGCAATGTTATTAGGAACACAAATTGAGTAAAACATATACGCACTATCCTTTCTAACATCAAACACACGTGCGCTATCCTTCTAACATTTATACTATCCTTTCTAATAAAGGATGTTCCTTTTGCATGATTTCATGCTTCTCTTGTAAATTATTCTCCTTTTGTTTAGCAAGTAAGGATCCATTTCTATAATTTTTTATAATTTAGGACTTGCCTAACTGAGTACTATACATACTCATATAATGTAATAACCACAAAAGGAATCAATACAGAGAATACACTGAACCTTTTTTTACTCCCTCTTGAGCTAAGTGTCCTACTTTCTCTTAAGCTATTCTTATCTAGCCCATTGAGTGTGGACTAATAGCGAGTGACCTTCGGCCATACTTATACATCATATCAAGTGTAACCTAAGCTCGTGTAAGGCATTTGTGCATCATATCCATCATCAATGCAAGGGAACCCTTGCTCATCCTTGAATATCATTTACTTTTCGAGCCATCTTCCCCTCCGGACCTATCCCTTTTGGTTATACATGATATTAGGCCCATGTGTTCATCTATGGAATCCATATCAACCTGACTTTGAGAAAATATTTGAGTTGGAATGTAATGCATCAGGTATTGGAATAGGCACTGTCTTAATGTTGGGAGGCCAGCCAATTGCTTACTACAGTGAGAAGCTCAAAAGACCTTAGCTAAACTACTCTATGTATGATAAGGAACTCTTAGCACTAATTTGACCATTGCAAGTATGGCAGCATTATCTGTTCCCAAGAGAATTTGTCAACTACATTGACCATAAGTCTTTGAGGTATCTCCGAAATTAGATGAAGTTGTCAAAGTGACTAGCGAGGTGGTTCAAATTCCTTGAAGGGTTTAACTTTGTAATAAAATATAAGCAAGGAAAGAGAAATGTGGTTGCAAATGCTCTTTCGAGAAGGCATGCACTCCTGAATGAACTACAAACTAAATTGTTTAGGTTTGCGAGCATTAAAGAGTAGTGCTCTAGGGATCCACACTTTAAACCTATACTTATGCGATGTGTTGATGGAAGGACAGTGGATGAGTATCATGTAGAAGATGAATACTTGTTTTGAGGAGGGAAACTATATGTGCCAACCTATTCCTTAAGGGAATTATTGATTAGGGAAGTCTACAATAGAGGACTCTTCAAGCATTTTAGGGAAAGAAGGACCTATGAACTGTTGAATGGTAGTTTCTTCTAGTTGAGAATGAAGTAAGATGTGCATTGAGTTGTTGAAGGCTATGCCATGTGCAAGGGGGCTAACTATCGAACCAAGCAAGGGAAAGCAATATCTTTACCTATTCTAACAAAACCATAGATAGAGTTGAGCATGGACTTTGTCCTGGAATTACTACGAACTACCTAAGGTAAAGAATCTGTAATGATTATCGTAGATAAATTTAGCAAGATGGCACATTTTGTACCTTGCTCCAAAACTAATGATGCTTTGGCTATTGCTTCTCTTTTCTTGTAAGAAATTGTTAAGTTATACGGCATGCTAAGAAGCATAGTATCAAATAAAGATCCAAAGTTCTTGAGCCATTTTTCGAGAACTTTATGGCAACGAATGGGGACTAAACTACTATTTAGTACTTCTTATCACCTCCAAACAGATGGCCAAATAGAGGTAGTCAATCATACTTTGAGATCACTAGTTTGAGCTACAGCGAGCAAGAACTTGGCTAATTGAGACATTTGTTTGCAAGCGGTTGAATTCACTTACAACTGAACAATACCTGACACCACCAAGTAAACCCCCTTTAAGGTTGTCTATGGTTTCAATCTCGAGTTGCCCTTCAATCACACCTCTATACTTGAATTTGAGAAAGAAGACCCTTATACGAGAGCCCAAGCACAATCCTATTAGCACATCTACAACAAGGTTACTTGACAAATCGATTAAGTCACCTATAGAATGCAAGAGAGGACTAAGGGTAAGACAGTTAAACAATTCCAATCAAGAGACTTGGTGTGGCTACACCCTAACAAGGAAAGGTTTCAGAATAAGAGGAGGAACAAGCTATCTGCAAGAGCTGAAGGACCTTTCAGAATTTTCCAAAAGTTAGTGACAATGCCTACAGGTTGGAGCTACCTGAAGATTATGGGGTTTCTGACACCTTTAAAGTTGCCAACCTCGATCCATATCACCCTGACAGAGAGCTAATTGAAGACCATTCAAATTTGATCCTAAAACCAAATTAACTTAGAGGGAATGATGGGAATCAAGCTAGTAGACCTTTGATCTATAACCAAGCTTGAGGATTAGAAAGGTTGGCAAGGTGGATCCTCCTACTCCAGCCAACTTTTACCAAAGCCGAGTATCTCTTTACCAAGCCACCCTACATACCGAGACGAATGATTGTCTATCTCTCGAAAGCTTTGTACTAAATAGTAGACTGCTGAGACAGCAATCAGGCCTTATATGCTCACTCACTTATGTCCGAATTGACCAATGGCTTAGCATCACCCTTACTGAAAGGACAAGAGATAAACCTCAGACTAATCCTCTATCACCCCTACTCAAACAAGCAACCTGATCGTACTCTTTTGTCTACATCCTTTAATGGCATCATTAATGCATCTTTGCCATATGTATAGGATAACGTATAGAATCTACTACACTAATGATTGTTTTTATTCAATACTCATTTTTATCTTTTTGTACTCTTATACATTACTTCTTTAGGATAATATCCTTTTTATTTTTTTCCTTTTAGGCAAGTTGCCCTAAATTCTTAAGTATAAATACCCCTTATACATGTTACCGCAAATGATCACATTATTATTAGTACACTAAATATTCCTCTTCTCATAAATACTGATTGTTTACTTTCATTACGCTCTTATCCTAAACCTTAAGCAAGGCTAGGTGGCAAGTAACCTCACTAGACCATCTCATGCATCATATCAAGTTATACTGTGAGTCCTCGAAAGTTTCATTGGTGCATCATATCCTTTGGAGTTGTTCGTGGGTTTTGCTTATTCTTCATTTACTCTTTCGTGCATTTCCCCATCACCCCCATTTCAAGCTTTTGGTAAGTTTAGACCCATTTAATGACTGGCCTTATCTGTTCTTAGTCATGGTTCGCATCAAGAATGGTAATCTACAATTGGAATACATGAAATATAGTAAAAAGAGTAAAAGAGACCAAGAATATTTTATACAAAAAAGTAAAGAATTATTCTAAAACATTGTGCTAGAAGACACGTATTGCATGGTGGTTGGCAATTTGGAATATGATACAACTTTGACAAAGGTGTAGAAAAGAGTTTGCAGTCAAAGCTGACTTGGTTTGGTTAAGGTTAGAGCTTAGTCAATCAAGGATGTCTAAATCCCTTTCAGGTACCTCGTAGTTCAGCTTAGGCTAAGGTCGGATGCTGGTCCGCTCGAGAGCTTAGCTTGGATAAATGTTTGAGGCTAGTCTGTTCGGATGCAATTTGGGTCGTAGCATAGCTGCTCAGCAAGTTGGTATGTTTACTTAATGCCTTTAGAAACTATGTTAATTCTCATGTGAGTTCGATACTTAGGTCATGATGTGTTTTCGAGGTCGAACATACAGAGAAGCATCACAACGAAGAGAACCAAAAACAAACAAGGAAAAAGTTAGCAAAGTATAAGCATGTACCGAATGGATATAATGCACCACTCAATCCCATTTGGCCTATAATCCGCCAGATATGACATACCAGTCTGAACTGAAGGATCACTCGCCACTACTCCTTACTAAAAGGAATAGATAAGAGTTGAATGATAATGAGAATAATAAGGTTGCTCAATGTGAATAATTCTGTATTGATTAGTTGATTCCTACGTATAAGAAAGTAGGGGTTTATATACCCATCTACTAGGGTTACTTTACATGTATGAAATGACAAAAGGATATTTTACAACTAAGTTACATAAGACATTCTTAAAAAGGTAAAAGAGAAAGAATATTCAGTGCGAAAAAAAGTGAAGAATCTTTCTCGAAAGATTGTGCTAGAAGATACGTGTCACATAGTGGATAGGAGTTAAGAGTTTGATATAAAGTAGGCAAAACAAAAAGTGCTAGCAATCAAAGGCCGACCTGATTTGGACTAAGTCGGGGACCAATTAGTTCTTCTGAAAAGAAGTCAACTCGATTCGAGGTCAGATGCTTGTGGTCAGATAGGGAGATCACCTTAGCTATTCTTGGGTTGTCTTTTAGGATAAAGCATCGTTATTAAACAGGGGCAGATTTGACACAAGTAAGGATGTGATAATTAAGTCTATAAGAGACCAGCTCAGGATAGAAATCCCCATCTCGGCTATAACCTCAAGTTAATATCCTCCAAATGAGGCCTTAGAGTCCTCTAACTCAGCTACATGTGATCGGTCTAAGGGGTTTATTCCTATCATCTACCTGGGGGTTAGAAAGATTTGTCCCTAAATTTGGAGCGGCCTTAACTCTTTCTTTTGGGGCACTCACAGGGTCTTCTTCTATTGGTTAGTAGGGAATTAGATCGAATACATTGGTAGTTATGAAGTGTGTAAGCATACTCTCCATGGGGTTCTCTCTTCCTCTTAGCACACTTACACACTTCACAATTACCAACTACCTTATGGACATCCATAGCCAAACCTGGCCACTAAAAGTTCTCTTTTAACAAATTGGCTGTGTTGATCTCCCTAAAGTGGCATGATAATCCACCACTGTGAGCTTCCTTAATCAATAGCTCACTTGTAGAACTATTTGGTATGCATAGCCTTTAGTTCTTGAACTAATAGCGTTCCTTAAGATAATACCCATAACTGTAATTTGAATGTTCTATCATAGGATCGAAATGCAAGTCATGAGCATACTGCTCAGTAATAAGCAAGAATCCTAATAGTTTTTTCTACAAAGTGGTCAACAAAGTTTACTATTGTGATAGTGTCGGTGACCATATTTGTACTTCCCTTCTTATGACAAATGACATATGAGAATGCTTCCATAAATTCTAACCACTTGGCTTGTCTCTTTGAGAGTTTGTTTTGACTCCTAAGATGCTTCAATGATTTGTGGTCAGTGTAAATAACAAACTCTCATAGTAGTAGATAGTGTTGCCAAATAGTGAGGGCTTGGAAAAGGGAGTACAACTCCTTATCATACACAGAATAGTTCAAGGTAGAACCACTAAGTTTCTCACTATGGTAGGCAACAGGTCATCACTCTTGCATCAAGACAACACTAATTCCAACTCCTAATGCAACACATTCTAGTTTGAAGGGCTTGTCAAAATTTGGTAGTGATAGGATGGGTGCTAAGGTGAGTTTTTCCTTGATCTCTCTAAAGCTCTATTCGACTTGGTTGTTCCACCTAATTCCTTCACTATTCTGTCAACTTGATCAATAGGGTGGCTATTTTGTTGAAGTCTTTAATAAATCACCTATAGAAAGAAGCTAAGTGATGAAAACATTGGACCTTAGTAACATTCTTTGGCGTCGGCCATTCTAGAATAGCTCAGATCTTTTTCCCATTTACTCGAATTCCTTCCCCTAACCACCTCATTCTGGCAGAACGTACACTTCTTCACATTCTCATACAACTTCTCAATTCGCAAAACATGAAATACGTCATGGAGATGTTGAACATGGCTATCTAGGTCGGCACTATATACTAGTATGTCATCGAAATACATGACCATATACCTTCCAATCAGAAGGCACATTGCATGGTTCATTAACCTCATGAATGTGCTTAGCACATTAGTCAGTTGAATGGCATAACCAACTATTCATAGAGTCTGTGCTTAATCTTGAAGGCAGTGTTCCACTCATCTCCTATTCTCATACGAATCTGGTGTTAGTAGAGCGACGCTTGGCTATAAATCAAGACACTGCTCTATGCCTCAGACTAAAGGTAGTCCTTTAGGTAGTTCTTCCGAAAACAAGTTGAAAAACTCACTTAACAAGCTTTAGATCTTTTTTGGAAGATTCTCTAAGTCTCTCATCTCCAACAATCTCCTAACCAACAGGAACATGGGTTCATCAGCCTTCTTAGTAGACCAAACCTCTCTTTAGCTCATAACTAAGGTCTTCTTCTTACTAGCTCAAGTAAGCTAGTTATGAGTTTCATTTACTTAAGATGGGGTCATGGGTTGCAACACAATTCTCCTTCCATCCTTTACAAAGGCATAGGTGTTCTTATACCCATCGTGAGTAACATGTTGGTTGAACCACCAAGGTCATCCAAGTAGTAGATGTAAAGCTCCCACGGGGACAACATTGCAAACTATTTTGTCTTTATACACATTCCCAATACTGAATGGCACGATCACTTGTTTAGTTACGTATAAAGTACCCTTATCATGAAGCTAATGTAGCTTATAAGGTCGGAGATGCTTTAAGGTCAACAGACCTAACCTTTGCACATAGGACTATGCAACGACATTAGTACAACTTCCTCCATCCACTATAATCATGCATAATTGGCCTTTGACGGTACTCTTGGTATGGCATAAATCCTCCCTCTAGTCATCCTTAGAGTTCGGCAATAAATTTGGTGCTCGTCTCTAAACTAGGGTCTTCACCGCTCCCTAATTGACATAGACCAAGGTTTCCTCTTCCTCTTCAGCTTCAGGTTTTCTAACATCCTCTTCTTTCTTAGGCTCACTCTTGTTGGTGTTATCCATTACATCTCCTTAAAGCACCACGACACATCGGTTTAGACACTCAACAGTTATGTGCCCGAAGCTTAAGCATTTAAAGTACATTACCTCGCTAATCTTCTATCCAGAGATCTATCCTTTCTCATATATTCTTGAGGTCGGCCTAACCTCAGTTCAGCTTGACAATCCTACTCGGTCATGTTGGTCTACTCAGTTTTCGTCAAGTTTGTTAGTCCTTTCCTTAGCTAGGTATGGTTACTTTGGCTTGGCATGATCAGGTTGGTGAGGTATAGGGGCTTAGGAGAAAGTTTGTTCAAGTTGGCTTGGTGCACTTCTCCTCTACCTTTCGACCTTTTGGGCTATCTTAATTGTATCTTCCAAGGTATAAAACCCCTATACTTCTACAATGTTGTAAATCTCGTACTTAAGCCTAAAAATGAACCTCGATATTGTACGAGCCTCTAATTCTTCCACGTCGGCTTGGATCATTAACATTTTGAACTCTCTTACGTAGTCATCAACAGATCAGTTTCCTTGGCAAAGCTCTTACAATTTTGAAACGTATCTTTTAGGTAAGTTTCGAGTACAAATGCTCCTCTTGATAACCTTTTCATCTCTTCCTAGGTTCTAACACCTCATCTTCTATCTCGTATTTTCGCTGCATTCAAATTCTTCTACCACATTCTTCATTGGTAAACGTTAACAGCATCTACATATCCATAACATTCAAACACCTTCTCGACCTTCTCTTACCACTCCAAGTATTTATAAGCATCTCCACTTCTATTAAAGGGCAAAATTTGAACCTTAACATTATCTAGCCCTTATGGAGCTCGGCGTCCTTGTCCCTGTGCTTGTTAATAGCCAGCTTTTTCTTCTTCCTCCTTAACCTTTTCAACATCCAACTCCTCATCATCTTCCTCAATCTTCTCTAACTCCAGTCTTCGTCTAGTAGCTCCTCTAGCTTAAGGGGGTCGATTAGACGATGGGCTCGACCAACTTGGCCATAACCCTTCTCTTAAATATTTTTAAGCAAATTTTACGATGGCATATCCTGAGGTTGTTGCTTGTTAACTTGCATCACTGTAATTGTACTCTCAACAAGGTTTGTAAGTCTGTCAAGTTTGTTGTTGACAGACCCTAACGTATTACTACCATTATGACCACGATCGGGTTGAGCACCACTACTCTAGTCACTAATAACACTCTGAACACTCAAATTTGACATTGTATAATACTTCTTAAATAGATTAACAATTCACTAACAACTTTAGTACTCAATAGTCACTTAAACAAAATAGAAACAAACTTGCTCTATTTTCACAATGAGAAGTAGAGTAAAAAAAGAGTAACAAGGAAACCACACTTGCTGTCACACAAACATACTATAGTAGCTACGGAAGGAACACGGCAACCACTAATAGTAAAGCAAACCAAAACTTCATTGCAACTTCACATACTCCCTCTCGAAATCGTGCTCTAATACCCGCAAAGTTAATGCATCTCTGAGGTCAAACACATAGAGAAGCACCATAACAAAGTGAACCAAAAACAAATAAGGAAAAAGTTAACAAAGTCCAAGTAGCTACTAAATGGATATGACGCACCACTTGATCCTACTTAGCCTACAATCTGTCGGATATGACACACCGATCCAAACTGAAGAGTCACTCGCCACTACTCCTTACTAAAGGGAATAGATAAGCGTATGTCATATCGAATTGTGCCATTAGTCTTTGGAAGTTCTATTAGTGTGTCATATCCTCTGGAGCTATTAATGGGTTTTGCTTAACCTTCATTCGTCATTCATTCATTTTTGTAGTTTCTTCCATTAGTTCTTTTCGAGCTTTCTACAACCTCGGACCTATCTAGCAACCGGCCTTGTTTGTTCTTGGATACAGTTCGACATATCTTGGTATCAGAGCGAAGGTTTCGTGTAAACTATAGTTAGTTCTTCTTGATACTCTATTTTACATGTGTGAAACAAAGCAAGTTAATATGTTCATTTGATTGCTATGTTGTTAACTATTAACTTCCTGAAGTGTTTGTTTAAGCTTTGAATCTGTGAAAAAAAAATGATAGACCCAAATATAAATGTTAATACTGGTGATGATAGTAGAGTTGTCTACCATTAGGGAACTCCCAAAAGTACTGACAAGAGGCTTGATGAGGTAACTAACCTCTTAGTAGATCTAACCCAAGCTGTTCATGCACTGACTTGTTAACCCACTGAGGCCATACAAAACAATCCACCAGCTACTTAACCTGTTAGGGGTCAAAACCCAAATTGACCTGCTTAAGGTAAAAGAGTTAGCAGATGAATGAAGCAAAGGATAAACCTAAGAGAGCTTAATGAAGAGGAGAAAAGTATTTTGAAAAAGAGCGTGTATGAATCCTCAGAGTATTCAACCATGTGAAGCTTCAGATTCCAAGTTTCAATGGATTTTGGAATGTTGATGAGTATTTGGATTGGGAAGAGAAGGTAGACCGTGTATTTGATTACTATCAACATGAGGATTATGAGAAGGTGAGAACTGCTACTATTGAGTTCTCAGGATATGCCGTCATGTAGTGGAAGAATTTTCAAGCCATGAGAAGACGAAAGGAATACCGAGAGATTAACATATGGCCTGAGATGAAAAGAATGCTTAGAAACAAGTTCATGTCGGAAACTTATCTCCAAGACACTTTCACTTGGCTTCAGGAGCTAAGACAAGGAGGACAAACTATTGACGAGTATGTTCAAGAGTTTCAATTGCTCATGATTCGTTACGAAGTGAAGGAACCACCATCTTGAATAGTTTCTAAACTCATTACTAAGTTGAGAGGAGACATTTGAGATGTTATGGAGCTCCAACGATTTGACATAACGGATGAAGTGTTAAGATTGCCCAATAAGTAGAAAGGCAAAGGTAGAGTCGACTAATGGCTAGGGTGTAGACTAGCTGATTCGGACAGACAAGTTACTGAGCTCAGTCGAGTACAAAGTCGAACAGAGAAAAGTACCAACCCAAACTTATGAGAAGGGGTAAGGGTCTGGCAAGACAAGCTAGATCAAGTACTTCAAGTGTCAAGGGTTCAGACATATGGCTGCTTAATGCTTGAACCGTTGGACAATGGTCATCAAGGAAGATGTCCTAAAGCTAGAAGTAGAAAGTATTGATGAGGAACCCGAAAAGGAGATGTCTCCTACCGAGAGAGAGCTAATTGAGGAGGATGTGTTTGCCGAAGACTTAGACAAATTACTCATGGTTATCCGACATACTATGAGTATGGAACCCTCGCGAAAGGAGCAAAGAGAGAATTTGTTACATACTACTTGTAAGGTGAATGATTAAGTGTGCATCTTCATTGTAGATAGTGGAAGCTGCACCAATGTGGCATTAGCCGATCTTACTTCAAAACTAAAGTTGCCAACTATTACACATCCGAAGCCATACAAGCTGCACTAGTTAAGTGAGAAAGGAGCATTACATGTCACTCGGTAAATACTATTGCCGATCACTAAGGAATTACACTGACCATATTCTCTATGACGTACTGCTTATGTGTACATCCTATGTGTTCTTGGGTAGGCTGTGGTTGTTTGATAAGAGAGTTATACATGATGGCTACATGAACATGTATATGTTCAAGAAGGATGACCAAAAGATCACACTAAATTCGATGCCGCTAAGAGAAGTTAATAAGTTACAAACAAAACTTGCTTGCGAATCAAAGAAAGCTCTGGTGATAAGTCGAGTCAAGCTCTAAGAGGCCATTAATACCGATGAGCTGACCCTCTTGTTAGGCAAGCGACTATTGGAAATGAAGGAGCAGGATGGGCTACCATAGGAAATCAAGGAGTTGTTAAATGAATATTCCGACCTGTTCCTAGAACAATTACCTGAGGGATTGCCCCTAACTTGAGGCACAAAGCACTACATTGACTTAGTACCTAACATTGCATTGCCGAATTAGCGAAATTATTGGATGAATCCCGAGCAGGCTTCTAAGCTCCAACGTTAAGTCAATGAGTTGCTGAAGAGAGGCTATGTATGAGAGAGTTTTAGCCCTTATGCTGTGCCTGCACTTCTAATGCTAAAGAAGGATGGAACCTAGCGAAGTAAACAAGATCACGATCAAATACAAAAATCTGATCCTGAGGCTAGAAGACACGTTGGATGAACTCAATGGAGCTAAGATTTCAATGAGATTGATCTTAAATCTAGCTACCATTAAATCCACATGAGGCCAAGAGATGAGTGGAAGACTGCATTCAAGGCTCGACATGGACTCTATGAATAGATGGTCATGCCCTTCAGCTTGTTGAATACCCTAAGCACTTTCATAAGACTAATGAACCATATGCTGAGACATCTCATAGGGAAGTGTATCGTGGTGTACTTTGACAACATCCTTATCTATAGTGTAGACATACTAAGTCACTATAAACATCTCAGAACAGTCTTGGATATCCTTCATGCCAAGAGCCTATTTGGCAATATAAAGAAATGTTACTTTTGCCAGGAGGAAGTGGTATTCTTAGGCTATGTAGTCATTGGAGGAGGCTTGCAAGTCGATGATGAAAAGATCTGAACAATTGTCGAATGGCTGACTCTTAATACCTATGCTGACATGAGAAGTTTCTACGGATTGGTTTTATTTTACAAAAGATTCATTAGGAATTTTAGCACCCTTGTTGTACCACTTACTAAACTAACGAAAAAAAAACACTGACTTCTGATGGGGAGAAAGGGAGGAGAGGAGCTTTGTCGAGGTAAAAGAAAGATTGACCTTTGCCTCGATATTAGTACTATCCAACTTCGACAAAATTTTAAAGCTGGAATGTGATGCATCAAGCATTGGAATAGGCATTAATCCGAGCACTGCAAGTATAGTAGCACTATTTATTGCCAAGAGAATTTATCATATATACTGACTGTAAATCATTGAGGTACCTCCAAAGTCAAACTCAGTTGCTGAAGCGGTAAGTGAGATGAGTTAAATTCCTTCAAAGATCAATTTTGTGATAAAGTATAAGCAAAGAAAGAGTAACGTAGTTGCAGATGCTCTTTCGAGGAGATATGCACTTTTATCAGAGCTGCAAACCAAACTGTTTAGGTTTGCAAATATCAAATAATAATACTCCGAGGATCTATACTTCGGACCCAAAATTTCATTATGCATCAATGGGAGGACAGTGGACAAGTATCATGTAGAGGATGGCTACTTGTTATAGGGCGGAAAATTATGCGTGCAAAATTTTTCACTAAGTGAGCTACTAATCAGGGAAGCTTACAGTAGAGGACTCTTCAAACATTTTGGAGAAAGGAAAACCTATGAACTTTTGAATGGCCACTTCTTTTGGCCGAGAATGAGGAGAGATGTCACCGAGTTGTCGAAAACTATATTGTATGAAAGAAGGCCAAATGCTAAGTTGAGTAAAGGAAAGCAATGCCCCTACCTGTTCCAACGAGGCCATAGACTGAATTGAGCATGGACTTTATCCTCAAACTACCGCAAACTGCCCTAAGCAAATATTCTATAATGGTTATTGTAGATAAGTTCAGTAAGATGACACACTTCGTATCCTACACCAAGACTAACGACGCTTTAGCTATTACTTCTTTTTTCTTGTAGGAGATTATACAGGTACACGACATGTTGAGAAGTGTAGTCTCTAACAGAGACCCGAAGTTCTTGAGCCATTTTTAGAGAACCTTATGGCATCAACTAGTGACCAAATTACTCTTCAGTACCTCATGCTACCCCCAAACTGATAGCTAAACAGAGGTGGTTAATCATACTTTAAGATCACTGCTCTAAGTTGTAGTGGATAAGAACTTTGCTGATTGGGACGTCAAGTTATCAGTGGTCAAGTTCACCTACAATCGAACAATATATAACACCATTAAGCAGACCCTTTTTGAAGTTGTCTATCGATTTAATCCCGAGTTACCCCCCGATCACACCCCTGTACCAATACTTGCGTAAGAGGACCCTGGCACCTAGGCTAAAGCATAATCCCTTTAGCACATCTATAATAAGACCACTCAGCACATCGACCAAGCTACTGGAAGAATGAGAGAAAAGACTAAGGGTAGGACAGCCAAACAATTTTAGCTAGGAGACTTGGTGTAACTACACCTTAGCAAGGAACAGTTCCCGAATAAGAGGAGGAACAAATTATTTGCAAAAGTGAAAAGACCTTTCAAAATCCTTTAGAAGACCAATGATAATGCCTACAGATGGGCTATGGGGTTTTTGATGCCTTTAACATTGTCGACCTCAGTCCGTGTCACCCTAATGGAGAATTGAGTAAAGACTATTCAGATTTGATCCCAAATTCAAAACAACTCGGAGGGAATGATAAGAATTAAGCTATCAGACCCCTAACTCATAGTCGAGCCTAAGGACTAGAGGGACAGGCTTGATGAATCCTTCTGTTCTAGCCAACCTTTACCAAGGCCAAGTACTTTTTTGTCGAGTCACCCTTCATGTTGAGCCGTATGACCGCTCATCTTTCTGTAGTATGTCGAATTAAAGATTACTCTCTCGCGCTCAAGCCAACCAATTACTCAGCATCTTCTTTATCAAGAAGCCAAGAAAGAGAGACTTTGGATTGACAAAGCCATCCCTGCTCGAACAAGCCAACTGTCCGTACTTTTTATCCACATCTTCTAACAATCTTGCCAATTAGTATCACCACGTGTACAGTATCATGCATAGAATCCGTTACACATATGATTGTTTTTCTTATATATTCATTTTTACCCTTTTGTATCCTGATCTTTACTTCCTTAAGAAATGCCCTTCTTGTCTTTTTCCTTTTTGCCCTAACTTATAGGTATAAATACCCTTGTACTTGTAACTATGAGAAGATAGATAATTCTGAACACACTTTTAAGTACTTCCTTTCTTGCGTAAACATTCTGTTTACTCTCAACATTACTCTTATCCTAACCCATGAGCAAGGCTAGGTGGCAAGTAACCTCACCAGACTGATTCATGCATCATATCGAATTATGCCATGAGTTATCGGAAGTTCCATTGGTGCGTCATATCCTTTAGAGCTGTTCATGGGTTTTGCTTAACCTTTATTCATCATTCATTCATTTTCACACTTTCTTCCATTAGTTCTTTTTGAGCTTTCTGCAAGCTCGAGCCCATCTAGCGACTAGCCTTGTCTGTTCTTGGATACAGTTTGCAACATGTGGTTAGTTCAAGAGCTCGCCTTAACTATTCTTAGGCTGTCTTCTACAATAAAGCATTGGTGCTGAACAGGGGCAAATCTGATACGAGTAGGGATCTAATAGTCAGGTTAACAAGAGACCAGCTCAGGATAGGAATCCTCGTCTCAGTTATGAATCCTTGTCTCAACTATAGCCTAGAGCTAGTATCCTTCGAGCGAGTCTTTGGAGTCTTCTAACTCATCTACGCATGATCAGTTTAAGGGTTTGATTTGTATCAAGCCAATAGTAAAGTGAAAGATGGTGGTCAGAATAGGAATCCCCATCCTAGATGGGCTATTGAGTTTGTATACTCTATATGAGTCCTTAGAGTCCTCTAGCTCAGCTATGTATAATTGATCCAAAGAGTTGATTCCTATCACTTAGGGTTTTCAAGTAGCTTGTCATCCATTCATTAGACTTATAACATTATGCTCATCGCCAATTGATATCTTAGAGTTTTTCAAATAGCTTGTCATACTTTATTAGGACTTATAGTATCATGCCCATATTGATGGCTTAGGTCTTTCCAAACAGCTCATCGTCCTTTCTGGAGACTTATAGCATCACTTACATTGTTGGCTGAAAACATAAGGACTCATAAATAGCTCACCATCCTTAAGAGGATTTATAGCTCTCATGTCTGTTTCTCTTAAAAGAGTTTAAGGCTTTACATCTCGTCGTCCATCCTTAGGACACCTTATGACTTAGAGATCTAAGGATATCCTTTTTCCCATCATCTATCAAATATTGGACTTGGGAATTAGCACTTTGTGATTTGCTCATCACCCATACTGTATAGGGTTTAGAGCTATTGAGGGGTAACTCGTTAACAAATTATACTTGTGTGAACTTAAGGCGGAGGGTGTTTCTCTAGCCTCGATTTGCCTCTATAATCTTGTAATCGTCTTTGAAGAAGATAAAAATAAGCTTGCAAAGGACTGAATAAGTTGTTATAAGCCAAAGGATCGACACTTTTCATTATCAGACTCATTGACATTTAGGTCATAGAGCAACTCATAGACAAATATGAATTGATACATAATTCATGAACCAAGTGTAAATTCTAACAATAGATCAATATGATGTACAACATAAAGCATATATCTAAAAATTAATTAACCGACAAACCATAAATAGTAGTGGTGAAGTTTTACTCATCTCTTATCAATGAGGATCAACATGTGAGTAAGGCTCGAAGCTTGATAGCTTCGTAATGTTTACTCTGGATTTTTGCCAAGTAACCGTTGGTAGTGGAGCTTTAGTCGATGTGTGAAGTTCAATCAGCACTTGTGGTGAGGTGCCATGGTGTTCGGAAGGATTTTGCTTGGAGAAAATTTTGTAGCATAATTTATCTGTCAAATCTTGGCTACTCAGTAAGCCACTCTATCTTTATAAATGATATCCACCGTTAATGTACTGACATCACAACGATACATATTCACAGTCCTCATCACAATGGAGAACTTCCAATTTTGGCTCAATCTCTTCTTCTCCTCGGAAATAATAGACGTGAGCCGTGAAATATCGACTTTGATAATGTAATGTTGTGATTGGAGTATATAGTATCAAAACAACCTAGTTTGCTTGCCACAAGTTTTCTTGGTTATGAGAATTTAAATTTGCTGATGGTTCATACCATCACACGAGTGAAACGTACTCTTTTCCAGCACGTGACGCCCAATCTTGGTCTGTATATGAGGGTCGTGTAATTGAGTTCCTCGTGCGGAATATAGTTGCTACCGGCACTTGGACATCCCACGTATCCTTCAAATAACTGAAAATAACATAAATTCTCTAGCATTGATAGGCACGGTTGGACTGCTTTACCTGGGGATTGTATACTGGATTGTCTATTGTCAAATTTCGTGAACCGACTCCAAATTAAGCATTTAGTGAGTGCAAGTTAACTTTCCAATGGGCTATAAGTGATTGTGTCTCCAAAGCAACTGGTAGAAGAAAATTTAATAGATTTGCATGTGGTCAGGAGACCGTAATGTTGACACTTGGTTTGACCATTTAAATGAAGCTGTACTTGGCCATATGATACAGGTGGCTCGACCATAGTACCACATTTGCATCTATTGTAAGTTGCATCAACTGGCCGATGCACATTCGCCAAGAGCTTGGCTTGGAACTCGGATTGCTCGGACAAATGCTCAGATCTGCTCGCTTCTTTAGTTGTGGTTCTGTCAGATTAGCTTCCTCGAAGTACGTGTATGGAGATCGGGTCCTGAACTCTTGCTGTACGGATTTTGTGAGAGGACAACTCTACAAACTGTGAGGCAGCTAATCGAATATTACGAGGAATGCAGCCGGATTTTCGATTATACATCTGAGCTTGGCAAATGTGGACACAGATGTGGTTTACTCATGCTTTCGGACAAAGTAACTTAACAAATGGGGAGCTCGGACTTGGGGTCTGCTGTTTTTGAGGTTTGGGTGGTGATTAAGTACTTCGGAGCTGCTGTACAGAACATGCTCGCACGCATTGATCGCAAGTAGCAGAGCTTACCATTGAAGCAGCAGTTTGAACTGCTCGGGACTAAGCAACTGAATAACTTGGGACGTCGGATCCTCAAGTCGGATATGCTGTCGGAGGAGCTCAGGTCGGCTTGTTAACTTGGATCTAATCAGTTTAGATTGAACACTTTCAGCTCAGGTAGATCAGCTACTTGGTAAGATGCTCCGAGGTCGGCGTTGTTCAGCATTATGGCTGCTCGGAGTTGAAGCATGAAAATCGAATTTAATTGCAGCTGAATCAAAGAGACAAAAACAATTGGGTCGGCGAAAGAATTATGCTAGTCCAAATCGCACTTACTTACCCAGCCCCTTCCCTGTTTGGTTTCGGTAGCTGCTATTTTGGCGCTGCGACTACTTGGAGAAACTCGGCGAGAGCAGGGAAGACTGAACAAAGCTCGGATTGAGCAAGTTCAGGTACAAATCAAGTCTTAGACAGCTGCTTTGTTCGGGTATGTCAAGCTGGAAGCGCAGCTTAGCTCATGAGCTTCCCAGAAGATGTGTCTTCAAGCTCGGACCGATATTTGACAATTGTAGAGCTCAAGCTTAGTTCTGTTCATAAGCTTATGTCAGGTCGGCACATAACGGCACACGTTTTAGCATTATCACACATATTTGAATATAAGTGCTCGACTTCGTTTCGGTCTGAGCGTAGGTCGGAGCTCGGTGTCATGCTCACAGCTAAGAGAGAAGTTGTTCAGAGCTCGGCACTATTCATATTTATCTCGGCGTGGAGTTCACTTCCCAAAAAGCTCGAGGATGACCTTTTTCAACTGCCGTTCGGGCCGTGGAGAGCTTGGATCTTGTTCGCATGGTGCTTAGCAAGTAATGAAGTGAATTCAGTTCGACTACTCCAAATGTTGCTTGCTTGGCATATTAGAGAGGACCAACCAAACCATCAACCGTCGACTTAATAAATTTTGAGATTTCAGCTTCATCTTCCTGCAAACTCTTCTTATATTCACACGGATGAGCAGTCGACTCTTGCTTAATCATTTCAAGCAGACCCAGTATGTTACTCGCTCTCACCTGCGAATGGTTCAAAGCCACTTCAACAAAGTTTAGTTATTTTGTAAAGGATCCATGAGTGAGCCAATTTATTGCATTCCCATTATTTTCTATGCAAAGATCTTCAAGAGTTTGGCTCAACAAATCAGGACTTGAGCTTTTATTATTCTCATTTTCAAAAAGGAGATTTATCAAATTTCGGCGTGTGTGCTTGAACGAACGGACACTTCGGTAGGAAATTTTTAGTTTTGACCGTAACCAAAGATAACTTGAAGGCGTACGGGAATGATGTTGCGGTTTCAGTTTCAGTCCCTATTACATTGCAAAAGCAACCTCTTCTCCTTTTCCATGAAATTATCTAACAGGTGACTAACTTTGCGCTAGAAAACAAACATCCTTTACTTTCGTGGCACATTTCAATCAAATTATCCTGCTACGTAGGTTTGGGTTACCTTCAATAAAATATCAATCTCTTTAACATGTGGCAGATTGGCGGTTACCGACTTTTCAAAATACAAGCAGGCATCAAGAAATAAAATAATTGCATGTTTAAACAATTGTCTGTTGAAATTAAAGCATCAACATGCATAATAATACGGAAAATGGAAACATTGATGCCAGGATTTCAAGAAAGGAGAGAAGAGAGATTCGAAAGGCTAAAATATACCGATAAACTATGAAGTGATTCATCCAGATCTACGGAAAAAAGAATGAGGAAAAGGACGAACAAACCAGATATGGAAAAATCAATCAAAAGAAGAAACATTTCATCAACAAATTCTGAAAAATCACCGAAAATTGTGGTAGTAGATTGCATTCTTCCAGCATGTGGCAACAACTGTTCCATATCAAATTTTCGTTTGTGGGTATCTACAAAATAAAACACGGCTACTGAGAGGTTCAAAAAGTGTCCCAACACGACAACCACTCTGATACTTAATTCAATCCTCTTGACAAGAATGAAATTGTAAAGTAATGGAGAATAAAGAGAATGAAAAGAGAGAGACTACCTTAAGGTCTTATCTTATATTTATAGTGGGCAAGTGGATACTTGTACTCGAATTGAACCCTTGGAGTTAGGCTTAAGTTATGAGCCGGTTAATACAACCCTATGACTTACTCGTGAAAAAATTCATATCAACAGTAACCATCAAGCAAAACCTAGCACCTACCCTACAAACACCCTATGAAACCACTCCAAACCCAACAACCCCCATAACTCTAGCCTAGCCATATCAACTACCACAAACCCAACTTAACCAATCACCCCCCAGAAGATTCACAAGTATCTTAGTTCCTCTATGCTATGTCTTAACCCACCTAAAAGCTAACCACCTCATCAACTTTAAGCTACCTAATGAAAGATGTAGACCTAGAAACTTTGATGATAATGCCAAATGTGAATACCATCTTATGCTAGTAGACCAGTCTATCGACAAGTGTTAGAGGCCTAGAAATAAGATCCAAAACTTAATTGATGCTAAAAGAGTACAACTAGACTTTATTAAGACTCCAAATGTCAACAACAACCTACTTCTAAATCATGCTACTGTAATCAATATGATTATTGTTGAGGAACCCAAGCTCGGGATAAATCTAGATAAGTTACCCATCCCTATTGATTAGGTTGCTTAGGCCCTTAGGGAAAAGGTACACTTACAAGAAATTAACCTCTAAGATAGGACCAGCACTAAGCTTGCTATCTATTAGTTGCTCTGGGAAGGTAAGGTAAGAAAAGAAGAAGTGTAGGAGATGATAATAACCAAACCCCGAAACCTTACCTATAGGCAGTTGAAGGAACACATGTTAGTAGGAGACCCTATGGTTATGTAGTTGAGTCAAAGCCATGGAAAATTCAAGTACCTAATAGATACATGGGTCATACCTACAATATATACTGAAGGGGCACTGACTAGATGAGGGCCCAAGTTTGAAGAAGATTAAGACAAAGTAAGCAACATGGTGAGGACAGTTGAGTCAAGTCTAAAGTTGAATATGAGTCAATACAACAAGCAACCTAAAGAACAGTCCATGTATCATGAGATTAGAAAGTATGTGTTCAATGTTCCAATCCCTCCCAAGAATTATAAAGCAGCGCCTTTCAATTACTAGAATCTTAACTAGTCAAAGATTGCCACAACATTGGTTAGAGGAATTCCTAAGATAGGCCAAATTTATAGCTTAGGAGAAAAATTGAGACAAAACATACAAACACAAGGATAGAAAGAATCTAAGCTAGATGCTTTTAATAAGATGATTAAAGGCAATGAATATAAGATTATGGATCTGCTAGCCAAGGTTCTAGCCTAAATCCCCTTGATGATGCTTCTTCCACCATCGAACCAACATTAGGAGGCTCTCTTTAAGATTCTCAAAGAAGTCTAAGTTCCCTAAGAGATTTTGATAGATAAGTTGGGGCACATAGCCAGTTCCATATTCACTATTGATTAGATTACCCTTTTACTTGAAGAGTTAGGGGAAGAAGGAAATCACCATACTAAGCCTTTGTACATAGTGGTGAAATGCAAAGATAAGATTCTGGCTAAGGTCCTCATCGACAATGGGTCCTTATCAAACATCTATCCCTTAGACATTCTCCAACAAATCGAGATTGAAGCTAATGAAATTAAGCTCAACTCCATAGTTGTAGGGGCTTTTGATGGGTCCAAGAGAGGGATTATGGGGGAAGTGGATCTTCAAGTAATGATTAGCCCTTAAATGTTCAGTGTAACATTCCAAGTGCTAAACATTCCTAAAACCTTCAACCTACTATTAGGAAGGCCCTATGATAAGGATCACGGTCCAATCACGCACTCCTAAGCCCAAGGACTCACTCATATGGTTTGTCGAGTTGTCTAAAGGGAGTTAAACTCTGAAGAGCAGTGCATTCTCCACTCTAACTTGTCAAGTTACTTTACTCTCCACCTTATCCAGGAGACTGTTGAGGCGACTAACCCGTTACTGAGCCAACCCTCTATAATACATCAGTCTAAGGCCAAGCACCAAACCCGTATACTGTCAACCTACTGCATTGCCAAGGCTGGGTTGACACTAATTCTAAGTCGACCAATTGAGGTCAATCTAACAACGAATCACCTCCCAAACTAGCCATTCCTCAATCTAGAACATCTAAGCTATCGAGCTTAGATGTTCTCTCTGCTCAACAAGCAGCATCATAGGGACCATAGAATGTACAACTGATACGCACCTTATTTTCTAACATTCATACTGTCCTTATGTAACTGAATATTCTTTTTATTTAATTACAACTATACTCTTGTAAATTATTCTTTTTCCTTTTCTAATAAGAATCCTTTTGTAATTTTCACTAACCTAAGACTTACCCTAATTAGGTCATATAAATATGTGTAATTTGTAATAGCCGCAACATTTATTGAATGCCATTGATATTCAAAGATACTCTCATGAGCTAAGTGTCTTCTACTTACTCCCATTTACTCTTATCCAATCCATTATGAGCGTAGATTAGTGGCAAGTGTTCCCTGACCATACTTGTGCATAATATCAAGTGCTACTTAAGTTTGTGTAAAGCATTGGTACGTCATATCCATCGTCAGTATGCAGGAAACCTTGCTCAAACCTTCAACTACCATTTACTTTTCAAACCATCTCGTAGTTCGGACCCATCCCCTTAGTTCATACAATACCAAACGTCATGTATTCATCTACGGTGTGCCTGTATCATAGAGAGGCTAAGTAAGAAAGACCAAACGATGTTAAGGAGATTGGCAAGCTACCTTTTACTCAATGGGGTAACATTATATCGACAATCGTTGGACACCATATTATTAAGATGTGTGGATGAAGAAGAAGTAGTTGTTTTGCATGAAGGGCCATGTGATCCACACATGAATGAGCACATATTGGCTCAAAAAATCATGCGATGGGTTATTATTAGTTTATGATGGAATCAAATTATATCACGCACGTGGGGCACTATGACCTATATTAAGTATATTCTAATCAAGTGAATGCTCCCCCTCAAGAGTTATATGTTTTATCCTCACCATGGCCATTTTCTTTGTGGGAAATAGATCTTATTAGCCCAATTAACTCAAAGGCATCAAATAGACATAAATTTATCTTAGTGACTATTGATTACTTTATGAAGTGGGTGGAAGCTTCCTCTTATGTAAACATCATCAAGAGAGTAGTGATCAAGTTCTTGAAAAATGATATAATTACTTGCTATGGAGTGCTAGAGACGATCATCATAGATAATGGCATGAACCTTAATAATAAACTCATGATAGAGTTACGCCAGTAGTTAAGGATCACTCATAAGAATCCCATACTGTATAGGCCATAGATGAATGGACTAGTGGAGGACACTAATAAGAACCTCAAGAGGATCATCAAGAAGATGACTATAACCTATAAAGATCAGCATGAGATGTTGCTTTTTGCACTCATGGCCTACAAGACTTCCATTAAAGTATCAATTGGAGCTATACCTTACTCTCTAGCATATGGGACTAAGGTAGTTTTACCTATAAAAGTAGAAATACCCTCCCTTATGATATTAGCTGAAACTTAGCTAAACAAAGCTAAATGGGTTAAGAAGAGGATAAAGTAGTTAAACTTAGTAGATGAGAAGAGGTTGGCCACGAGCAATGCTATCAACAAAGGATGATGCAAGCTTTCAGCAAGAAGGTACAGCCTCGATAGTTCTTAGAAGGAGACTTGGTATTAAGAAAGTTCTTACCAAATGCACAAGGTCCTAGAGGGAAGTTCACCTCTAGCTATAAGAGTCCTTATGTAGTACGAAGAGTATTGTTTGGAGGACCATTGATTTTGTCCCAAATGGATGGTCCAAATTTGAGGGATCCATAAACATTGATGTAATCAAGATGTACTACCCTTTGAATCAATGAAATGATATTATTTTTTTCATCTCCAATTCTAAATCCTCTATAAACTAATTTTTTTCATCCTTTACGTGCAAAATAGATGTTCCCAATTGTTGTAGGCATTAGATGGGTCAGCAACCACTATCCACCACACCGATAAGTTATTCTCAATCCCCACTTTATCTTTCCCTATCTACATACACATGTGTACTAAATAATAAAAATAAAGAAAAACCTCAATCACAAACACCGACAAACTACTAAAACTCCTCGAATGCTATGCTTTGATGTTTCCTTTTCTATGGTTGGGGCCGAATGAAAGAGAAAGGAAGAAACTAGAATTGACCTCGAAGAAGGAAAAGAGAAGGTGGGTTGAGCTCGTAAGCTCCCATGCTTGACCCTAATGAAGATTGACTAGCTCGTTAAGTCTCTAAGCCAAAGGATGATTATAGGCCTTCAAATCCGGAACTACTACTAGTAAGCTAGAGCAAGTATGGCACTCACTCAAAACTTCAAGGTAAGATATCTCATAAGAGCCCTAACCTATATAGGTATGGCCTTTTTATTAGGCATAGTCCTTCCATTTATTCAAATAAGATATCTCACTAAAGAGTTTCATTTTGATAGACCGTAAGGAGCCTATCCCAAAGATAACCCCAATGTTATTGCTATTTTAAGAAAGGATATCTCACTAAAGGGTCTCACTAAAATAGATCATAAAGAGTTCTTTCTGCCCTTTTGATAGCCTTAGTATCATTGTCTCCATTTATTCAAATAGGATATCTCACCAAAAGAGTCTCATTTAAATAGATCATAAAGAGCCCCATCCTTATGAAAGCCTTAACATTAGTATCTATGGATGGGATATCTTACCAAAGGGTCTCATTTAAATAAGCCATAAGGAGCCTTGTCCTAAAAAAAGCTTTATTAAGATATCTCATAAAAAGGGTATCATTTAGATTGTCTGTAACGAGCCTACCTATAGATAACCTCGGTATTAGTATTAGGGCTATTTTTAGCCCAAAAAATATACCTAGTTTGATCCAACTGTTTTGCATCTTAAAATTAGGAAAAAAGTATGGAATTGAAAGGGAAACTTGTATATGACATTTTGAGTCTAAAGTCTTGGGAAATAATAAAGGAAAAGTGCACCAACAAAAAATAATTAAAAATGTATTTTAGGAAACTTAGTTTATATATCTTCAAATAAATGAAAAATTAAATCTCCAAACACAATCCCACCGTATAATTAGTGTTCGTAATTGGTAATAAGATGTAGGGGGTTGATTTTATCCAATTAGTTGACATAGATAATATCTAAAATGCATCTAAATCAAAGGAAAAAAGGAAGAAAAATGAAAACAAACCAAACCCATGAGATGTACTTGATTTAATTCAAAAGGAGAAGTTTCTTGGCCAAGAATCATGAGTCCACACTATAAATAAGGCTCCCTTTGTCACATTAAAAAAGACAATTGCATAAGAGACAGATTATTTTGATTAAATTAGGTGTTTTGATTAATGAATTGTAGTAGGTTTATCATGAATCGTGTATGTATAATATAAAATGGACGTTTGAATATGTGATTATGGAATTAGATTATAGTTTTTTATTATTTTGATTAAATTAGATGTTTTAATTTAATGAATTCCAATATATTTACCATGAATCATGTTTGGGTAATATAGAATAGATGTCTAAACATGTGATTACCTATCGACTTAAATATTTTGATTTCATGATAGAGAAGTTTTTGTGAATAATTGTAATAATAAGCATGCCATGTAAAATATATTTGTGATTAATTTGTACTTTATGTGGCTTCTTTAACATGTATGTCTTTCATGGGTCTTTTTTTTTTTATAAAAGAAAAAGGATTTTCCTTTTTTTTTAAAAAATCATTTTGCCACCCTAGAAAAATGTTTTTTTTTTTAAATAAAAATCTAAATGGACCTTTTTTCAAAATTAGGGATTTCTAGTTTTTCAAAATTGGGACAAAAAAATATATTTTTATAAACTAATCAATATATAAATACTTAAAGTGGAATATTTTTCAAAAAAAAAAAAAGACCAACCTACTGAATTTTTTATAAAATTATTTTAGAATTATGTAGGTCTAATCCTAGTTAATAGGTACATATATACTTCAAACGGCCCTAAAATATACAATATATATATATATATATATATTTTCAAATATTAGGCCCTTTTAATTTTAAGAAACTCATTAAAGTCTCGCTTACTTTGTAAACTTCTTTTGTGGAATCTTTTTAGGTTTTAAATTACATTAGCCTCTATGTAATCCCCACAAATTTCCTAGATAAGAGATTGGAGGTTAATAAGATTTCCTAAAAGATACTCTTAGTTTTGACAAAATAACTAACCTTAAACCTAAAAGACACTCTCAAAAAACTAGAACTCAAACTCCTAAAACCCTAAATGGCAGTCCAAGCCCTAGTTAACCCTTACTCTCAAAAGCCTTAAAATCTTATAAACAAATATCAATAACTAATGTTAACTCCTAAGGTC
Organism: Lumnitzera littorea; assembly: GCA_024138015.1. Classification (NCBI taxonomy): domain Eukaryota; kingdom Viridiplantae; phylum Streptophyta; class Magnoliopsida; order Myrtales; family Combretaceae; genus Lumnitzera; species Lumnitzera littorea. The sequence goes on along the minus strand of JAMXBB010000001.1, from coordinate 45,848,495 downwards.
AACCTAATCCAATAGAACTAACCTTAAACCCCAATGGGAAAGAGATTGATTGTCAAAGCCGGCGAGAGTTCTCTAAGACCAATAAAGGGTAAGTTAACCAAAAATGAATATTGGTATAGATAACCTTAACAATGAATTCAAAACCTTAAAATGAATATTGTAGCCTTTAAATAAACATTCGAACACTAAAATCTTGATTGGAACCTTAATATGTGCAAACCTTTAAAATGATTGTGAAACCCTAATCTAAAGTTAAAAACCTTAATCCAACTATTGTACTCTAATTAAATAGTAAAATTATTCATTAATCAAAGATTAATTGCTTAATTACCCTTAAACCCTAATATACCCTTTAAAACGTATGAACAATAATAATTGTCTCAATTCTTTAAACTAATTAGACAAGATGACTTAATGGGCTTAACCAAGTTAATTTAGCACATTAAGCCCTAAACTATACCTAATTAATGTCAAGTGTATGAGTAAGAAAGATTAATAAACTTAATTACACCTTAATCTATTAATCGACTTTTACATCATAATTAACTATAAGTCAAGAACAATTAATCATATAAAACCTAAGTAATAATATAAAAATATCTCCTTAAAAATGCCAATGTTATACTTAGGGAGAAAATATGAACCCTATAAACTTTCGGATCCAAACTCGAAGTCAGATACAAGAGTTAGTAAATAATCCCTAGAACCACTCAAGATATAATAATAAATGATATAATAATAAAATCTATAAATAAAACAATTTAACCCTAAATAATAAGTTGAAAAACCTTAAAGAGAGTAAAACCCTAAAAATTGAATCGTACATGATACGAGGCAAGCGCACCTATCAATTTTAATATAGCGGATATGAGTCCGAGTCGATCCCTCAGAGATTTTGAGTACTAATATTAACTTTAGCTTTATTATCTAACCGGAAAATTATGTCGAGTTGAATGAATTAAAAATACTGAAATTAATAAACTGAACTAATTATGAGACTTAACTAAGCAAATTAGAAAGCAATAAAACTACGAACGACTTCAAATATGCAATATTGTATTTAGGAATTATTTCCCCTAGTGTTTAACATGTAACCTTTTTAAAATATATTCAATTTAGTTTCTATGATTCTTGATCGGAGGAATTCACAATTAAAGCTAATATCTTTCTCAAGCATATTAACCCTAATCCTAAATTATTTACCGGAATCTCTTCACTTAGTAATATAACTTAGGATCGCATTAATGTATAATGAATTCCCACACAAACAATTAACTTTCCGGAAGAAACATGTATCTTATCTCTAAGTATACATGTAATTCTCTCCAATTATGCTTAGATCTAATTATACATGCAATTTCTCAATCAACATGCATAATATCATATATTGACACTCTAGAATTATCAATCCACAACTAAACAACATAATTGAATCAAGAAAAGATAGAAACTTTCTTGAAATTATAATTCAATCCAAGGGTTACATGAAACCCTAGGTTCCATAATCCTAAATACTCGAATTCTAAGCTATCATAATGAATCTAAAAATGAGTTTCATCAAAAACATAAAATAAAGCATGAAAACCCCTCTTGATTTGATGAACAATCTCTCTAATCTTGAAATCAATGTTGTTCTCGCTTCTTGATTGATGTTCTTCTCAAGTCTCCTCTCGTCTCTTGTGTCTCCGTTTCTGTAGTGTCTCTCCTTCTTTTAAACCCTAAAATCCCCTTATATATGTGTATTACATGGATTTTATTTTCGTCACCAGACATGGCCTGGGACACGGCCGTGTCCCCAGGTCGTGTAACTTTCTGCACAAAGGCAAAATTTCTGTACAACTTCAAAATTTCATAACTTCTTCGTTTGAACTCGGAATTGAGTGAAACTTGATTCCTTTTCTTCGTTTTCGAGCCTAGAACGTGTTTAAACCCTGAAATCAACATTTTACTCAATTAAGTATCATTTTCTTTAAAGAAAACCAAAAATTTAAGGGAAATGCTATAAAATCACCATATGAAATATGTTTAAAATTAGAGTTATCAGTACACATAAAACCTTACGATGCAGGAATGCCTAAAATGACGAGAAAATATCAATACACTAAATAAAACCTTAATTAGAAGTCCAAAACCCTAATTCAACTAATGAACCCTAAGTATATCCCTAAATAATTCACTAATCATAAATAATTTCTCCAATCACTTAGAAATCCTAGTTCACCAGTCTCGTATACAATTCGAAAACCCTAATCGATCTAGAATAGTAAAAGACTCTAAAAACAAAGTAATATAGGTAAATGAACTTAATTAAAGTGATAAAATATGGAAAAACCGTAGTTATACCCTAATTAGGCCTAAATTGCTTAATTAAGTACAATCGCGATTAATTAGCTTAATTACCCTTTAATCCATCTACCAACTCTCATTACATCTTAATTAGTAGCAAGTCAAACTTAATTAAAAATAAAAGATAAAAGATTAATTGAGAATTAAAGGACACTTGTCTTTAAGGAGACAAAATCCCCCCTTATTTGGCAAAAAAACAAACAAGGTACAATAGTACTAAGAGGAGACTATGTATTCTTATCCTAAGATAGTCACCTCTTGTATCTTTTAATCTACCTTCAATATCTACCATTTCAACCCTCCAATACCTTCATTTGATACCATTCTTCATGTATAGGAAACCTTCTCTACAAACCCAAATAAAAATCAAGGAAAGAAAGAAGGAAAACCAAGAAGTACTCTCGAAACCCCCCTACATACCTTAGCGCCTTTTGGCCTTACTGCTACCACATCCACCAAATGACAAGCCACCACCACCAAAAGATCACACATTTACCCTAGTTTCTTGCCGACAAACATTTGCCTTCAAAAGAGTAAGTTTCAACTTCGTTTTTGGGTGGAAAATTTGGAACTCACATAAGCTAGCCTAAGGTAAAACTCACCTAACTTGACTTTCTAATTCACATAAGTTATACCTAAGATATCTTAAGAGTTTGAGATTAGAAATACTATATAAATATGTTATAATCATGTACATATCATTTTATAGCCTTATAATTACACATTCAATCATATACCTAGCTAGTTTGCTATTTGTATTATAGAGGTGTAAGAGATAGTTTTACATAGATAACTTAAAAAGATATTGATTAAACTCTATGAAACCTTAAGTATCATCCATGCCACCCCCTCCTTGATATGTATCCATCTTGTTTTTACCATATTATGTGATGTTATTAGCTTAAAACAAGTAGAAATGTAATTAAAATAAGGAAACACACTATATTAAGTATTAGATGGAAGAAGTTGAAGGAAAGCTTACAAAAACCCTACTTGGCCACCACTTTCATGAAAGTTTCAAATCTATAAATTTTGATTTATTACCTTAATAACATGATTATTTGGTGTTAAGTATGATTTAGAATGTAATTAACTAAGTTAAATAGGGTAATAATGAGTTAATAGCCTAAACTAGCTAAATTGGTGATTAAGGACTTAAGACAAGGGTTAGAAACCCAACTAATGAAATGAACTAGATCTAAAACACTTAATAAAATGGGTTATTTAGTGAACCCATTAGGATATTTAGCCCATTGGAATAAGTTAGAATCAAGTTTAGGGTCCTAAAATTCAAATTAAGCATAAACTAACTTAGTTAGTTATTAAAGCCTCGAAAATATGATTAGGAACCCAATAAATGAAAATAACTAGATCTAAATCCTAATAAAAAAAATGGACTTATCTTAAGGCCTTTAGTGAGCTAAAGCCCAAAATCATAAGTAGAGTTGGGCTTAAGGCCCTAAAATGCAATATAAGCCCAAAAGCCCTTAAAAGAACCAAGAATAGAACCCAAAAACTTATTTACCAGATCTGAACCCTAAATTAAAAGGCTCATAAAATAAAATATAAAAGGTCTATTAAGTCTAAAAGCACATTAAAGCTATCCCCTATAGGCCTCTTAATAGGCAAGGGCCTTAAACTAGTAAAAATGGCCCATTTAGGCCTACAAGAGCAACACTAAGGCTTAAGGTAAAAATTTAAAGTGTTGGGTAGAAAAGCGCACTTAAAATACTTAAAAAGAAGCCTAAAATATTAAGTGTAAGTTCCAAGATCAAAAGCTAAGCCCAAATCCCAAAACTAGGCCCAAACCCTAAAGTGACCAAACTCATCCTTTAGGCTCACGAACTTGTACGGCCTAAACCGAAACCTTGTTGATCTAAAAGCCCAAAAATAACCTCACCAACTAAAAGAACACTCGAAAAGGATGAAAATCGATGATAAGAACACCAAATTCCAACTTTAAATGAGAAAGTCATGACTAAGATACAAAATAAGCAGAAATAGGGAAATTATAGCGAAGCTAGTGAATAGATCACATTTAAGATGAGCCTTATTTACTTTAGTTACCTTACTCAAGTGATTTGGGTACCAAGTTCAAGACCACTAAGAACTACTAGGAATACTTGACTTCAAGGCTGAATAAGTATACTACCCCCTATTTTACTTTATTTTGTGTTTGTAGCTAGTACACTATCTAATTATATATGATAATTGAACTTTACGCATGTTAAGGTATATGGGAACTTAAGTATGCTTGTTCTAGTTGACTTATGCTTGCAAAATATCTTAAGATATTTTAAATACCCTTGTTTGCTACATTAGAAAATGGGGAATTGGAATGTCTAGAATATATTTGCTTGACTACCCCATGAATTCGAAATTAATAAATATTTGGTCTCTAATTAAACTAAACATGCATTACATCTTATAGTATGAGTTAAAGGGCGTCAGTACCATGCAATAGAGTAGGAGATTATGCTTAGATGGATCCATGTTGATATTATGTATTGTGATTGTTTATCGTACGATGTATTTCATGCAACACGTTCTTGCCTTGACCTTTGAGAACTACTCAACTCAGAGGAGTCCTACCTTCTGTTTGAGGCTGAGTCATGTCTACTACTAAGGGTGGTTATATTGTTAAGAGATTTCGTATTGGACATGGATACTTAGGTCCTAATGTGCCTAAATACTTCCCAACCTAAGCAACGGTGGGTGTTAAAACTGTGTTGTATACAATTACTAGCCAACTATATACACTATTTGCATTGCATATGCTTGTACATGCATTCACATGTTTGATAAATAAATTGCTTGTCGTTGCCTGATGGTAAGGTAAGAAGGTTACTTACTAAATTGGATGTATCTTATCCCCTAATAATTTCTTTTGCAAGTCTTATAAAACTAGGGTTAGGATAGGATTCGAGTATAGAATGCTTATCGAGCTAAGCAAGTAGAATATAAGTTTAGGAAAGCCAGCGATATAGTCAAATTAAACTTTTAAGATATTTAGTGGCATTATGATTATTGACATATAGATACCCTTTCTTTTTGTTTAGTAAGTAATTTTGACTTTCCACAGTTTTAGTGACTGTAAATTGTCGAATCACTTGTAGATATATATATAGTTAAGCAGATGTATGTAAATTGAATAAGCACCCTTAGAAACTTACTAGTTAAAGCCTTGCAACTTCTAACTTGCAAGGTAGTCTTTATATCATAGGTGCACACGTGATATGAAAATTTTAAGCAAAACTACCAAGCCCCCTTTTAAGGTGTTACATCCAAGCCTAATATTTTTGGTTTCTTTTTCTAATTTTTTTTTATTTAACTAAAATCTCCTACTAGTAGCTGAAATTAGAGTCCATTCACCCATGAGCCCTAATTTTACTTCTTCTTTTTTATTTCGATTAGGTGGTGATTCTACTTTTTTAAAAAGTTTTTTTTTAAGGAAAAAGAAAAATCATTTCTTGGTTTGGTCAAGAGGTTTACATTAAGTAGGCCAAAGTAAATATAATTAGGCTAAGAAAGGAGAGAAACCAATTTCTTAGCTCGATACGGTGTAACTTATCTTTCCTCCAAGATCATGGATTGCTCCTTATAAATAAGGGTAAAGACTCCTATGTATGCATGAAATATCTAATACATTTTTATTCTACTCTACTGCCACTTAACTAACTTAAGTGTTGGTGTGCCAATGCTAGAGTCCCCTTTGACATGTTTTTGCAAGATTCAATCGCCTTAAGCTTAGATTAAAGTCTGGAAGATCTACGATGGAGCCTACTAGCCTAATTCTTCCCCACCAAAAAGTTCAACAATCAACAATAAGTGACATTTATCCATCACACTCTACACCATCATGGCTAGAACTAATAAGAAAAGAGGAACTACTTCAGCCAACCAAGCTATTGCCAGTGGTAACCTTCAACCTCCAAAAGGAGGAGAACACCACCCAAAAGTAGAACAAGAATACTGTAGCCATAACAATAAAAACTTAGAAAATACCCTGCAGGCTAACATTACTGACATCCAAGGATTCTTAGAGATGAAGAAACCACTGGTCGAATTGACTACCTAGAAAGAGCAATATAAAAAAGAAAAGGTCAAACTGTTGGAAAAACTGCTACAATCTGATATTGATCTAGATATGCCATTACTTGAAGACTTGGTCAACTCACTAACAAAACCTTACCTCTATCTACAAAAGTAGGCTAAGAACCTAGAGCAAGTGAACTTAATCACTTCAAAAAAGCACCCTATTGAGTACGATCCATCCTCAATAGGCAAGTAGACGAAAATCTTGCTTCCCAAGCTATTGTTACTACTCATACTATAGACAAGCAACTGAACTTAAGCATCGAACAGGACTAAAATTTGGCTAATTTAAGCCTTTCTTAGCTAAAAACCTATATGCAAAGACTTAGCATGGAAAAAGATGGCAAAGAAGCTAAGCAAATAGGAAAGAGCTCGACCATGCAAAGGCCTTCTACGATAAAAAAGTCCCTTCTCCTAAATAATGTTGAATGAGGTGTTGCTGCTGTAAGTATAGTTTCTGACATTGCGAATCTATAATGGAACAAGAACCTTGTTGACTACCTCATCCACTATCATATTATGATAGGACTACATGGTTTCAATGATGTGATAATTTGCAAAGCTTTTCCTAGTACAATGACTAACACCGCACTACTATGGTATAATAACCTTAAGGAGGGATCCATATCCTTATTTTAAGATTTAGCCACTCAATTTCAATGGCATTTCATATTGAGCAAAGTTTCGGTTAATGACTCCTCAGTATTGTATATAATAAAATAGAGGAGAAACAAGTCACTCTATAAATACATAGATCGGTTTAACAAGCTTACACTCTAAGTGTCTAACTTGGATAAGGTTGTAACCTTACACACCATCATTCATGAACTTAACCCTAAAAAGGATTTCTTTAAGCATCATACATAGAAAAAACCACTAGATTTCTAGGATTTCCTCAATAAGGTAGAAAAATTCATCAATCAAGAAGATGCAATCATAGCTTAAAGGGAGATCTACTCTCGCTAGTATGATGACATTAAAGACAATTCTAAAAGTAACCACATAGCACATTTCAACTTGAGAAACTCATCACACTCATTCTCTCAATAGGACAACCTTGATGGTAGGAAACGTCATGCCGGTCTTTTCTAGATACATTACCCTAAATAAGCCAATTGGGGAAATTTTTATGGAAGTTTGCCACTCGGGAATCTTCTCCCCTTAACTTAAGAGTGGAAGAGGGGAGTTAGGCACTTATTGTGAATACCACCAAGGTCTGGGCCATAGTATCGACCAATTCTAAACATTGAAAAATGTAATTGAATATGCTATCTTATGCAAATACTTTTAAGAGTTTGTTAAAGACATGAAGAATAGGAGGTAGCACTCTAACCAATGGCATCAAGAAGATGGAATTGATGGTGAGCACATCAAGAAGAATGACAACTCAATAGTAAATGAGGAATTGGAGGTGTGTAACATAACCACCCAAATGGAGCTATCAATTTCATTATGGGAGGACCTAACATTAGCAACTTATTTCATCTTAAGAACACCAATGTTAGGTTAGTTAACTATTTCATATGTGAAGTATGAAGGAAGAAACCTAAGATTGATAGTATAATATCCTTCTTTAATGCTGACCTAAAAGATGTAGAGTTTCCCCATGTTAATGCCCACATAATAAACACAAGCATCATAGGCTTCGATGTTAGCAAAATACTAGTTGATACCGGAAGCTTAGTTGACATACTTTTCAAGCATTCCTACGATATAATAAAAGATAAATTAGAAGGAGTTCCCTTGAGGTCCTATAAGCCATGGTTGTCAAAATTCCAATTCAACTCCTACGATTCTACAGTTTTATAGTTTTATGAGCCACTTGCTATTTAAAACCCATATGAAATTTTTTTTGAGAAAAATCTAGTAGAATCCCTAGTGCGAACTATGATTAAGAACAGATAACATGAATCACTGAATGGATCCAAACTTGTCAAAATCTTAAAAAGGGAATGGTGAGGGATGTACGAAAGGACAAATGCAAATGAAAAAGTAAGCAACAACCTACAAACAACTCCAATAGATATGACACACTAATGGAACTTCTGATAACTCACGGCACAACTTGATATGATGCACGTGATGGTTCGATGAGGTTACTCATCACCTAGCCTTGCTTAAGGGTTAGGATAAGAGTGAAATAAGAGTAAACAAAGTAGTGTTTACAAAAAGAAAGAATATTCAGTTGTATTAATGATAATCTTATTACGGCTACAAATATAAAGGGTATTTATATCCAATAAGTTAGGGTAGTTTACCTAAAAAAGGAAAAGAAAGAAAGATTATTACCCTAAAAAAGTAATGAACAAGAATACAAAAGGGTAAAAATGAATTTCAAGAAAAGTAACGATTAGTATAGTAGATGCTACACATAGTCTTGTATACGTAATGGCGATATATTGGTGAGGTCATTGGAGGATGCAGGCAAAAGAGTATGATCAAATTGCTAGTCCGAGCATGGGTAACTAAGGATCAGTCTAGGGTCTCTCTTTCATGGTATCTTAGCAAGGATGAGGCTGAGTGGTTAATCAACTTGGATGTAAGTGAGTACTCAAGAATGGCCTGGCTATTATCTCAGCAATCTACAATTCAGTATACTTCAAAGAGATGGCCAATCATTCGGCTTAGTATACAGAGTGATTCAGTAAAGAGATACTTAGCTTTGGCTAGAGTTAGCTGGAGTAAGAAGATCTGCCTTGCTAGCCCTTCCAATCATCGAGCTCGGCTATGGGTCAAAGGCCTAGTATCTTGATTCCTATCATTCTCTCTGAGTTTATTTAGATTTGGGATCAAATCTAAATGGTCTCCAATCAGCTCTCCATCGAGGTGATATGGACTAAAATCGGTAATGTTAAAGTTGTCAAAAACCCCATAGTCCTCGAGTAGCTCTGATTTGTAGGAATTATCATTGATCTTCTAGAGGATTCTGAAAGGTCCTTCAGCCCTTGGAGATATTTTGTTCCTCCTCTTACTCGAAAACCTCTCTTTGCTTAGGTACAACTACACCAAGGCTCCCGACTAAAAGGATTGTGCTCTAACTCTTGTGTCAAGGTCCTCTTATGTAAGCATAGGAATAGGGGTGTAATCGAGGGGTAACTCAAGGTTAAAACCATAGACCACTTCGAAGAGGGTTTGCTTAGTGGTGTCATGTACTATTCGGTTGTAAGCGAATTCGACTACTGGCAAGCAAATGTCCCAGTCAGCCAAGTTCTTGCCCACTGCAGGTCAAAGCAATGATCCCAAAGTACGATTAACCACCTCTGTTTGGCCATCAGTTTGAGGGTGACAGGAAGTACTAAATAGTAGTTTGGTCTCCATCCAACGCCATAAGGTCTTCCATAAATGGCTCAAAAACTTTTAGTCCCTATTGGAGACTATACCACTCGATACACCATGTAACCATATAATCTCCTACAAGAAAAGAGAAGCAATAGCTGAAGCGTCAGTAGTCTTGGAACAAGGCATGAAGTATGCCATCTTACTAAAACTATCCATAACAACCATTATAGAATCCTTACCTTGAGCAATTCATGGTAGTTTCATAATAAAGTCCATGCTCAATTCAGTCCATGGCTTCGTCGAAACAGGCAAAGGCATTGCTCTTCCTTATTTGGCTCAGCACTTAGCCCTCTTGCCATGACACAACTTTCAATAACTCAGTGCACATCTTGCCTCATTCTTAGCTAAAAGAATTGACCACTCAACAATTCATACGTTCTTTTCTCCCTAAAATGTCTAGACAATCCTCTATTGTGGGCTTTCCTAATCAGCAACTCCCAAAGTGAAAAGGTCGGCACATATAATTTCCCTCTTCGGAACAAGTATACTTCCTCCATATGACACTTGTCCACTATCCTTCCATCAACATAATGTGCAAGTATGGGCTTAAAGTGTGGATCCTCGTAATATCGTTCTTTAATACTCGTAAACCCAAACAATCTAGTCTATAGTTCATTCAAAAGTGCATGTCTTCTCGAAAGAGCATTTGCAACTATGTTGCTCTTTCCTTGCTTGTATTTTATCATAAAATTAAATCCCTTAAGGAATTTAATCCATCTCGCCTATTGCTTCGACAATGTTGTTTAACTTTGAAAGTACCTTAAGGACTCATGGTCAATATAGATAACAAATTCTCTTAGCAATAGATAATGTTGCCATACTTGCAATGCTTGGATCAATGCTAAGAGTTCCTTGTCATATACAAAGTAATTTAGCTAAGGACCTCTAAGCTTCTTACTAAGGTAGGCAATTGGTCAGCTTTCCTACATTAGGATAGTGTCCATTTCAATGCTTGACCCGTCATATTCCAGCTCAAATATTCTCTCAAAGTTGGGTAAAACAAGTATAGGGAAGGAGGTCAACCTTTCCTTTATCTTAGCAAAACTCCTCTCCTCCCTTTCTCCCCATCGAAAGTTGGTGTTCTTCTTTGTTAGCTTAGTAAGTGGTGCGGCAACAGTACTGAAATTCCTGATGAATCTTTTGCAGAATGAAGGCAATCCATGGAAACTTCTTATGTTAGGAGTCAGCCACAAGTAATAGGAGTTGGCCACTCGACAATTGCTTGGATCTTCTCGTCGTCTACTCATCAGCCTCCTCTATATACTACGTAGCCCAAGAATACCACTTTCTCTTGGCAAAAACAACATTTCTTAAGGTTATTAAATAATCTCCCGGCATAGAGGATATTCGGTATAGCTTAGAGTTATTTATAGTGACTAAACATATCAGCACTATAGACTAAGATGTTATTAAAGTACACCACGATACACTTCCCTATCAGATGTCTCAACACATAGTTCATCAATCTTATGAAAGTGCTCGGGGCATTCGACAAGCCAAAGGGCATGACCATCCATTCATAAAGTCCATGTTGAGTTTTGAATGCTGTTTTTCACTCATCTCCTGGTCTCATTCGAATTTGATAGTAGCCAAATTTCAGATCAATCTTGCTGAAGATCTTGGCTTCACTCAATTCGTCCAGCATATCTTCTAACCTGGGAATTGGATACCTATATTTGATTGTTATCTTATTCATGGCTCGACTGTCAATACACATCCATCGAATACCATCCTTTTTCCATATTAAAAGGCTAGCATAGTACAAGGGCTGAGACTTTCCCTAACATACTCTCTCTTTAGTAGCTCATTAACTTGATATTGGAGCTCAAAAGCCTGTTCAGGACTCATCCAATAAGCTAGCTTATTCGGCAATACGATACCAGGTATTAAGTCAATGCAGTGTTTTATGCCTCGAATTGGGAGCAATCCTTCGGGTAACTATGCGGAGAACATATCAGAATATTCGTCTAGCAACTCTTTAATTTCTAAGGGTAGTTTACCACGCTCATTCATCTATAATAGGTGCCTAACCAACATGAGGGTCGGTACATCAGCTTTAAGGGTCTCTCGGAGCTCAGCTATACTTATCACCAGAGCCTTCTTCGATCCGCAAGCAAGTTTGGCCTACAATTTATTAATTTCACTTGACAACATCGAGTTCAACGTGATCTTGCTTCTATCCTTCTCGAACATATATGTGTTCTAATATCCATCATGGATAACTCTCCTGTCAAACAGCTATGATCTATTTAGCAACATGTAGGAAGCACACATAGATAGTACATCATAGAGAATCTGGTCAGAGTAATTTTTTATAATGATCGGTAGTAATACTTGATGAGTGACATGTAGTGCTCCTTTCTCACTCAACCAGTGTAACTTATACGGCCTTAGATGTACAACTGTCAGCAATTTCAATTTTGTAATAAGATCAACTAATGCCACATTAGTGCAACTACCACTATCCACAATGAGGGCACACATTTGATTATTCACCTTACAAGTGGTATGAAACAATTTTCTCTTTACTCTTCCTCACGTGAGGGTTCCATGTTCATTGTGCATCGGACAACCATGATCAACTAGTCCAAGTCCTCAGCAAACACATCCTCCTCAATCAGATCTTTCTCGATAGTACTCCCCTCCTCTTCGAGTTCCTCATCAGTACTCTCTACCTCTAGCTTTGAGACGTCTCCCTTAATGACCATAGTCCTTCAATTCAAGCATTGAGCAGCCATATGTCTAAACCATTAGCACTTGAAGCACTTGATCTGGCTCGTCTTCCTACTAGATCCTTGCCATTTCTCATAAGTTCAGGTTAATATGTCATTGTCAGGTTAACTTTTCTACTCAACTCGGACATTTAACTTTCAGATCAACTCGGTACTTAACTAAGCTTAGTAAATTCCCTGTTCGAGTTGGCTAATCGGCATTCTAGTCAGTACCCTGCTTCTTCTCTGCCTCTCTACTCATTGGGCTATTCTAATGGCTTCATCCATTGTAGTAAACCGTTGGAGTTCCACAAAGTCTCGAATGTCACCTCACAACCCAATAAGGAACCTAGATATTGTTCGTATTGGTGGTTCATCCACTTCACATTGAATCGTAAGCATTTGGAATTCCTAAACATACTCGTCAACTATTCGGCCTCCTTATCTCGACTCCTGAAACCAAGTAAAAGTGTCTTGCAAATAAGTGTCCAGCACAAATTTGTTTCTCAATATTCTTTTCATTTCAAGCTAAGTATTAATCTCTTGATAGCCTTCTCACCTCCTCATAGCTTGAAAATTCTTCCACCACATGGTAGCATATCCAGAGAACTCAACAGTGGTAGTTTTTACTTTCTCATAATCCTTGTACTAATAATAGTCAAAAACATGCTCCACTTTCTCTTTCCATTCTAAATATCCATCAACATTCTTAAATCCATTAAAGCTCAAAGTCCAAAGCTTGATATGGTCAAATGTTCTGGGGACTTAAGCTCGCTCCTCTTAAAAATACTCTTCTTTGTCCTCTTCACTAAGTTCCCTCAAGTCTATTCTTCATCTTACACATCTGCCTACTCCTCCACCTCGAACTTCTCGAGCTGGGTTTTAACCTTTAACAAGTTAAGCAACTTGTTGGGTGTTTTATGCAGCTTCAGTCGAACAACAAGCCAATGCATAAACAGCTTAGGTCAAATCTACCAAGAAGTTAGCTATTTCATCAAGTCTCTCATTAATACTCTTAGGGGTTTCTTGAGACTGTCGGCCATGGTGGATAACTCCACTATTACCATCTCTAACACTAATGTTTACACTTGGATCTATCATTTCTCCAAACTTGAAACTAAACAACCAACAAACACAACAGCTAAGATGAACACAGTAACTTGCTCTGTTTCACATACGCAAAACAGAGTATAAACAAAACTTCAAAATCAAACTACAACTCAAACAAAACCTCCACTATGATACTAAGATGGTGCGAACGGTGACCAAGAACAAACAAAGTCGGTCACTAAATAGGTCCAAGCTTACTGAAAGCTTGAAAAGGGAATGGTAGGTAAAGTGCGAAAGGAGAAATGCAAATGAAAAAGTAAGCAAAAACCTACAAACAACTCCAATGGATATGATGCACCAATGGAACTTCCAAAGACTTATAGCATAACTCGATACAATGTACGAGATGGTCTAATGAGGTTGCTCGCCACCTAGCCTTACCTAAAGGTTAGGATATGAGTGAAATGAGAGTAAACAAAGTAATGTTTATGAAAAGGAAGAATATTCAATTATATTGATGATAATCTGATTATAGCTACAAATACCAAAGGTATTTATACCTAATAAGTTAGGAAAATTTGCCTAAAAAAGGTATTACCCTAAAGAAGTAATGTACAAGAATACAAAAAGGTAAAAATGAATATTCAAGAAAAGTAATTATTAGTGTAGCAAATGCTACACATGGTCCTATATATGTAGCGACAATACATTAGAGAGGCCATTGGAGGATGTAAGCAAAAGAGTATGATTAGATTACTGGTCTAAGCAAAGGCAACTAAGGATCATTCTAGGGTCTCTCTCCCTCTCTTGGCATCTCGGCAAGGATGAAGCCGAGTTGTTGGTCGACTCGGACGTGAGTGAGTACTTGAGAATGGCTTGGCTGTTATCTTAGTAATCTATAATTTGGCATACCTTCGAGAGATTAGCAGTCATTTAACTCAACATATAAAGTGACTCAACAAAGAGATACTTGGCTTCAATTGGAGTAGGAGGATCTCCCTTGCTAACCCTTCCAATCCTTGGGCTCGGCTACGAGTCAAAGACCCAATAGCCTAATTCCTATCAATCCTAATTTAAATCTTTAAAATCAATGGAATCTCGATTTTACTAATTCTACATAATTAAATGGAAATATATGATACTTTAGGTTAATGGGCTTGCAGATTAGTCATTACATTTATGACTTAACAAGCCCATCATTCTTAGCTTCTTATTTATATTTAAACTTAAGAAATCACACTTTCAACTTACCTTTCTTCTTTCATTTCAATGCCGCAACCATGACTTCATGATATTTACTTTGTTGAAAATGAAGTACAAATTTGTACTTTAAAAGACTTAGAAGGTATGAATATAAATGGTAGCAACACCAATAAGGATGTCGGTGATTATGAAAATGATGATGATAATGATAGTGATGAGAGAGATGGTAGTTCGAATAATGATTTATAGTAGTTTTGTGCCTCTATTAATGTTTTATGGATTGACATAATGATTTATCATTTATGCTTAGTTATTTGTATTAAACTCATATTGTGACTAAAATTTATGATGAATTTCTTTATTTCTACCATGCATTTTGAGTTTTCTATTTACTATTGCATGTATATTTACTATTTGTAAAAAGAAAATTTACATAGGTTGTAGAATCCTATAATTCTACAATTTGATTCTACAATACGATTCTACTGAACCTCTGACAATTTTAGGTAAAATCCTAATTTTGACAACCATACTATAAGCTAAGTCTAATAAGATTCAACAATCAACTCATGCCAATTACCGACCTTGTCACCATACCCCCTCAAGCCCAGTGATGACCCCAAGTATGTAGTAACCCAACAATTCGAATTACTAATTGTAGATTGTTGGTAATCGTATAATATATCCTTTGCAAACCAAGTCATAGTCAATTTGAAATGATTATATCCACCAAACACTTGAAAATTAAGTTCCCCATACCCGATGGCATTAGAATATGACAAGTTGACCAAAAGCTCTCTAAGTCACTATACCTAGCTATACTGAAATGCGATGAAGTACTTCTCATTAAAAGGGACCCTTTAACATAAACCAAAGACCGTATCATGTTAGAGCATGAAGTCAAAGATGTATAGATAGGCCCAACTTCTGAACATATTAGCAAAATGGAAGCTTACTTGCTTTTGACTTAAAAACTTAACTTATCGAGTTCCTCTATTTGAATACTAACGTATTTACCCAGTCCGTAGATGATATGTTAAGCATCATCGTAACTAAAGACTTAGTACACCACTAGCATGTCAACCCTAATATGAAGCCTGTATAGCAAAAAAAGATATCATTTTGCCCCTAAAAGACAAGTCGCCATAAAAGATGAAGTACAAAGATTGCTAAAGGTCGGGTTCATTAGAGAGGAGCAATTCCCTACATAGATGGTAAACTACATCCTTGTTAGAAAGGCAAATGGGAAATGGAGGATGTGCATTGACTTCATCAATCTCAATTAAGCAAGTCCAAAAGATTACTTCCACACACCACCACATACCTACCACCTTTGTATGGCACTTGAAGACGAGGTCCATGCATCATTTGTCACGAACTTCAAAACGTATTGTTATCGTATTGTGTCATTTGGTTTAAAGAAACTTAGGATGACATATCAACGACTTATAACTACTATGTTCAAACCATAGCTTGATAAGAATATCGAGGTATATGTCAATGACATGATCGTCAAGAGTAAGCTCCCCCAATACCATATTAACAACCTCCAAGAGACATTTGATACATTGTGGAAGTATAAGATGAAGCTTAACCCCTAAAAGCAAGTTTTCAAGGCAGTTTTGGGGAAGTTTTTGGATTATATGGTTACATAGTGAAGGATTGAAGCTAATGTTGAAAAGATAGCCACGATTTTGGATATGCAAGACCCTACCAAGATCAAAGAGGTCCAGCAGCTAATAAGCCACATCCTCACCCTCAATAGGTTCGTCTCCCGTAACATAAATCGATGTGCCAAAATTTTCAAGTTATTAAAAAATCCTATTGATTTCAAGTGGATCCTGGAATGTTAAAACACTTTTAATGACCTAAAATGATTCCTCAACTCGACTTAAATCCTTTCAAAGCCCATCCCAAGCCAAGAACTGTTCCTATACATCGCTGTTAGCCCCTAAGCACTCTCTTTTGCCATAGTTAAAGCCAAAGGGCATGAACATAAGGTTGTATATTATTTCAGCCAAATTCCTTAAGGGTTAGAGACGAACTATTCAAAACTAATGAAGTTAGCCCTAGTAGTGGTAATATCGGCATTATGGCTAAGATCTTATTTCCAAGCGCATCAAGTAATGGTTTTAACAGACTTACCTCTTCACAATGTCCTCCATAGCCTGGATTCCTCAAGATGCATGATGAATACAATCTAAAAGCAATAAACTTGTATATATTTGTGAGAGCACATACTTGTAAATATTGTTATAGAGAACCGATTTTGATATTAATGGATTGGTATGTAAAGGCCTCTTAAGGGACACTTTAGGTGCTCAATACTATTTTTTTTTTATTTTTCTTCCTTTTTTATTAATTTTTCAAATTTTTTTATTTTTTATTAATTAGATTTATTATATATATTACATTATTTAGTTAATAGTTTGTACACCTTTTTTTTTCCTATTCTTTCTCTTTCTTTATTTTTTATTTTTTTTTTCATTTTTTATAATTTTACATATTACTTTTTCTTTTTTTTTTATTTTGCCAAAAAATAACATAAGGCACCATTAAAGCACCATGTCAACACCACATGTCAAATAACAGCCAAATCAAATCATTTTAATGGTGATAGACCATGTACATATCTTAGGATCTTTAAAAATTTCTTACACTAACACATCAACTTCTTAAAGAACCCTCTCCCTTAAGGAATTTTACACTTTATCCTTTAGTTTCTTTGCTAAAGTTTTTTCACACTTTTTTAAAATTTTGTGGATCTCATATTATTATTACTTTTTAAACCGCTACTTTCAATATTTTGTAAAGACAATTTTGGTATCAATAAATATTATAATTGCACAACATAATAAATATAATTAATATTTATTGTATTAATTATAAAAATTAATAAATATTATATCTGTACGTCGCAATTTACTATTTCACTTTCAAATGACAAATTAAAAAATAGAATAAACAAAAATTGAATGGTCTAACGTTCCTTTTTAGAGAAACGAGACAATAAGGCTCAAGAACTGTGTATGATCATGTTGTATTGCTGAAGGAATGCAATGCATTCCTTGACCATGGATATTTGCACCAAAGCACATGCAATATGTAAGTCGTCGATGTTCGAGCAACTATCAAGGACTCAGAATGGCAGCACAATCCTAATAACAAGGCACTTAGAAATATGATTAAGAAAGTGAGCAAATAAAGTGATTATGAATAGCATGAGTCATAAGTACTATTACGTAAGGTGACCATAGTCGTTCAAAATCGATAGATTTAGGGTTTACAAGAAATACTCTTGGAGTTGAATGAATTTTTAATATAGGATCATGAAAGTTAAAAGAAGAGTCTTAAAAAAGTTTATTTGACAAATTGAAGTATATAAAATATTTAACTTAACAAAAGTAGTGTTGTTTATTTGTATAAGAAACATACAGATTGAGTTTTGATAATTAACAAGTTCTCAAAAATAAATTATTTGGACAAGGAAGTAAATAAAAAGACATTAAATAATAAATAGAAAATATATAAACATGTCAAATATACTTTGTTATAACTAGGTACACATAATTTGTTAAAACCTTAATATATATATATATATATATATAATATATTAACTTAATTTCATAAAAGTAATAGGAAAATTAATAAATAAAATAAGATAACTTCTTTATTAAGTGTTGGGCATGTCATTCCTTGGAAAAATAAGATCGTGGCTTAAGGCCATGCCAATTTGCTTGAAAAATCCCAATCGACACTATTTGCTCTACATAAACCCATGATCCACTTTCAGGACACACTATAGGAAGTTTTTCTAATCTAAAAGAGGGCTAGGAGAAGGAGTGAGAAAAAATCTAGGTAAAAATCAACAAAAATATAGTGAAATTTATGTGAATATGAGATTAAGGGTATGGGTACAATTTGGAAGTGTTACAAGGTCACTACCCCACATTTTAGGCCACACCTTGATGGGTAGACAAACTTAGGGTAGTTGACAATGGCTAAAGGAGCAATATGTAGTAAGTGAATGCTTTTTTTGGTTTTCATCAAAATTTGACTAAAATTAGTAAATAAGTTTCAAAAATTATGAAACTTGGTTTTTCTTAGTAATTTTTATGTAGAAGTCAAATATCAACCCAAATTTTCCAAAATTTAAGTGCATATATGGGTTCCTTAAGAAAAACATTCCATCCATCAATTTTTAACAGCGTTTTCAAAAACTTAAACGATGTAGTTTTAACCTAAATTTTTGTGTGTAAGTTCCTTAAAGATTGTGCTTTCTTTTGATGTAATTGGTTTTTCAAAATTGTAAATTTCAGTTTTTGATAAATTTTGGTTTTTAGTAAAATACTGTACTAAAGGTTCTTTTCTTTAAGATTCCTTTAATGCACTTTTGGTGTTCTTGACATAAGATGAAGAATTAATGTTTTTAAATAATGTTCAAAAGAAGAAGACTTTTGATTTAGATGGAACATTTGTTTACAAGTAGGTTATAGAAGTTAAAAAAGTTGAACTACATGTTTTCCTACTAAAACTATATATTCCTTTACTCGAACCCTATGTTGTTCTACTTAAATGTACTAATACAAGTGTTGTAGAGGGATTTTGAGTAATCTCTTGTACTAGTTAGATATGTAGATGGAGGTGTTAATGTTAAAGTGGAGTGATTTGGTGATTTACAAAGACAACTAGGCAAGTGAGAAGCTTAGTCAAAACCTTGACTGGTTGAAAATCTATACTTAGGACAAGTTTAGAAGATGGGTTAAAACCTTATATTGGATTGGTATTCAAAAGTTGATTTAAAGGACTTCTTAATAAGAATGCTAAACTAGGACTATCTTAGAAGATAGGCTAAAAAGATTTAGGCTTGAGTTCTATATTGGAGCTAGCTTAGAAAGTGAGTTGAAATTAAATCAGAAGCAAAGTTAGAAAGTACCTAAAATCAGAAACATAAGTAACTTCTTAAATTAATTTGTATCCAACTTAAGAGTGAGGTGAACTAAGTAAACAATGACTTCGCGTTAAAGAATAGGCTTTGAGTTATCAACAATTCCAAGTAAGTAGATACTTGCATGTTAGAGTAGATTATATCTACTAATGTGATCTTCTAAGTTACTTAGTTGTGACTAATTTGGTTAAGCTTGTGTGCAATTTTGATCTATTAATTTATGAGTTACGAAATGATTTCTCAACTCTTTTGTATACGTTATATAATGAATCATGCTTGGTTGATGACTTTAGTGATTGTAATTGTGATGTTGCTTAGTCATAATTATTGATTGAGATCCATATTAACTTGGACAGGAGTTAGGTACTAACTACTAACCCTACCTCCAATGGCATTCACTTAAGTGAACCTAATAACATGGTTTTAGAAATAAAAATGTAAATGAAACGAAGTAAAATCTTGGCTAGTAAATGTTAGTGATTGTACCTTAGGCAATTATTGGATATTGTCATTATTATATTTTATGAATTAAGAGGCATTCATTATTATATCATTTACATGTTTACTTTATAATAATATCCTTAAATAATCATATAGTTATTCTAAATGTCTCTAGATGCTCATTATTATGGGAACAATGATGAATTAAATCTAATATAAGGTTTAATTGATAATCATGGGATGTTTATTTATATAGAGATATAAATTAAACTCATAGGTACATGTTAGATAACTACATACCAAACCAAACACCTCTAAGATTACTACATAGATTAATGTCACAAGTAATTCTCATTATAACAATATCATTACATCTTTAGACTTGAAATCATCATGGATTCCAACATGAGGAACATTATGATTTAACTCAATCATACGTTATCTTTAATTGGATAATTATAAAGGTTATGATTAAGCATGGTGTGAATCATACAGAGGGAGATGAGTGATTAAGATAGGAATTGTCTGTCTCATTATGAGATAGATATCTTTAGGCCCCTTAATAAGTGAGACTGAGAAATGCATGGCTATGTTCAAATGAATTGATAGTATAATCAATGTCATTTGTCAAATTATTCTACTTGGAGATCAAGAAAAGATAAGGTTAATTAATATAAGGGTGACACTATCCATACCTTATGTTCAATCTAGATATCATGTAACAAAAGGATTATGACATAAGTTATGGATTAAGTAAAGTCTGATCGTCGATCTTCACTTAATTTGAATAGACATAACATCTTACTAGAGACCACTAATATCTTATAGGCCTACAAGGAGTTTTTAAGCTAACTGCCAACATTAAGTGAACCTAAAAGGTCACACACAAAGAATGAACAAAATAGACTATGGATTTATTATTAATTAAACCTAGCAAGAAGTATTGAAATATTTATTATTCTTAATGATTTAAGAATGATAAATAATTATATTTATTATTTTTGTTGAAAAATAATAAGTAATGTATTTTATTAAATATTATTAATATCCTTTAATATCTCACCAAATCTCATAATATCCTCTAAAAGATATTTTTGTTGATCTATATATAGATATAGATAGCTCTCTATTAAGGTAATGCTAACATTATATTGCCAATATTAGACTTGCAAAGAAACACTGTAGACCAAAATAGAGAGTGAAAACGTGAGAAATTGTGAGGGTTTCCTATATTTGATCTTAGTGCTAGCATATACTGTAGTCTATTTTAGTATGTTTGTTTAAGTGTGGATATTGTAGTAGGGGTTCACGAGATTGCAATACCTACAAATCCGCATTACTAAGGTGACTTAGATTGGCATAAGGTAAAAGAACTTCATTCATATTAATTTAATTTACCTCATGGATTCACTAGTGTTTTAGGGATTTAGTTTTGTTCAAAAAAAAAAAATCCGTTACAAAACCAGATTTTTGGATCCCTAAATCCTAACAATAAATAGATTAGTAAGCTTACTTAACACTTGCTTGGTAATTGATTAATATGTAGCTGTTGCATTTTTGGCATAACATGAAAAGGACCTATGGGGCAAATTTCCTACAACTGATATTTCACTTAGCTAAGTTCTATTTTGAAAATATGAGTTTTGTTAAGCAAATAGTTTAGCTGCTAAAAGCTTCATTTTGTAAAGAAAATAGCTTGGTTAATAAAATCTAGTTTTTCGAGCACATAGAATTTGCATTTTTTTTTTTAGTAGGCTAAATTCTTTTTAGGTTCTTGGATAAGTTGTCTAGATGCACAAGAGTATTGACCAACCAGATAGGCATGGGCTTGGGTTAGATCTAAGCTAGGATATCGGCTCCAATGCATGTCACATGCATGAGCATTATATACATTTATTACATTTGCATTGCTTGGCTGAACTAAATAGTACTATTATTGAAATAATAACTTGCTTGGTGATTGTGCTATGATATTACTTATGGCGTTATATGTTTATCCACTCTCATTCAGTTTATAGTAAGTTAGGAACAAGTTAGATAAGGCATCACATTGTAGAGGTAGAGAGACTTCAAGATGCTAGTTGGAGACAGTTTTCCTTAGAAGAAACGGTTAGCTGCAAGATATGAGTCAAGTTCTAGGTGTGGCTCTTTAAGGAAATCAATATATTACATTGTTAAGAACTTATGTTTGCAACCTAAATGTGTAGACTTATAATGGATTCTTCTATTATACAAAAATGTATAGTTGTGATACTCTAAGTGTAACTTACTATTGGAAAGATTTCTACCGTAGTTTGTTATGTTGAATAAGAAGAAATTTAGAAACAAGTGTTTCATGATGTTGAATGACAAGTTGAATATAGGTTTCACCTTATGCCTTAGTCAGGGATTGTGTAACAAATAGTTTTTAGGTACCAGAATTCAAGGAAAATTTTTAAGCAAATGCCTAGAAGGTGGGAGCATTATATAGAAGAGCCTGGAATTTTATTTCTAAAATAAAATATTTGGATGAGGTTTGGATCAATAGCAAAGGAGATATTGCCAGAGCATTCATGAATTATTTTAATGACTTGTTCTACAAACAAGAGACAATTTTAGCATGTCCTTGACTAAATAGGTCCTATCTTATCCTTTGAAGACAAGGATATGTTAATTCAACAAGTGACAATAGATGAAATAAAGGATGTAGTGTTTCAATAGAGGCCCTAAATACAATAAGTTCAAATGGCTTCCCTATAATATTATATCGTTTTTATTGGAAGGTGCTTGGAAGCTCTATCATTGGTGCAATTCATCATTTTTTTCAAAACAAGTACTCTTAATTCCATCGATTTCGTGTTGATTCTGAAGATTCCTTTCCTTATTTCAATCAATCATTATAGGCTAATTAATTTGAGTAACTTTCTTTATATTTGGACTAAATTGGTCTAAATGATAGATGGGTATATTAC
Source organism: Lumnitzera littorea (assembly GCA_024138015.1). NCBI lineage: Eukaryota > Viridiplantae > Streptophyta > Magnoliopsida > Myrtales > Combretaceae > Lumnitzera > Lumnitzera littorea. The sequence goes on along the minus strand of JAMXBB010000001.1, from coordinate 45,825,411 downwards.
ATTATGTTTTGTGTTATGGCTGTAGACTTTAATGCTGTTATGAATGGAAATGTAGTAGGTAACGTGACACCAAAAAGAGGACTAAGATAAGGAGACTCTCTTTCTCCTTATCTTTTCATTTTAATGGTGGAAATCCTTTCAAGAAGGCTAAACATGCTTGCTAAACAAGGAGCTCTAATAAGAATCCAATTGAAGGAGGAATGCCCTATGATCACTGTCGAGCCTGAATTATTTTTCTTAACTAGATCTATATTGAACCCTATGCCCATTCAATATAGACCCTTGACTAGTGATTAAAAAAAACTTGGGTCTTTTTTATTTTAAAAAGTTTAAAGTCACCACTCAATCATGGTTGAGAAAGAAAAAATGGGTTAAGTTAAATCAATTAGGTATATTGATTTTAACTTAACCACTGGTCTATTGGAAAGACAAATTTTTTAAACGGTTTTTGAAAATCAAAGGTTTTGGATTCGGGAGCTACCCTATTAAACCCTAATTGGGTATCACTCTCATTTTTTTGAAATTGAGTTTATCTCTTAAAATACTCTTTTAGCTAATTCTATATTCACAATTAAAGAAAATTGTTTTTAAAAGGTAAGTTTATTTATAGAAAAGGAAAATAAAAAGAATTTCCCATTGTAAGTCGCCCTGTAGATACCTATATGCCCTCTAATAAAGCTTAAACTTTCCATAGTTTATTCCCGAAAATTTAAATGTGTCAATTATTTTAATTTTCAAAATAGTTAACTTTAAGTTTTTATTAATTTATTTTCAATTATGAAAAATTCTAAAAGGGTTCTAATTTTTAAGTGTTTATTCTTGGAAAAAACTTTAAATAATTCCTAACTTTGAAAAAAGGGTTTATTCATTTTTATTTTTTAAAGCAATTTTTTTTCCTAAGTGATAAAAAAAATTTTAATTCTTTATTTTTATTTTTATTTTTTATTATTATTTTTTTTTATATTTTTACTTCTAATCAAAACATTAAAAATAAATAAATAAACATTTTCATCCTTTTCTTTCTTTTTTTTTTTTTTTGTTAAAATTTGTACATGAAAGAAAGAAATAAATAAAGAGCAATAAATAAACAAATAAATAAGACAAAATAAGGCCGAGCCAGGGGGGCTTAAGGGTCAAGAGTTGGGTGTTGGTCAATATACAAGTCGAAGGTCGAGTCTTGGGTTAGTTCGTTTACCCAATCACATGCTACGTACCTGTATAGCTTAGAGAAGGAGAATGGCAGTGCGAGGGACCTTTTCAACTTGATCCAGATAGCAAAATGAGTGGGGGTCTTCGATTTTGTGTGTTTTCGATTGTCAAAGACACAATGTCATTGTCTGTAGTGATGGATTTAGAGGTGATCGAGTTTGGTGCAATGACGATGGTGTTAGTTGGTTCGATGGTGGCTATAAGGTGGAAGGAATCTCAATTTAGGGTTTTCGAATGCCATGAGCTTAGACGTGGCATTAGTTTTGGTCATAAAGAGGTGTAGGATGGAGTTTCAAAGGAAGCAATCACTAAGGGTTAGGGTTTCATAATAGTAGGTCGTAGAGTAAGCTTAGAGCGATGGTGGTGTTTGGGGATGAGGTCAATTGAAAGCTTAAGAGGAGAAGAAGTACCATGGTAGCATTTGTTTGCTTTGAAAGAAACTGTAGTGGTCACAAGGTTAGGGAGAGAGAGAGAGAGATTGCGATGGAGAGAGAGAAAGATCAAAACGAGTGGTGTTGTTTGTTTATGAATGTTTTTCCTCTATGTGAAAAGAATGAGGAAAGCCCAATTTTGTTGAACCAAAGGTTCACTAATTGATTTTGATGAGAATAAAACAAAAATGGATGATTAAACTAAGTTTTATTTAACTATATTGAGTTAATTGAATAAGATCAATTAATTTCTTAATAATTAAATACATCAATTGACTTTGCAAGATATTTAATCTTTTGATTGTTGATCAAATGATCTTAAAGTTGGATTACAAAGTGTATTTATTTGTTGGTGTTAAAAGTATTTTTAGGTAATACTTAGTCTACCAACATGACGACTCAAAGAAGAACTAGGCTGATGATATAAAGTATTAGATAACAAAAGGAAAAACTCTCTAATCTTGAAGAGCTGGCATGCTAGTACACTTGTCGATGTTCATACCAATAGTGCATTTTCTTACCATCATACCAGTAATAGTAAGGTATTAACATGCTAGTAAGCCTATTTCAACTAGCCGTTAGAGCATTTAATACACTATAACGGGAAGAATTATATGGGATGATATAAATGCTCAACAACTCGACCAAGGACAATAGAGAGCTAATCTTTTGCTACATTATTCCAACATTCTTTTGTACTCTTATTATCTATTATTCTCATTATCTCTTGTACCCTAATTTGCTAATATTAAGAGAGATTTAAAGTGTAATGCTTATGAGCTGTTAGTTGCAAAGTATTAAAAGTTAAAAGTACTACACTAATAATTCTTGAGATTGAGTTTTGTATTGTGAGTTGAGATTGTGGTTTGTATTGAGAATTGTGAGTATGAAACTTATGTAATCAAGTTTATATTTGTATAGCTCTTAGAGCTTGGATTAAGAAATTAATAAATTTGTGTAAAGTCCTTAGTTGGAGGCATTATGTATTCATGGAGAATAGGAGGTGGTCTGAACTCCATGTTAAATCTTGACCTAATCTTCTTTATCCTTATCTCTTTTAATTTTTGCACTTATTATTGTTTTATCATTATTTTGATAATGTGCGTTGTTACTTTGAGTGCTTAATAATTCACCCCC